>JARHVA010004701.1:692500-1292500 GCA_037957365.1 Torreya grandis | reverse complement strand
ACTATGGTTTTGAATGAAATTATTTTTAAAATTTATTAAGGAACTTTAAAATTTGATGTAAATTTCTGATTTAAATATGTAAGTAAAAAATCAAAAAAATACTAGGAAAATATTAAGACCTAGTATGGGCAACGAGGGTTTGAAATAAAATTATTTTTAAATTACTAGAAAATTTTAAAACTTAATGCTAATTTTTTATTTTATTATGTAGGTAAAAAATTAGAAAAATATAGGAAAAATACTAGGAAAATATTGGGACCTAGTATGGGAAACTATTGTTTGAAAGAAAATTATTTTAAAATGACTACAAAATTTTATAATTTAATGATAATTTATGATTTTAATATGCAGGTAAAAAATTAGAAAAATATAAGAAAAATCAAGAATAAATTTACCTTAGGGTTTTTAGGGATTTTTATGTGTCAATGAAGTAAGTTAGGTTCACCAAATGATTTAACAGTTTTGGGAATATTGGAGTATTATTCCTAATTTAGTTAAGGGTCTAAGTTAATTAAACCAATAAATAATATGGTAATAATTAAGCTATTGATTTTTGTAATTTGATTTTGATTTGAATATTTATAAAAATAGTAATAAGGGAGAGAAAATAAGATAACTAAAAACTGACTGAGATAGTTATTGTAGGCTCTAGAATTCACTATGGAGGATTAGGATAGTATCACAAATCAAGATCTAGCTTTCATTTTATGACTGGATAGAAGCACCAAAATAGAACACCTTGGATTTCAGCACTACAGTCCTCTTTTGTAGTTGTTTTTAGGAGACTTGAGGTTTTTGGTTTTTGTTTATTGTGTTTGTGTGAGCCTACCTATGAAATTTTGACTGTTGGATGTTTGTGGAAATCCTTGTAGATCTGGTTTAGTCTTCAAACCCTAGACTCCATTATAATTTGAAAAAATTTTGGAAAGAGGGGGGATTAGTGTGTGTAATATGTACTGAACATGTATCCACACCCCTTATATGGGAATGTTGCCTACATACCAATACTCTAAAGAGGGATCAAGCCATATATAGTTCTCCCACTTGATGTGTTTTATGCAATAGTGTGTATGAAGATGAAAAATTCTAAATTGGATGTGTTTGAGGTGGCTAGGGATTGGTGTAAGGATTTGAATAAACTTGTAGTAGTATTGGCTAGCTATATGCAAACAATAGGGAAGATTGCCTTAGTGTTTTTTCTTGTATTCTTACTTGCTTTGTTATTAATTGCCAACCCATTCTAAATGAACTTTGAATGGGATTTTATAGATATTTGTTGGTCATGGTTCAAATTTATTCATGCTAGGTTGACAAGAAGGAGGATAGGAACCAAAATAATCTAACCATTAGAGGTAAAAATGCACTTGGATAAAAGGTCTAAAAATGGACACCCAAGGGTCCAACATTATAGTATAATTTGGGTGTTATTGTCTTGAGGGTACAAGACCTGTAGGGATGGATTATCATGGGAAAATTAGTTTGGTTAAGCTAGAATTAGGATTGAAAGGCTACAAATGACTTGAAATTAGTGAAAACATGCCTATGAGGGTCATGGGAGTAAGAAAGAGGGACCTATGGGTTGGGTTTCACAAGCCACACTCAAGTTACCACTTTTCATATTTTATATAACTATAATAATTCATGAAACACTATCATGTGTCATTTAAAGCTAAGCTAGCATTAGGGTTCTTGCCAAATAAAAAGGTGCCATAGTTTTATAAAATCCCTTAAAAGGAACTTTGCAATCAACATGGAAAGTATTTCAATTCCCCTCTTTGAGGTATCTCCTAAGAGATACCTTTAAATTAAATTCTAATTGTGTGCATGTTCAAGGTATCTCCTATAAGATACCTTGAAATAAAATTTCAATTGTGTGCATGTTCAATGTATCTCCTAGGAGATGCCTCAAAATAAAAAGTCTAGTTGAGTGTATGTTCAAGGTATCTCTTAGGAAGTACCCTAAAAGAAAATTCCAATTGTGGGCACATTAAAGGTATCTATGAGGAGACCCTTCAAAAGTACTACAAGTCCCTTCAAGGAAGTCCCCTACAAGATACTTTGAAATTAAATTCCAATCATGTGCATGTTCAAGGTATGTAATAAAAGAACCCTTGAGGGTACTATAATACCCTTCAAGATATATCCTAAAATATACCTTGAAGGGCATTTTAGTACCTTCAAGACTACCTTGAAGGTATCTCTTAAGATATTCTTTTCAAACATGCATAAAGGTATGCTTGAAGGTATTACAAGGCCCTCCAAGGTGTCTCTATCTACTAGGAAAACCATTGAAATTAATACAAGAGCCTTCAAAGTATCTCTTAGAAGATACATTGAAGGGAATTATAGTACCTTCAAGGCTACCTTGAAGGTATCTCTTAAAATTGAGTTGGCATTAGGTTTTTTTCCAAATAAAAAGGTGTCACAATTATATCAAATCCCTTATAATGACCTTTGTAATCAACATGGAAGTATTCCAAGGCCATTAAGGGTATCTCCTAGGAGATACATTGAAATAAAATTCCAATCATGATAATTATTAAATTTAGTCCTTAAAATTTATAATACCATGATTTATTCTTCTAAATGTAAAGGCTAAGGATCAATCTCATTAGAACTTTACTCAAAAAAATAAAATAAATATTAAACAAACAAGGCCAAAATTTAAAAGTGAGCCTCATTTTTTGAACAATAAGAGGAGGATGTTTGGTAAAATAGTATCTAATAGGATAACCTTTGAATATATTATAAGACCCATCAAGGTTTATCCTATAAGCTACCTTGAAGGGAATTATAGTATCTTTAAAGCTACCTTGAAGGTATCTTCTAAGAGATACCTTTCAAACATGCATAAAGGTATCCTTGAAGATATTACAAGGCCCTCCATTGTATCTCTATCTACTAGGATAACCCTTTAAGGTACTACAAGACACTTCATGGTATCTCCTATAAGTTACCTTGAAGGGCATTGTAGTAATTTCAAGGCTACCTTGAATGTATCTCCTAAGAGATAACTTTTAAACATGCATAAAGGTATCCTTGAAGGTACTAAAAGGCCCTCCAAGGTATCTCTATATACCTTGAAGGTATCTCCTAAGAGATACCTTTAAAACATGCATAAATGTATCCTTGAAGTTATTACAAATCCCTCCAAGGTATCTCTAGCTACTAAGAGAACCCTTGAAGGTACCACAAGACCCTTCAAGGTATCTCCTAGAATATACCTTGAAGGGTGTTATAGTACCTTCATGGATACTTTGAAGGTATATCCTAAGAGATACTTTTAAACATGCATAAATGTACCATTAAAGGTATTAAAGGGCCCTCCAATGTATCTCATAAAAGATCTTGAAAGACAATTCCAATCATGTGCATTTTCAAGGTATCTACATGGATACCCATTGAAGGTACTACAATCTCTTTCAAGGTATATCTTAGAAGACACCTTGAAGGACCTTGTAGTACCTTCAAGGTTACCCTAATTCATGTTTGAAAGTATATCCTATAATATATCTTATACCTTTAAAACATGTATTAGGGTACACTTGACGATACTACAAACCCCTTCAAGGTATCCCCTCAAAGATACCTTGAAAGAAAATTCCAATCATGTGCATGTTGAAGTAATGTTAGTAGAGTTTATTGGAAATTACCTAGAACATTTAAATTACAGGGATAAATAACATAATGAGAAGTGGAAAAGAATGATAATAATATGAGTGAATTTATAGAATCTTTAATTTTATACATAGAAACAAATATAAAGATAAAATAACATGGTGCTAAGAATTCTTGAACATAAAAAACATAATACAAGATAGAACAAGCTAAAACAAAATAGAGTAAACACTACACACTAGGCATACATAAAATAATCTTAGGAAAACCATAAGAGAACTAGTCTATTAGTCTCTTTCCCAAATTAAAACCATATTCCATTACATGAGATCACTATATATAGCTTTTTATATGGCTCTATCTCTTCACACTATAGCTTTTCAGCATACCAAAATAAAAGAGTCTTGGTATTCTTATATCTATCACTTGGATAAAAAGGATGAATACATCCAAAAGATCATATAGATGACAAAATGATACCCTGTGTACATGTATCCATTAATTATAGAATTGAAATTTTACAAGGGCTTGCTCTACATCCAACACTTTCCCAGACTTAAATTGTTGTTTCATCTAGAGATAAAATATGAACTCTAATCTTAGCTAAAGCTGAATAAGACTATTATTTCAAAAAAGTGGAATTAATCCCTCTAGGTACCATTTACTGGTTTAAACCCTTTATGCATTACTTAGCCACCCTTTCAAGTTTTCAACTAAGTAACATACTTGCCTACCACCCTTTTTGGTTTTCCATAAGATATCTTAACCAAGAGGACATACAGGCTAGGGTTTTCAACCAACCTTACCCCACTCCAAATGCTTATGATTATGTTACAAAGTAGAATTTTTTTATTAAACTACTAAACTTAAACTGTGCATTTACCTACTATGGAGATGGTGCCAAAGTTTGTCTAGGAAGTTGTGTAGGTTATGGCTTCCTAAACTATGCCTTTGTATCCAACTTTCTCTTCTATAAAATTACTTGGATCTCGTATGGTGGAATGAACTTAGGTTCATATATTATATGTGCAATAGTTATTTCAACTTGTGAGAGTTCATGCTTGAGCATTTTGTAATTATCAAGTACTTCTCACACCATGGTAAGAAAAAATTGTAGTGGAATCTAAATGACCATTAAATTATGTACATCTTCTTATTCTTGATGATAAGGAAGTCGTTAGCATTTTATAGCTTAAGATGGATATCTAACACAATATCATCTAGCCTATCTAAATTCCTTTGGGCTTGAATAATAGAAAAAATGTTGCATATTGTCTCATTCTTTCAAACCTGGACATTCTTCATCATAGTATCCCTAACATCTAAAAAATGTTGAAATGCATCATTCAGTATTTCTCTAATATCCATTTTATCAATCATTATAGTTTTATCTTTATTTACCATTACAAACTTTGGTTTTATAGAAGCCAAGGATTTGTCAAGGTGTTACCTTCAATCAAGAATTCCTCATTCTATCTACTTAGCTTGATGCACAGTAATATCTAAGAACTATAAATGTTCCTCTAGTAGTTCATTAATGCCTTCCATTTCAGTGTGGATATCCTACCTTTATGTGCATAGTTTATGTGCACTCACCCAATCCTTTATTATCTTATTTAATAGTACAGTGAGTGGTTTGTCCTCAGACATTACTTGACCACTAAGGACTTGTGTAACCAAAACAAGACTAGTAGTATTGATGAGTTTCCTAGCCTTATAAATTTGATTTTGTGCTTCTAATTTCTCCTTACACAACTATAAAACAATATGTTCCAAATCTATAGCATTTTTTTACATGGATTTTTGGAATGCATCTATTCTTTCAATTTGGTTGGATAATGGTAGCTGAAAAACATCCAAATATGTTTCCATGTAAGTGGAAGCAAGTGCGATAGATTTGATTCTAACTATGGTTGGAGATGGCATAAATTGAGCCAATAGAAGTAAGAAAGTGTTGCAATGAGATGATGTGGTAGGGACATCCCATAACCATTGGGTAGAGGGGAGAGACTTTGATAGTGAAGTATCCTTTGGTGTACCTAATTAGATCACATACTTGTGGGATGTTGCATGTTATACTTTTGCCTTTTCCTTAGCTTCATTTTCTTTCACATTTTATGCCTCTGCATGTTCTTCTTCTACTAATTCCTCATATTGAGCTTTGGCTATAGACTCAACATGAGTATGGGCTACCTCTAGCCATAATTTCAGCCTTAGCATCTACCTTATCCTTAGCTCTGACATTAGCCTCCACTTTAGCTTTGGCAATAACCTTAGCTTTTTCCTTGGTAACTTGTGTTTCTACCTTGTGCTTTGTTTCCTCCTCCTTCTAACACTATTCTTTGGCATCTTTCTCTCATGCCTCTTATTTTATTATGTTATATATATATATATATATATATATATATATATATATATATATATATATATAGTTTGAACTTCTTCATATGTGCATACTACCTATTTGTGCTCTATTCTCTTCCTTTCAACTTCTTCTTCCTCACCTTTCTTTCTCTTAGCCTAAGATTCTTTGACCATCTTTTTCCTAACCTCATGTTATTCAGACTTATTTTTTTGATCTTCCTCCTTAGTGCACTATTTTTATTGTTACTATTGCATATGTTGGGCTTCTTGTATAGCTTCTTGTTCTATGGCATATTTATTATTTTTGTTCTTCTATGCTTCTCTCTTTTTCCTTTCTTCTTTCTTTATAGCCTCCTCCTCATGATCTAAGGTATCCTATGTATCATTCATTTATTCTATTGGATATGACACAGTGGTATCTAGAGATAGCTCCATTACATATACATCATATATTTCCATATCAGATTATGAGTTCTCTAAAGATTTGGATTCAATATCCACACCTCTACACATGAAAATATTTCTTAACTCTACCAAAGGGACAAGTGTATTCTTGTGTCTCTTTATGCCCATATACTTCACCTGATGGAAACTACTTGTTATGTATGGCTCTATGAAAGATACTATACATTCTCGTATCATGGTTTAAGTCTTGGCCCAATGATGAGTATGTTTTTTATGAATCAATGGCCATATCAAGCTCCCTTCCTCTGGTAGATCTATAATCTGCATAGATGATGAACCAGATTCTAGATCTTTTTGTAAAATTTATACTATAAGTTCATGCTAAGCTTATTATTGACTTAAAATATACATAATAATAGAGTGAGTGGGTTGTATAATATTAACTAAAATGTCACCATTTACCTTATTACATACTTAGTAAGTGCACACTGCTTTCTAGAAGAATAAATACTTTTCCTCCTTATCAGAGTCTTCTTACCTGATGTCTTCAATCATGCATTGAAGAACTTATTCATCAACCCCAAAAATTATGAGATTGCACTCACAAGTTATCCTTGGTAGATGTGGGTTGTATTACCAAGACTTGATTTACCTTGATCCCTTTTTGGCTATTGGTGGTGAGGCTCTCTACACAAATCCCTTCCATTTTCCTTTTTATTTTTATGGGGGAGTTGAATACTATTATGGTGAGCCTATGGTTAGATAGATAGTTACAATTGTTCTTGATCTCAACCACATTATTATGCACTTAGAGGGATGGTTCAAATAGGTTACACTGACCTCACAACTAGGGATATTTGCCTCCATACTTTGGATTATGCTTCAACCATTATGATGAAAATGGCATTAGAGTCACAATTGGCATGGCCAACTCATGTACCTTGATTTGAATACCATTATACAACTTTGTTATTGATGCATGCTACCCCAAATATTACATGAAATCTTATAATATTTGAGGGTATGACCTAATAAAATATATATCCTCAATCCACCATGTGTTAAACCACCCCAATTGTTCATAATATTTCCCTGTCTTAGTCTAAGTAATGAATATGAGGGCAGTAATATGCCAAAAGTCCATAGTAACATTAACTTGGCCTAGTGGGGACTTCCATTAGGTGAAGCATTATAAAAAAACCAAAATATGATATTGGAAATTTTGTGAGCTACCTAAAATTACCTTTTTGATAGTATTTATAAGTTTAAATGTGAGAAACTCGAGCCAATTGAAGTTCTCATTTAGGTGTATCATATGATACACAATGTCAGTTACTCTTTTTGTTGCCTACTTTGTTATCTACCAAAACCTCTTTGTAATACACTCTACAAAAATGTGAATTACAACATCCTCAATGGAGTCAATTGGGGTTCCTCTAACTATGCTAATGAAAAACTTGTCCTAAACAAATGAATGTGTTGGTGGTGTGGTGGACTTGTATGGAAATAAGGATTTTCCATGATTTGAGAGGTTTATGGCTCTCGCCATGGTCAATGCATTGTTCTAGATAGTGATATATTGGAATAAATGAATATCCCCCTAGTTGTATCTACATAACAATGCATGCATGACCTCATCTAGTTACCCAAATTTAGGCAACTTGATTAACCTCTCTATATCAGAACCCCAAAATGGATGTTGAAGTGAAAGAGATCCTACTTTTGTCCTTGATTGTGTTGATGGGGTGAAAAGAGTAACTTTGGCTATTTACATAAATTTTAAGCGATCCAAGTCATTGAATTTGGATTGTTGAAGACCTAGCCCAGTGCCTATTTTTTGTATTTTATGCATCTATGATTAGCATAAATAACTTGTTCTTATCCAGACTAAACTTGTAATCTACGCTCTTTGATTTCTTTGCTCTATTAAAATCTAGGTCTCAATTCTTCTACGTAGGAGTATATCAAGAACATATAATATAATAATCTTATTTTCTAAATTTTGTAATGTTTTAGCATTATTCATCCCCTTTATTTTATGGATTTTGGCATCCAAATTTCTCTTGCTAACCTCTTTAAATGCACTAACTACCTATGCATGAGTGTTCTTCCTCATCTTTAATATTTTGGCTTTGATAGTGACCTTTTTTGTCTCCTAAATCTTTTAATTACTTCATATCATGTGTTTGATGTAACCCTATGTCACTTCATATAACCACTTTTTTTTAGTGAATCCACCTATCACATCCCAACTCGATCTACCTTGAATAAGATGAAATATTTTTAAATGCCATGTCATTAATGGATTTGTATGACCATTAGTAGTCTTTATACCATACTTGTCTTATCATCATTGCTTTGCTTGACATTATTTGATCTTGATGTACTTTTTTTACTAGATTGCTCCTTAACCTCCTTCAACAAAGTAAAAACAATGATATTTTACATTTTGTACTAACTTATAAAATACATTTAATAATTTATACTGTACAAATTTTGGGACTTGGATTTATTTGGAAATATTTTGTCTGGGATTTTATTTGAACATTAAGTTTAAATTTTTTTTATTAGGGAAAGTGTTTGGGACTTATTTATCAAACATTTTGTTCATAACCTCTTTTTCAAAAACTTTTTCATCAAACATTTTGCTGAAACATTGTTTCAAAGGATTTGTTTTTTTTGAGATTTTGATATCGAAAATTTAGATTCAATGGATTTTTTTGGACATTTTATTCATACAATGTTCCAAAATATTTGGTCTCTAGACATTTTATATTCTTAGATGTTGTGATGTGAGATTAAAGGCAGTAAAGATTAAGCCTATAACCATTTATACGTCTTGGAAATATGGTTCCCTATAAATATTTTAGCATAATGGTACCCTATTATGAGACTTCTTTAATAATGTAGGGTCCTTTCCATTTAGTGCACATCTTCCTTGGAAATGAGTTGAACCTACTATCATATAATAACAATTTGTGTTCTAGATTAAACTCTTTATATTACAAGTTGTGATCATGACATGACTTGTCAATCAATACTCAAACAAGTCCTAAAATAATAAATTCACCATTGATGAATACCAAATTCATGTCCATTTTAGAGATGTTATGTTTATTATTTCTAAATGTCTTTTCATATTCACTCATATATCCATAACTTGATTGTCTGCTATAGGCCAAGGTTATATCAAATCTTTTGCAATAACCTTTACAATCAACATTGATGGTATTACAAGGCCCTTCAAGGTATCACCTAGAAGATACCTTGAAACAAAATTCCAATCATGTGCATATTCAAGGTATCTATTAGGATAACCCTTGAAGGTATAATAAAACCCTTCAAGTTATCTATTAAAAGATACCTTAAAGGGCATTGTATCACCTTCAAGGGTACATTGAAAGTATATCCTAGGAGATAAATTTCAAACATGCATAAGGTCACCCTTGAAGGTATTACAAGGCCCTTTAAGGTATCTCTTAGGATATACTTTGAAATAAAATTCCAAGTGTGTACATTTTCAAGGTAGATACTAGGAGACCCATCGAAGGTACTAAAAGGACCTTCAAGGTATCTCCTAGGAGATACCTTGATAGAAAATTCTAATTATATGCATGTTTAATGTATCTCCTAAGATAACCCTTGAAGTGAATTATAATACCTTCAAGGTTACCTTGAAGTTATCTCTTAGGTGATACCTTTCAAACATGCATAAGGTACCCTTGAAGGTATTACAATGCACATCAAGGTATCTCCCAAACTCTAAATTATCTTAACAAGATCTTATTCCATAAATAGTCATTGAGATATATCAACTAGAACTATTATGACACAATCTTCATTAACATAACTTTAGTATATCACAATAGAAGTTTTAAAACTACTATTGCATATATCAAATAGATAAGATACCATATCAATGATAATAAATGGAAGAGACCACAATACAACATAAACATGTATAACAACTCAAATGATTTTTTAGCTGTAATTGATGTCAAAATTTATCTTCTATGATTAGAGAGGGTGATACACTTTTTATAGGCTTGGGATGGGGCCAACCTTATATCTCAAGTAAAGTTGAAGTAACAGTCAACATCTCATTAGAGACCAAAAAATTTAAAATAGGGAAGACTCCCAAACAAGGATTATAGTTATTAGAGGGGCTAACTATGAGGTGGTAGCTATAAATGGTGGCACTTGTGCACTAACAACTATTATATTTATTTTAGTTGTAAATGAAATCATTGCCACTATAACTAAAGTCATTGTCATAGTGTGACATGACATCAATAAGATCATTACAACTAGAATATTAGTTGTATTTGGAGTAATAATTACAACTATAATTTCTAGTGGGGTGACCATGTATGTCATGGCTTGCTTGCTCACCTAAATTTGGAGGTAAAGAGTATTGCTAGCTCAAAGTGAATTTCAACTACTTCAAAGTCTAATAGGGGTCTTGAAAATTTGAAGAATACTATCCATAAACTTTATATGTATCTTTAGTGATGCCCCAAACTCTACGTAAAGGGTTTTTGCACTAAAAACCCTTCTTATAGAAAAACTCACTAGTTGTTGCACTTCATCAATTTCTCTATAGATAGTACCCTTGACCTTCTCTAAAACTATTGGTAACTACGTGAAGAAGGTCTTTAAAAATATATTTGTGTACCAAATATCTATGTGGAGTGACTACATTAGTAATCCTTATTTATCCAAAAATAGATATGGCTCACCTCTCTGATTGTTCAACTACAAGACTAAAGACTTCATGTCTTGGTGCCATTGAAGCAAGGCATCTATATTGGTAGTTACATAGTTCTATGCCTAGGCAACATTAGGGGCTTATATATGGTTCAAATGGGCATAATATTTATTCCTAGATACTCCAATAAAAAAATTTAGTTTATGCTCCATTTTGTTCATCTTCTTTATCTCTAAATATACATCTCCCCATAAAGGTTGTGACTCCCCTTTTATAGCTCTAATTAATTGAATGATAGTATAGTTTCCTAAACATACCCTTTACATTTTTAATGATGTATACTAGGGGTTATATGGTGGTTCTTCCTTGTAATTATTTTATGGATTGATCATATGCTTTGAACATTTCCTTGATCACCCACCCTCCAAAATCCATAAAGGTATAGGGGTCCTCTCAGAGTAGAGAGCTCACATCAGAAGGATGTAATTTTTTCCTTTTAGACAAAGATTAGATATTTTCCCTTTGTTCCATTTCCACGTCATAAATTATTTTAGTGTGGTTATTCCTTTTTACTGTCCTTATGGTCTTTATCCCCTTGTAAAATAGGAACTTGACAAATAGTTTCTCAATGATAGCCAAGTTTCCCCTACCTTCTTTTGCCTATTGTAGATTTTGTAGCCATTCTAGTATGTTCAAGGTTATTAACTACTCAGTGGCCTTTGTAGGATCTAATGGAGTGGAGAATTGAGGCTTGCCTAGAGTGATAATGAGCTTAGTGGAAGAGGGTATTCTTTGTGGGAAAGGTGGAATTACCCACCTCCAACTAATGACCTTTTTAGGGGGCACTGTATCTAAAACTAGCTTGCCCTTTTCTAGCTCCTTTTGGGTGGTCAAAACATCATTATAGGTGTGAGTATACTAGGTTAGTGGCATCCCCATTTAGGTGGATGATTTATATGGGGAAACAAGTGAAGAAAAAATGGAGGTTGAGACTAGGCTCACAAATGTGAAGCCAATGGTAGTGGTAGTAGGCAAATTATGGAGTGAACTAACCTGAATCTCATTCAAAGAATTTAAAGAATGATAGGGAGTGAAAATACTATTTACCACTATAGTAAAAATTATAAAAGTTTAGGACAATGAATATTGGGCTAAGGTGCTTACATGTTGCATAGAATAAATTAGGGGAACTATTGTGGTAGTTGTCATTATTGTCTATTAGGATGAAAGACACTGAGGCACTCTCACTAATTTTCCACTTTTAGAAGCCAAGGGTCTAGAATCTAATTCTTCCTTAGTATCTCCCTCTTTTATAAGTATCCTAGTAGAAACTAAACTAGTCCCTAAAATCTATGTACCCCCTGAATGGGCCTCTTCTTCTTCAAGCCATTCATCTTCAAGATCACTCTTAGTAGTCTCATTAATAGATAGTAAGAGTGATGTCTCATATTCACCTTCCCATTATCCTTCATGTAAGCAAAATTTATTTAATTCTTATCACTATCCAATACCTCTATGGGTTATACTATTATATAACCCTTCCTTCCATTCAAGCATCCCCTTGATCCCTCATTAGGCTCCTCTAGGATAGGTACATGCCATGGTGAGGTCAAACTAACATTGGGTTTTCTTTTGTATACAATAGGCTCCATAGTGGGGGTAGAAGTTTGTGTGGTCGGAAATGGAATAAAAACTAATGAAACAAGTGTTATATTGGGTGGAAATAAGGGGAGAGTGGATGGATGTAAACTGGTAGCTTAGGTGAGTAAGGAAGGAAGAGGAACTTCCTACGTTATGGTGAGTGGACGAAAGGGAAACATAGAGAAGGCTCCACCAATCCCTCTAATTGTGGTTATTTCATGAATTGCAAGTTTTTGTGGAAGAGGATAATTAACTAAGGAGAGGAAGGGCATAATATGAAATTCCTAAACTATGTTGAGTGGAGGAAAAAATAACATAGGGAAAACACCACCACTACCCATGCCATTTATAGTGCCTTATGTTGTAGAGGGTGGAGAAAGCATCATTTCCACTATAGCAGTTTTTATAATGGTAATGGAGGGTGGTAAGGCATGAGGAGATGATTGAGTAGGTGCCTACTCTTTTATTCCCATTTGTGAAAGGGACCCCTTGGGAGGTTCCAAAACCTAGTGCTCATTTTCAATATTCTTGGCCTGATTTTTGGTGGTTTTAGTATTATATTATATGTGCCTAGCCAACACCATTGACATTAAAACTTTTTCATCTTGGCATGTACCTATATATCATTTAGGGCATTCATAAACACCTCATCATGACAAATGTGTATGTACCCATAGTCAATCTTTACCCTTCTTCTGAGTCTCTTTAGGTATTTCCTCAAGTTATCCTTGGGGTCCCATTCTCTATATGGTGCCCACTTGAAATCATAATGGGTTTGAGTTTTTACCACTAGATGGAACTGTTCCCATTTGGTATATTGAATCCTACCAATAATAAGGGGAGTTATGTTTACAACTCCTTACCTCTTATTTCTTAGTTGAATATCCACTAAGTCATCTAATTGGGCAACAATTTCTTGTTCTTCAAATTTGTCTAGGACCAACCTATTTTAATACATAGGGTAGGTTATGATGCCCTCTATCTTGATTAATGTAGTATATGTATGTATGTATATATATATATATATATATATATATATATATAATAATCCCCCATCTTGCCTATGTTTTTTCTAATTTTATCCGAGATCCTTTGTATATCTTTTCAAAAGATGGCTTGGTATACCATCAAGTAGAAGGTCTAAGTAATCTTGGTCATGTTCCTCCTGAACCTATGAATGTGGAGGATGTTGAACCTTTCACATATCATACTCATAGGGTACTCTTTAAAAGGCTCCCAAGGCTTGTCAAAAGATGCATGGATGGTTTTGGTTATAGCATCCACCATGTAAGACATCATATAGAAGTTATGATCTTAGGAGTTGTTCAGATTGGTTATTGTGTTGATGATTTTGAAACTGATGATTTCCCCTATGGCCATCATCCTTTTGGAGGTGAGAATAAGGTCAAGCAAGGGAATCCACACCTCATTCACATAAGTTATTTTATGGAAACCGTACATTTTTTTTAACATGACCATGGCAATTCTGACTCAAGGTTAGAAAGTGGCTATTAGGATAGCATAAATAAGGCCTCTGATTGGAAAAGTAATGGGGTCATGGGCCAATTATTGTAGCTTGGTGTCTACATTATTAGAATGTATCTATATATTCACAAGAGTTTGGTTGTATGCCATCTCAAGGGTAGGTATCCTATAGTACCTTTTAAATGCTCTACCACTAAGGTGGACTACAGGTGTTTTTTTGTAAAACATGTAATATTTTGCTATAAATTTTAACATTTGTAAATAAATTAAATAATAAGTCAATACATGGCATTACCTTAGTTTTAGCTATGATGTTATGTAGACCCACTGTCTTGATTATCAACAGGTCATCTTAGTACCTTTGTGATAATATAGAGAGTTGGTCCTCTAGACTACAAGGTTTGGCCTTGTTGACTTCTTCCAAAATATAAGAGAAGTTATTGATATCATTTTTTAGGGAAACTTCATCAAACACTGTGTCAGTTTATTCTATTGTTCCTATAATTGAATACATAGATGGAGGAGGTGAACTTTGAGATGAGGAGGTCATGATTATGTGGCTGTGAAACTTATGGTTCATGAGGGTTCAAATTTAAGATTTAAATTTGTTAGTTTGTTGGAAATATGAGTGTAATTTGCTCTAAAAATTGCATATATTGCCTTTAGATTCATTGGATTTACCTGTAAGGATGTTCAATTCATGTGAATTAATGGTGTGGTGTCAATGGTATTTGGTGGCTCAGTTTTATTTTTTATATTTGAATTTCACCTAACTCAGAGGATGGTGACACTTTGATCATGTTGGACTAAAAACATGGTCACACTTTAATTGCATCAAACTCATAGGATGGTGCCACTTTATAGGATCACACTGAGTTACTTGCCTAGGAGATTTCATATAATGCCTTTCTAGATTTAATGTCTAGATGATTGGGATGATGACATTTAACATGATCTTTCTTTCTTGCTTACCTAAGAATTTCATTCATTAAGTTCAATATGTCAGTCTCCAGGTAAATGGGGTGGAGACACTTGCCATAATCATAGGAAGTCACTCACCCAGTGAACTTGAAATATTTTTCAAGTGTTAAAATGTCATGAGTTTATGGGTGCATGTCATATGTCCTTGACTATTGAAAAATGAAGTCTTAATATTAATGTTGTAGGTAAATTTGAAGGCATTATAAGGCCCTTCATAGTATCACCTAGTATTGCCTTAAAACCTTCAAGGGTACCCATATGCATGTTTGAAAGGTATCTCCTAAGAGATACCTTGAAACTTTTGGGTCCACAACATAGGTTCAAATCACATATAGGATCCCAAAATATAAGAATCTAATCATTTTCCATAATTTTACTCAAAACCTCCATTTCTCAATATCATTTTGTATGCTAATAAAATACATAGTTGAATATTGACTTAATTATCTATTTTTCTCTATGCAGCTATTATGATTTTATGCATGTTTAAAATTTATCTCCTAGGAGATACCTTCAAATTAGGATGAAGAAAGAATTTAATTACATAGTATATGATATTAAAAGCTATTATTTTTTTGAATTGACATAAACCATGTCATTAAATAAATGTTATACATTACCTTTTTAATATTTTTAGGTTTTAACATATCTCCATGCTTATGTTATGGTATAAATATATCTGTATCTCCTACATACATGTATAAATTGAACTGATTTTGCAAATAACCTTATCAACAACTCTTCTCATGTCTTTTTTAAATGTCCAAGCTAAAAAATCATATGTTAATGGATTTCCAATGTGGAGACTATGCTTCTCTCATAAATAATGATAAGGTCATTGGTGAAGGAATAATACACAAAGTGGAAGGTTTAGATGTTGAATCCTTGGAACCCATAAATCTCACTTCCACATGCCACAATGAGGAAATACCTATTGAATCTGTAAGTGTTAATGTGACTAAATATTTTTATCTGACTCTATCACTTCCATTTCATGCAACTTTTTTGGATAATTTGGGGGATATATTTAATAGTTTTACTATATGGATCATAAGAATGATGCAACACATCACAAAAATGTTTTCTATAGATAATGACATGGAAAAAATGCAAAATGATTTAAGTTCAGATCTGTATATACAACCATTGCAATAAGAAAACCCTTGATTGAATTATTTTATTTGGTATATCAATGATCCTACCACATTTCAAATCCTAGGAAAAAATTTATTAGGAAAAGGTTACATTTGTTTCAAAAATATACAAATCTTGCAAATGATGAAAAATTTCCTTATGGTTATGTTAAATTTGCAAAATGAGGTAATATTTTTGGTTGTATTCCTACCTAGTGTTAGAAAATGAATTAATAATTTACATAAGTCAAGTTATACAACATTGTGATACTTTAAGTGTAGAGGTAACTAAAAAATCTATCATTAGATGGCCTTCCAACAAATAGTGGACAATGAGAACTATAGAGCAATCAATTTACCACACATGACACCAAAGGAAGAAGAAATTGAAAATGTTTGGGATGTAGTGGATAATTAAGTCACTCATTTTTTAAAATTCCTAGCACAAAGACATCCAAAAAATACTCATGCCTACAAATACTTGGGCTAAAAAAAAATCAACCAAACACTTTACTCAACCAAGTGGAGTTGGATGAAAGTATAGATGGTCAGATTTTTAAAATGTATGTAGATAAATGTTGTACTAAAAAATGTTTTCAGTCAAGATTGTCATTTGACATGATAAAATCTAAAAGGATAAATTTTCTTGATTCCACCACAATAGATAGGAGGCATCATGTCATGGATGCCCTTTCTGTCGATTTATTTAAGAAAAATTAAAAAAACTGCTATTGATTTTAAGGGTACATAGATCTATTTGGAAGCTTGGCTTAAAATATATGGATTGAAGAGAAGTAGCCTTTTTGGCATTCAAAATTATCAAAAAAAGGTGAGTGAAATGCATTCCATATAGGGAGATTTTGGCAAAAGACTCAAAAGAAGACAATGATAGCTAAATATTTATTGGACCAATTGGTGGATGATTTTATAGATGTTTCTCCACAACTAACATGCTAGGTATATATATATGACTCATGATAAAATGTTTGATATCTTCTAGCATCTTTCACTCAAGAATTTATGAGGCATTGCATCAATGCAAAACTACTAGATGTGGAGTATGAGCCAATATCCTAGCAAAAAATCATTAACATGTAGAGAACTAATTTTCATAATGTGACCATTACCACATCTGATGACTTCTCTAGGTGTAAAACATGCATCTTTTTAAATCAACAAAAATGATGTAGGTCCCTCTCTAGAGATTAGGAAGATTGTATTGATCAATAATTCATAATGCAATAAAATTAGATACTTTTATCAAGATAAAATTATTACGCACATAAAAAAATGTTAGAGAAATACCCTGAATAATGACTTAGTGTCATTCATGAAAAGGTGAAACATAAAAAAACATGTGTGTTGAGGATAGTGATAAAAATCAAACCAATTACTGATAGAATATTAGAGTTGTCAATGGAAATGATTATAACACATGGTCATGGTGTAGGAAGATATGGGAATTTTTTTACCATACATTATTTGAGGGTCTAACTTTACTATCACCTCATTTAACAAGTGCTTTAAGGATATAGAAACAACAATGCCATATGTTTATGGATCTTTACTATATAAACTTGAATCTTCAAAATATCCATTGTATGATGCACTTTTGTCTAACAAATGCTACCTTGAATGTAAGAAATATAAATAAGAAGCATAATCAATTGGTGCATGCAAGAAACTTCCTTCTAGGCTTTACCTTCAACTACAAAACTATTGTGGGGACAATAAGAATAGGTTCTTCTATCCATAATTATATTTAGAAAATGTTGAACCTTATATGGAACTAATATTACATTTAAAATTTCATAAAATCATGTTTTTTATACATGTGTTGAAATATTTATCTCTCATTGTGTACAAAGGTGTTCTCATCGATGTGAAGGTTGGATTTATCCCTATAAGACATACCCATGAGGACATAGATGACATTTTTGGAAACCTGTCTGAATGTATAAAGAATAAAGATGTATGGAGTGTGGAAGAGATGATGGATAGTTATAAGACATTTGAAAATACAAGAAACTTCATTCCATATTTGATTGAAGAGGTTGTGGATTTTAAAGACTATGTTAATAGTTACCAACTAGAGGGAAGAAATAAAATAGTAGGCTTGACAAAAGATCAATAATTTCTTCTATGCATGGATCAAGGTCAGCCCATTTTGCATTAAAAAAATTGTATAATAGATATAAATTGGTTTTCCCCCCCAAATTACATTATGGGGAACAAAAGAAAATGCTGAGCCAAATGTTCCAGAAGGTAATCTGACAAAAACATATTTTAAAGACTTGAAAAATAAAGAAATGTCTCAAGATTCCATTGTTAAAAAAGTTTTAGATAGAAGTAGAGAAAAAAGTGAAAAATAAATTAAATATAACTTGATTGAGTATGTACATAAATTAAATGATTTTTGTTTGATCATAAATAGTGGAAAGATCTAGCATATTACTTCCAAAACATCTATGACACAATTAAAGAAGACATGTTCCCTTCTGAAGTTGAATGTAAAAGAGATTTTTGGCCTAGAACTCACCATGACATACCCCTACATAGAGATCTAGATAAAATGGTTCATGATAGGACCCTTGATTTTGGAGTGGCATCTATATATATATATATATATATATATATATATATATATATATATATATATATATATATATATATGTTGGTCAAAGAAACAAAAGAACAAAAAATACATTTGATCTAGCTCAAGATGTGCAAATCAGAGATATGTTATTTGTCAAACCTGATGATTATATAGGAATGGACTACACAGTATGGGTTTTTAGAGATAAAATAAATATTAAGATGCTATAAAAAAATGGAGATATAGAATCAAGGGTTAATGTAGCTTGGTTCATCCCAGTTCATGTAGGGGAAAAAGATGTAGAAAAATTGAAATTTATTCAAGTTGCTTGGACAAGAAATGGAAGCCAAACCAAACTGACACATCTTTACCATCCATACTCATTGATAGTATCATCTACACTTGGAAACCAAAAAAAATTTGGAGAGGTCATACACTTGTTATCACAATTTCTTTGAAAGGCATTGTAATAGACTACTTAAATGCATCATCCCACTAGGCACTATCAAGAATAGTGATAAAAGGTTTAAGAAATTTGAAATGGTGTTTCCTTACTTTTGAAATGAGAAATATGAATGGTTTTTGTTTAAATTTAGTCCATTTTTTAGAATGTAAAATGGTTTATTATTTTATTTATTTATAGTGGCACTTCACATTTTGGGGCTTGGAAAATACACTTCAACATTTGAGTTTTATATTTTATACGATAATAATTTTGTACTTTGGTAACTATGAATATATTTAATGGAATTTGACTGTTGGAATGTCCAATTCACATTTTTTTAATTTAAAATGGTCTTCAACTTTTGTGTATTCCAATTATCTAGATCACATTTTGAGAATCATAAAAACCTCTTGAGATTTTTAGTTCTTCAAATTAAACTTCACATTTTCATCTTTCAAAATGGTCTTCGACAAATGGTATTTTCAATTTGCACATCAAAATTTACAATTTAGCTTTTGTAAATTATAAAATAAATTTAGATTTCCCATGTTTGCAAAAAGGTCTTCAAGGTTTACACCTTGGAATGTTCCACTTGTGCATAAATATTTGTTCTTCAGCATTTACGTATCAAAAAATGGTAATTAACTTTTTAGTTCTTCAAATTATACTTCATATAATCACTTGAGATTATGCCACATTACATAATATCAACAACTTGATTGTGTAGAAGGATGTCCAATCCAAGAAAAGTCCCAAAAAATGTAGACACCTAGGATTACAACATGTGTCACAATCTTAGAAACTTGACTATGTGGGAGATTATATTAATAATATAAGAATAGAACACCTGTGATCAACATGTGGCATGTATATAAATATGAGATCAACTTTGATGGTCATAAGTATGTCACCTGATTTAGATTAAATAAATAGTTCATGATCCAATCAACTACTAACATGTGTCATCCCAATCATCTTATGTGATTTAAATCACATATCACCTAAGTGCTCGATTGATGTATGAATTATTTTTCCTTAAGAAATAAAGCACCAAGTATTATTATCTATAAATGCATGGTCTATGAACTAGTTTAAACAGCTACATAAATTTTGATTGTTTTGTATATTTAGATATATGGATATATTATTTTTAATTGTTTTATATTATTTAAAATAATTTTTAAATATTAAAAATATGTCATATATATGTGATTTATTTGTAATAAGTCCAAGTAATTTTGGATGAAGTCCAATTTGTTTATGATAGTTTTCAACTATTAATTATTTTTGATCATTTTAAATAATTTGGACTAACTACAAATACATTAGATAGATGTTTTTTATTTGTAATAAATAAAACTTAATCTTGATATACTCCAATTTAATCTTGATACAATACAATTTATTTATGATAGTTTTCAAAAATTTAGACTATTGATAAGTTCATATTATCTAAAATAGTCCTTTATGAGTGGAAAACCCTCAAGGAAAATAAAACCCACTATGATCTCTACAAATGGATTAATGCCCTAAAAAAAAAGGACCAAATTATACTGATCACAAAATTAACTTGGAGTACCAACCCAAATAAAGTCAATCACCTACTTGACTAAGCTTTAAAAAGTACCTACTTGCAAGGAAGCATGAACTCCCTAAGTGACTCAACATCAACTCAAACACCCCAATAATTTTTATAACAAACCTATTCTCTTTCATTATGTTCTAATTTTAAGACCTTCTTATGCTACACCATGCAATATTTTATTTGATTATATTGCATGCATATAATTAGGCCTAAACTACCTTGTATATATATACTAGTCCCATGATCACACACCAATTGGTCAACTAAAAACTTTTAACCTCTTAGTTTAGCCACATAAAAGGTCTTAGGACACCTTATTAACATATTTAAATCACAATTTTAACCCCTTTTGGTTTTTCATAACTCAATTAGGCCTTATTCCTCCTTTAGGTCTTATGAGGACCTAATTGCATTAGGTATGTCCTCTTAACACCAAGACTTGATCTTCTTAGGCCTAGATGGACTTTTCTATCAATAAAAACCCATTAAATTACTTATACAACACAATCAACTAACATAATCTATGCTTGATTAGAATTATATCCTTTGTTCATACTATTGAAAGATACTTTAGGATAAACCTCCCTATTAGGCCTATGTACCTCAAAAGTTTATCTTGAAAAAATGAAGCTTAAACACTCTTAAGATGCTAAAATATGATAAATGAAATATGAATAATTATTATCCATAACCTAAAGTTCATCACCAAATTTTTGTAACACTTTCACTCAGGAGATGAAGGCTCAAGAACACCCCTGTAACTTGCTCACTCAGAACTACCAATTTACTTCAAAAACTAGTCATTATGAATTAGACATCCAATACTTGTGTAGACACTTATAATGACTCTTGATGCATAAACATAGTTCTATTTTATATATATATATATATATATATATATATATATATATATATATATATATATTGAGATAGGAAATTCATATGTTCTAATGCCAAATATTGGTCTTGCAGACCAAGTTCTTGACCCTAAGTTTCACAGTCCTATCTGAACCAGACAAGCCATTTTGTGGTAAAAATTTTCTCCACATAAATTAACCTAAAATTATTCTCAAATCATTATCATTAATTAAATTTCATAAATAAATTATTTTTTCACTTTTTTTCATCTATATATCATGTACAAACCTTCATACCTATCTCTTCATCTCTACCTAGGTTTTACACTATTCACACCATTAGGTTTGTGTGTGATTGGCTGACTTAGATGATAAAATTAGAATAATCAAAGGATATAACCTATTTACTAATCATCATGGACATAAAAAATGAGTCTCTAGATTCTTCTTCCATCTATTTTCTCTTCTTGACCAATATAAATTTTTAGAGCAATAATAATTTTTTGACAATTAAACCTATATCTATGCATTTTATCTCTCACCTGACTAACCACCACCACCTGGAGGTACCTAGAAAAGTTTAATACATGTTTCAATATATTATCTAGGCATTTTAATCCATTCATATCTATTTTTAATAATATCTTTCACATCAGGTCCTTATTAGGGTTTTAGGGAGGTTTAACATTGGTTTTAGTGTTAATGATTGTTCATAAAGGACTACCACTTGAATTCAAAGCTAATTCCTATATATATTATCTAGGACCACTTGAATCCAAAGATAATGCCTATATATATTATTTATGACCCTTCCCCATCTCTCCTCAATAACTTAAATTCCCATGCAGAGGTTACACATGCCAATAAATGTCTGAAAGTGATTTTTGGGTTTGAGACCTCATTCTATGATCTTGAGAAGGAATAAAATAGTGATTCATATACTTTTCCTTAAACTATTGACCTAAAACATTTTTATCATTCCTAAAACATATTATTTCACCTCTATCCATGCTCACATGTGCATACCTACCTTGAAATCTAATTTTCATACCTCATTAGGCTAGATAGGTTTTAATAGAGTTCTAGGTGCAAACTTAAACTGAAGGTCCTACCCTTATAGGCTCACCATAAAACTCCCATGAATAATTCAATTCTTTACTTACATACTAAAATGGTTCCATTTAACCTTCACATGCCTATGTTCATTTAGTTTCATGCACATACCTCTTTATGTCATGGTTAGGCTCATGAATAGGCTTCCTATGTACTTTGACATCAATGAACTATGCCTTCATCCAACCGTAAGACATTAGTTGCCTTAAAATTATCTATTTCTCTTTTTCTCATGAAAACACTCTTTCAATGAACCTTATCACATTACACACTACCAATTTATCCTTAGTCATCTGTGATATCAACCTTCACAAGATGCACCTTTGACATCAATGACAATACTCAAAAACACTATGGCAACAAGCTCTAAATCATGTATGAGATATTTCTTTTTATCTTCCTTAATATTGAAAGAATCATAGGCCACTACTTTACCCTCTTAGGTCAATATGACACCAAAGCCTTCTTTAGAGGCATCATCCCATACCTAAAAATGACCATTTAGATTAGGTATGATTATAATAGGGGTTGTTATTAATAGCTCCTTGAGACTTCTAATAGCTTCTTTGCACTGATGTGTCCATACAAATTTTATTCCCTTGTGATGCAAGGATGTAATTGGGTTTTCCAAGTGAGATAAATTATATAAAAAAATTTGATAATAGTTGGTTAGGCCCATGAAACTACATACTTCATGTACATTAGATATAGTTGGCCACTCTTTAATGGATTGAATATTTTTTGCGTCCACTGTTATACCTTTATTTGAAATCACATGTCCTAAGTAATGAATTTATAATTGGTAGAAAGTGCATTTGGACAACATGCCAAACAACTTATACTACCTCAATATTTGTAGAACTATTCTTAAATGTTGATCATGTTTAGCCTTGTTCTTAGAGTAGGTGAGGATATCATCTAAGAACACTAGTGGAAACTTGTCCAGGAAGTCCCTGAAAACATTATTAATTACATTCATGAAAGCTAAAAGTACATTGGTAAGGATAAAAGGTAAAATGGTGAAATCATAGTGGTCATATAGATTTTATAAGGATGATTTATAAATATATTCCTATTTGATCCTTAACTGATGGTAACTAGATCTCAAATCAATTTTATAAAATATTGTTACATCCTTCATCTGATCAAACAAATTATTGATATAGTGTAATGGGTAATGATTATTGATTTTCATTTTATTGAGAATTTGATAATCAATGCACAACCTTAATGTGTCATCCTTATTTCTTATAAAGACCACCAAATCATCCCAAGCTGACAATCATGGTCGAATGCTTATGTTGTTTAAAATTTATTGTAATTGGACTTTCAATTTTTGAAAAAAATTTACATTCATTTGTTAAAGATACTTAAATTCAAGGGCATCCCCTTGCATAATCTCAATTGAGAATTTAAATACCCTTTTTATGGTAGACCAAACAATTTTTTAGGGAAAACATACACAAATTACTATAAGATAGGAAAATTAGCACAAGATGATTCTTCCTTCTTGGGAAGTTCTTGCATTTAGATTGCATAGATCTTACATCCCTTTTAGACAACCTTGTTTAATTACAAGGATGAAATAATTTTAGTGATTTTTGAACCTTAAATACCTTGTATTTCAAAAAAAAATCCATTCTCATTAGTGCATTGCATCTTTTTTTGAGAGCAATGAAGTTTTGCATGGTGTTTTTGTAGCCAATCCATGCCTAAAATAATATCATAAGATCCTAAGGGTTTTATAAAAAAAACCATTGTCTTGAAAGGAACCATATAAAGTTTAGTTTTATCCAAAAATTCTTGGATATGTACCCTTTCACTAGTATCAAACTCAACTTATCATCCTTCTCTCAATGGCTTAGAATTTAGATTGTATTTAAACACTATAGAAGGTGAAATAAAGTTGTTAGGATCACCTAAATACATTAAAATAACTACAAAATTACCAATAATATTACCTCAAATATTAATAAAAAATCCTAGAAATTATCATTCTAAATATCTACTATAGCATATACTCTATGGTTTGCTAGTTCTCTCAATTTCAACTTTGGGTAGTCCTTTTAGTAGTGGTTATCATTGTATTCCCAACAGACCACTATCCTTTGTGGAGCTACTTGAATAGTGTTTGCCCATATGACTGGTCTATGTTGACTATTTTTGTGTTGGTCATTCCTTAAATATCCATTTTTAGAATTTCCTTGGGGTTTTAAATTATTATTTTGACCTTGGAATCAATTATAATTATTGTTGTTCCTTTTTATGAAATGGTTCTCAAAATTGGCCATGTGAGGGTCATAGGTTGATATAATTTCAAGGCACAAATATTTTTCCACAATAGGGAATCAAAACCATTTAACTATTATAAAACAACCTAGCCTTCACATTGAATGTCATGTCATGAAGATTAAAGTATTTCTATAGATTGATGACCCATATATTGATTGCATCTCCTAATTCCTCACCTAAGAGGGTAAGTGAGGTAATATTTTTATGTTCTATGATGATGGATTCTACCATACATATAGGCACTTATTAAAGAGCTTAATCCCCCATTTTTCCAATTCCCAAGTGAGGGAATTCTTCATGAGGATCACCCTCAAGATTGTTTAGCCTTCGCTCTTGATTTTCATTTTTTATTTTAATGGCATTAAAAGTAGATAAGATCCCATGAAGGATATCCAATTGTTTATCAATTAGGCTTTTTCTAGCCAAACTGTCATTTGGAACTTCATTATTATTATTATTATTATTATTATTATTATTATTATTATTATTATTATTATTATTATTATTATTATTTTAATTCTTTGGAATAGGTTCATTCCTAACTTGGTTCAAGTTCTTGGTAGTATGCCTCCTACCTTGACTTCTACCCCTGCCTTGGCTTCAAACTCTTAAGTTCAGTCAATTAATCCCTTCATCATTATTGACGTAAGTGCTATTAGTTCTAGTCTCAACTATTTTCTTAAGAATCCAATAATTAGTTTCTTAGGCATATTCCAAAAATAAATTCTTCTAAGTTATAACGAATTTATAATTGATAACTTAGCATAGTCTCTGATACCAGGTGAAATGACCCCAAAAAAAATTTAGCATCCCTTCTTTTAGAGTTCACAGCAAAAAATGAAATGTTTTATAATCTACAATTTGGTTTTACATAACCTAATGACGTATTTACATTCATGAAACCCTTAGCAATGGTAATTACCCATAGAATATTTTATGGGTAAGATTATTTACCTAGGTATATCCTCAAGTAATTAAGGGTATATCGATATGTGATCTATATCGATATATCTAGTACTGTATGGTAGAAGACACCTTTCCAATAGGACCATGTAGGTGTCCTTCTCCAATATAAGTGTTTATCATTTATGAAACTTGGTATAGTTTAGGGTAGTCAACATTCTCATCTTCTAGCTTGGGCTCGCTAAGTTAATTACTTAGGTTATCAATGTTATTCAAATAGATATCTAAAAGGTTTAAGTAATGGTTTTGGTTTGAATATATTTTAGTGTGTGGAATAAGCCTATGCAATTCAAATACTTGATACATGTGAAGGATCTAAATGGTACTCCCCCCAAATTTAGATCATTGTACCAAGATCCATGGTTGTGGGGTCATCATACCTCGTTCCTTCATTTTAGAAATAATTTAAGTTTAAACTACTCAGTTTATAGTTTTTTTCAAGACATTATTGTTTGTAACTAGATAGGATATTCTTTACTCATAGTGGCATAATGCTCTCACTAGACCATCCTTTAAATAGTCTTCTAGAGAATTGCATTATTCTAGTATTGTTTACATGTCACTTGGTCATAATCGTGAGATTATAAAATTAAGCCACATCAATAAAAATAAACACATGATATATAAAATTTTGAACTTTATTTCTTTAGGAACACTAACTTTATTTTGTACTTTAACATTCATGGTCATGTCATAAAAAAATATTACCATGTCTATTTTAGGAAACTCAAGCATGTATTAACTTGTTGAAATGTGTATTTAATGAAGACATTTATTTTTCATTGTATCACACTATGAATGTTTATACTCAAATTTGAGTATGCATTTTTTTGTATACAAATAAGGTTTTTCATGGCCTCTTATAGCCAATAAAGAGATGATTCTACCATTAAAAGAGTGATGACACATTATGAAAAAAAAAGAATAATATTGTTTATAAATATCGTGTTTCAAGTTTGTTAATAGTTAAGACAATTTAAACAAGTTCTTTTGCTGAAAATGAAACATAACTAAATTCATTAATTAAAGTTAATCCCTGACATCAAATTCAATTGACCTTGTTTCAAATGGTAAAAACATTTATAATAAGGCTTAAATTAAAACATAACTTGACATCAATAACTCATTTTTAAGCCATTTATTCTTTCATTTGCTTTGGAAATAAAATGCTTTGAATTTTATGTCATTTATGTAAATAAAGGAAATAAATATGTAAGCCAAAGTATGATGGTAGATCAAACTTGTAAAAGCAATGTAAATGAAATTAGAACTAAGTACTATATTACCTTATGGCAAGTACACCTATAGGTGGTTGTTTATAATCAACAATTAAGTAGAATCCATTTAAGTGTAGGCAGGTGAATGAAGTTATAAATCCATTTTACCATAGCATAATGCTAAGTAATGACTAAGCAATAATAATTTTTTTAGTAAAATACATATTTATACTTACTTGGAAAATAATTTAATTAATCATCTACTCGCAACATAAAGAAGATATTTGAATCACTTTAAGAGTTAATCCCTTTCATAATATAATAAATAAATGTTGAAACTCAGCCATATAATCAACTAGTTTTAAGATTTTATAAATATTTTCAAGTGAGTAATCACTAAATTTTGCACATAATTAGATGAAATAAAATGTAATTCTATAGCTTTAGTTCAACTTTAAATCTAATATATAATAAAATAATGAACATATGAGAGTACATGAAACTTATTGAAACTAATTTAGTAACCTACAGATGAAAATAAAACTTTGAACTAAAGATTTAATGAAACAATATGGAGCTAAAAATTTAAAAATTATATAAACTAATTTTTATACAACTTATCGAACTAATCTCACATAGTTCAATGATATTCTACAACTTAAAGTAATATTATGGTAAATAAAATGGGTAAGAATATTTTAACCATGCAACTATAAATTAAAATTATTGTAACTCATTACATAAGCTACAATTTGATGAGTAACATTAACCTACAATAGTAGTATTAATTACAATTATCATTTATAGACTAGTTATTTACAAAGTATGTTCAAGAATAATGTATTAATACAACAATGAACTAGCTAATTGAAGCATTTATTATCTTCATGCAATCCATCTCATATTGACACATCTTATGAGGCCCCTAATTGGTGGCCCTTACCACCCCCAACGATCATCTGGGAGGTGGATTCTATATTTCAGAACTTAGGGAAAGCAAACAAGTCACAAAGGGAATAAACCAATTAATTTAAAGTAGTATAAAAATAAAAAAATTCACATTTAAATTTTAACATAGACATTCATAATAACCATAATATCTAGAAGTCAAATTATTAATTTAATTGACCTCATTTTCCTTAATCATTTATTCTAGGTGAATTAAAATAATAAAAATAAAATATACCCTTCTTCCAATAAGTCATAGTCATAAAAAAATAAATAAACTACTGAGGGTTTTATTGTATTTATTCATTACTAGTTGATATGGGTAATTTAATCACTTACAACAGTGACAGGTTTCCCATGGTTAGTTTCATTTAATTTAGTTAGTTATGAATAAATAAATTTTAACACTTAGTATAACAATGAATCATTGAAATTATTTTTCCTTAAAATAACATATTCAGCCAAAACCTCATTCCAAAAACCTTCATACACCAACATAATTTTATTCAATAAAAAACCATAAAAAATTTGCATAAATTTTACCAGAATAGTTTCCCAAAAAAATGACAAAATATAAATAGAAGTTAAAATTCACAAAAATGGATAAAAAGACCAAATTTTTAAGACAGGGGTCTAAATAGATCATCATTAGAATAGGTAAACAAAATACCAATTTTTTCCTTTACCCAAGTTAAACCCATGTCACCATTTTTAGCCAAATGTAATAGATAAAAATTATAAATGATATAAAATTCTCAACCATGATTTTTTTAAGTAGGGTTTGGATTGAAACTAAATAAATATTTGAAATCCCCAAATCTAAAATTACTTTACTTGGTAGCCATGGAAGAATAATAGAGATTTTTTTGGCAAACAATCTCTCAATAAAACCTTGTAGGTTTATTAGGAAGTCATTTGGATTCCTTATGAACCTATAAGTAATTTTTTTATTACTTGCCCTCCAATATTAAAGAAAGAAACAAAATTCTAAAAGAATAAAAAATATAAAAACTTACTTGTTTTCCTTGCAATAAAATGGAGGATAAATAGAAAATAATTATGTCTCGGTACCTTGACATGCCTCCTTATCTATATGTGGCTAAGCAGGATGTTCTGTCTCCTTGTTAGGAAACTTGTGCCATCCACCAACTCTCCTAGCTACCACCAATCTCTCCTTATGGTTTTTCTTCATCTCCACCAGATTTATCCCTCCCTCTCATTATTATTTATCTCTTCTTTATTCTTCCCCATACCTCCCTCTCTCTCTTTCTTCTCTCTTCCCTCAAACCCTAAATATCAATCAAAAGGGGTGGATTGGGGGGTGAGCTTATCTCCTCCAAGTGCCAAAGTCATAAATGAATGAAATCTAATTTTTTACAATAATAATAATAATAATAATATAGCCCCAAATCTAATTTTGATAAATACCTAAAAAAATCCATAATAATATTTTATCCAAGTCTCATGGCCAAGGTAGAAATAAAAGATTTTATTTATTTTGTCAAAAATCATTTTTATTTTTCTTAAAATTTTCCAAGTAAGAATTAATACTAAATTTGACTTATAAGAAATTTGATAACATCACTTTATAGTAGTTGAATGGAGGAGAATGATGAGGGGAGGTGGTTTTAGAGGCTAGGCTAAGACAATCAAAATTTAATAAAATAATAATGACAATAAAAAATGAAAATGAGACTAGATTCAATCAAGACTCATGAAGCCACAACATCGAATAAACCAAACAAGGAATCAACATTGCCTCAGTTCAAAATCAAAATAAGTACACTTGAAATTAATATCTAACAATAATTGAAATTGATGCACATAATTATTATAATAAAATCCGATAGCCTTAAAAATTAACAAGCTAATACAAGCCAAAAGTATGATGAACAAGTCAAAAAAATTGTAAAATAGAAAATACATAGTGATGAACTATTGTAAATTTTAGGTTCATTATTTTATCCCTTTTTGCCTATGTCAATTGCTTTTATTCCATATCCCTTGACTGCCCAAATCCATCCATAGCCTATCTCATTTCACTTATTCTTGCACCCAAAAATGACATCAATCACACTTTGAATATATAATTATATACAAGCAAAAATAAATAGTATTACATATAAAATAGAATATTATGACCAAATATCTCATGTACAAAAATAACTCTAGATACAACATTTTTTTCCATCATCCAAAATATTAAAATAACAATTCTAAATAGTTTTGTATAGCATAAAATCATGTTAAAACTAAGTATGATAGTATGAAAATGAAATATGTAGGTGGGTGATGATAGTTAGGATGTAAATTCTACAAAGTGATAATAGATTTTGTAAATATAGATAATTTGATCTAAAACAAAATGGTTGAGAATTTGAATTCAAAGAGAATGGTGTATTTCAACCCATACAGAGTGTCATGGTTGTATAAGAGTCAATAGGTGTTGGTTAATTTGAAATGTTTGGTGAAGTTAAACATAAGTGAAAACCAAGATGAGGTATGGTGTGATGTGATGCCAATAGACATATGAAATTTACTTATCAGTAGGCCTTGGTAATTTTATTGCAAGGTAAGATGCCATAGTTGAGAAAATAATTATCACTTAGATAAGGATGTGAGAAAATACATCCTAATTCCCTTGAGAGATAAATAAGATAAAGGGTACAATAGTGTTTTACACAAGAGTATTTATGGTTTCAAATAAGGATTCTTTAGAGAAATGGCATAAGAGAAGTCATGATATGTGTTCATACTTAATATTGTATAATCAGTTGGCATATAATCCAAAACACCTTAAGAGAAACTTTCATGTGATGTTAAAAAGTTGTATGAGTTTTCCATTATTATATTATGTGATTTTATATAAAAACATCCTCTAGTAAGGAGCATTATTCATCACATGGATATGACCCTAGGTGTATTTTGATAAAAAAATATTCACATAGGATTGAAGCCTATGGAAAATAAGGAAGTATATAGTAAGTGCATGAGTTATTGGAGTAGGGGATGATAAGGTAAAGTTTGATCCTATGCATAGTACCTATGACACCTAATAAAGGGAGATATTAGATCATGTTCATAGATTAATTATCCATTAATAAGATCATTATCAAGTACATGTTTCCATTTCCATGCATGGATGATATGATAGATTATTTGAGTAGTCCAAGGTACTTCAACAATATTTATATAAAGAGTGGGCATTACCAAATTATAATCTATGAAAGAGATGAAAGGAAGACCACATTAAAGAATTAGGAAACATTATATGAGTAGTTATTTATTTCATTTAGATTAAGTAGTGCACCAAGTAAATTAATGAGATTTATGAAAGAAATATTGAAATCATTCTTCAGAAAATATGTCATTGTATACCTGGATGATATTCTAGTATTTATCAAAATAAGAGAACATGCGGCACATATATAGAGTGTGTTTTATATATTTGGATAAGAAATGTTACTATTTAGTGTGAATAAATTCAAATTCATGAAATATGAACTAGTTTATTTAGTTTTCCTAATATCCAAGGTAGGATTAAAAATGGAGCATGAGAAAGTGCACATAATAGTATAATGGCCATCGCTAATAAGTTCATTTGAGGTGAAATTTTTTCATTTTTTAGAGAGATTGTATATAAATTTCATCAAAAAATTTATTTGGACATGTGAAATAATTATGAAGATGATGTAAGGAGATGATAAGGCATTCACATGGACAAAGGAAGTAGAGAAAAAAGGTGATATACTAACTAGTGTTGGCATTACTAGATTTAAATAAGGTATTCCAAATGGATTGTGATGTAAGGAGAAAAAAATTTGATGTAGTATTCAACCAAGAAGGTAAAACTATAAATTAATATAGTGAGAAGTTGAATGACTCAATGAAAACATATTTAGTCTATGCTCAATAATTTTATGTAATAATACATGCATTGAAGAAGTGGAGTCATTATTTATCACCAAAGGAGTTTGTATTATACACAAAGCATCAAACACTATAATTAATCAATGGTTAAGGAAATATAAAAAAATACATATGAAGTTGGTATAATATCTATAGATCTATAAGTTTGAGCTCAAACATATGAGTGAAAATTCAAACAACCTTGTAAACGTGTTGATTAGGAGACTTATGATAATGAATGAGATGAGAGTCAAGGTATTACGGTTTGACTAAATGAAGGACATATACCTAGAGGATTAATATATTTTTATGCATGGAAAACATGCATGAATTTTATAATTATGGATGATACATGATTGATAGATTATTTTTTTCCAGATTAGACAATTTTTAGAGGAGCATAATTACGTCTACCTAAGGGGTTTATTCATGAGAATTTTGTCAAGAAAAAGCACAATGAAGGATTGGATTGACACTTTAGTGGTGAAAAGATATTGTAATTTTTGTCCAAGAGTTATTACTCACCAAATATGGGCATAGATTTGCACAAACACATAAAATGGTGTTCATTGTTTTAGTTGGAAAAAGGAAGAAGCTAGAATATAAGTTTCTACCAACACTTAACTATGCCAAAGATACTATGGGAAGACATAAGCATGGATTTTGTCCTTGTATTTAAAATAATGAAAAGAGTTTATGAATCCATTTTTTTTTGTATAGATATTTCATAAGATGGTGTGGTTCATTTCTTGTAAAAAGACTAATGATGTGACAAACATCGACAACTTATTCTTCATGGAGTTAGTGAGACTACATGGACTACCTTTTAGTATAGTGTTAGATAGAGATACTAAATTTGTATGAAATTTTTGGTACACATTATGGAAAAAATTGGAAATGGATTTGAATTATAATTTTGAATATCATTGATAAAAAAATTAACAAACTAAAATTTCCAACAAAATCATTGTATATTTGTTGAGATGTTTAATAGGAGACACATCAATATAATGGGACATGGTATTAGTACAAGATAAGTTTTGATATAATAATTTTGTGAATTATATAATTTTAAGAACCCCTTTCTATATTTTTTATGTAATTATTCCCTAAGGAGTTTTGAATTTGAGGAATTTATATGAAATGCATGTAAGAAGAACATAGGGAAAAAACCATGGAATATATGTGTAGATTTCATGAAGAGGTGAAGAATTTGGATAAATTTATATTTAGTTATAAAATAAATGTATATCAAAGGCAAAAATAATGACTTTTAGGTAGACACCTTGTGTTGGAATATTTTTACAAGGAAATATTTCAGTAAGGAACATACAACAAGCTAAAACTAAAGAAGATAGGACCATGTAGAGTATCATGAAAGTTTTTAACTAGTGACTATGAAATTGAGTTGCCATAAAGTAAATAAATATAAACCATATTAAATTTTATAGACTTTTTCAATTTACAATAAGCATAAATATAAGGTGAGGAAGAATAGTAGGAAGTGTGGATGTCTAGCTAAAAATAGAGTTTATAGATAAAAGAGAGAGAGGAGATAGAGGCCATTTTAAAATATAAAGGAATATGAAGGACACATGGGAAGGAATAAAAAAATTACCTAATAAAGTGTAATAATAACATAGTATAATATGCATCATGCGTGAACCTTGTGGTAGAGATTAGTTTATAGGGCTATCATATTGAAAACTTTGACTTGCGAGTTGGACCTCACTTTTTAGTTACTCCAGGAGTATGATGCAGTAACATACCATGTGAAAATAAAAATTGCATCATTTTAGAAACAAATTGAAATTTTGTGAATAAAATCTTAAGGTTTAAACAATGCATAAAACATAGTATATTATTTTATGATCCAAGAGTTATGCATAAATGGGTACATGTATGCATCATTATGATACATGAGTGGACATTTTTGGAATAGAGTGTGTGAAAAGGTATTAAATATACTATAATTTGTCATGATTAAACTATATACCACATCACTCTAAAAAGTTTGCATGAATTCCAAAATTTTAAATGGAATATATTAGCATTAGAGGTGAGAACCCAGAAATCATGGCAAGAAAATAAATTAGTTTCGATTTTGGTAGACTTACTGCATTCAAATCCACACTACTTGACATGACATATACACATTAGTGTGATATTAACTATTTCATCATTGATAAATTAGTTATCTAATTTTTATGAGGTTGCCTTTGACTAATTCCAAGTCCTAAATAGGGGATTCAAGGCTCATTTTAGAGACCATTATGAAATAAAATTAACTTTGCAAAAATTTGTAGGATAATGGTATCTCAATAAAGAGAGAGTGTGTGTGAGATGTATAAGACCTAAGAGGATCACATTCTATAAGTTCAAGGACTTAATCATTGTAAAATCAAGTTACATGTAGCAATTAAATCACAACATAGACTATAGCCATTTTGAATGGGATGTTATATGTAACTTTGTTATAAAATAAGATATGTATCTCTTTATGAGTTTAAAACATTGTGTGTATAAGGGAGTGTGATAGATAAAAGGATAAGAGGACCAAATGGTATAGAAAATTATGAATTTAAAATTGGAACAACAACTAGTAATAACTTTAAGTCTATAAAAATGAGGTTTTTTATGGCCTCCTAAAACCAATAAATAGATACTTTTACCATTAAAAGAGTGATGACACATTATTATAAAATAAGAAAAATATTTTTGTAACTCTAATGTTTCAAGTTTGTTAATAACTAATAAAATTTAAATATGTTACTTTTGATGAAATGAAACATAACTAGATTCATTAAGTAAAGTTAATTCTTGATATCTATTTCAATTGGCCTTGTTTCAAGTGTTCAAAACTTTGATCATAATGATAAAATTAAAACATAACTTGAAAGCAATAACTCCTTTTTAAGTCATTCATTATTTCATTGACTTTGGAAATAAAATGCTTTCAATTTTATGTCATGTATGTAAATAAAGGAAATAAATATGTAAGCCAAACTATGATGATAGATCAAACTTATACAAGTAGTGTAAATGAAATTAGAACTAGGTACTATATCATCTTATAGAAAGTACACATGTAGGTGGTTGTTTATAATCAACAAGTAAGTTTAATCAATTTAATTTCAACCATGTGAATGAAGTTATAAATCCATTGTACCATAGCATAATGCTAGGTATTGACTCGGCAAGAATGATTTTTAGTAAAATATAGATTTATACTTGCTTATAAAATATTTAATTGATCATAAATTCACAACGTAAAAAAGATATACTTATTTGAACCACTCTAAGAGTCAAGTTATTTCATAATAGAATTGATAAACATTGAAACTCAACCATATAATCAATTAGGTACAATATTTTATAAATGTTTTCAAGTGATTAATCACTAAATTTTGCACATAATCAAATGAAATAAAATGTAATGCTACATCTGAATTTTAAATTTCAATCTAATATTTAATATATCAATGAACATATGAGAGTACATAAAACTTATTGAAACTAATTTAATAACATATAACTAAAAATAAAATGTGTTGAAACTAATTTTTATACAACTTATTGAACTAGTCTCATATAGTTCAATGATATCCTATAGTTGTAAGAAATATTATGGTAAATAAAATGGGTAAGAATATTGAAGACATGAAACTTTAAATTAAAATTATTATAACTCATTATATAATCTATAATTTCATGAGAGTAATATTAACCTACAACAATAGTATTAATTCCAAATAGCATTTCTAGACAACTTATTTATAAACTATGTTAAAGCATAATGAATTAATACAAAAATAAACCAACTGATTGAAGCATTTATTTTCTTCATGCAAGCCATCCTTTCTCAACCCATCTTATGAGGCCCCCAATTAGTGGTCTTTACCACCCCCAACCATCATTTGGGATGTAGAGTCTGGATTTCAGGACTTTGGGAATGTAGGTGAGACAAAAAGAGAAGGGACCAATTAATTTAAAATAATATAACAATAACAACTTTCACATTAAAACTTCAACATAGACTTTAATAATAAGCTTAGCAGCTTGGTTTTCATCTAAAGCATTCTAGAAGTAAACTTATTAATTTAAGTGACCTCATTTTGATTCATCATTTGTTCCACGTAAACAAAAATAATAAAAATAAAATAGAACCTTGTTCCAATAAGTTATAGTCATAAAAAGAGAAATCAACTACAAAGGGTTTTATTTAATCTATTCATTAGCAGCTGATATGGGTAATTTAATCACTTAAAATAGTGGTAGGTTCCCCATGGTTGGTTATATTTAATTTAGATGGGTATCAATAAATAAATATTAACCCTTAGTATAACAATGAATTAGTTAAATTATTTTTCTATAAAATAGTATATGCAACCAAAGCCTGATTCCAAAAACCCTCATACACCAACATAGTTTTATTCAACAAAAAACCCCTAAAAATTTTGCACAAATTTTACCAGAATAGTCTTTCCAAAAATTGTCAAAATATGGACAACAGTTAAAATCCATAAAAATGGCTAAAAGAAAGACCAAATTTTTAGTCTAAGGGTCTAATCAGGGAGCCATTCCAATAGGTAAACAAAATACCAAAATTTTCCTTTAACCAAGGTCGGCCCATGTCACCATTTTTAGCAAAATGTAATTGATAAAAGCTAGAAATGATTTCAAATGCTTAGCTATGATTTGCTTTAAGTAGGGTTTGGATTGCAAATAAATAAATTTTTAAATCCTCAAATATGAAATTAAGTTTTCTTGGAAACCATGGAATAATAATAGAGAATTTGTTTTTTGAAAACAATCTCTCTATAAACCCTTGAAATTTTATTAGGAAGTCATTTGACATCCTTATGAACCTACCAATTTTTTTTTAATTACTTACCTTCTAGTATTTAAGAAATAAACAAACTTATACAAGAATAATAAAAAAAAAACATACTTGGTTTCCTTTCAAGTGAATGGAGGATAAATAAAAAAAAAATATGTGTCTTACTACCTTGCCATGACTCTTTATCTATCCATGGCTAAACAAGAGGTTCTCTCTCCTTGGTAGGAAACTTGTACTATCCACCAACTCTCCAAATCACCACCAAGCTCTCCTTAGGGTTTTAATTCATATCCACTAACTCTACACCTCCTTATCCTTATTATTTCTCTCTTCCTTCTTATTCCCCATGCCTCCCTCTATCTCTTCCCTCTCCCATCAAACCCTACGGCTCAAGATAAAGGGGTAGGTTGGGGGTTAAGCTCAACTCTTCAAAGCACCAAAGTCATAAATTAATGAAATCTATTTTTTTCCCAAAAAAATGTAATGATAACCCTGAATATGATTTTGACAAATACCTAAAAAAATTACATAATAATATATTATCTAAGTCTCATGGCTAAAGTAGAAATGATATATATATTTTAATTTATCAAAAATCATTGTTAACATTATTTTCTAATTTGCCCATTAATAATTATTACTAAATTTGAATTATATAAAATTAGATAGGGTCCTTTGATAGGTGTTGAAGGGGGTAGGTGAAGAAGGAAGGGGGTTTTAGAGGCTAGGCTAAGGCAAGCAAAAATTAATAAAATAATAATGTCAATAAGAAATAAAAATAAGACCAAATTTAGTCAAGATTCATGAAGCCACGAAATCGAATAAGCTAAGTAAAAAATCAATGTTGCCTTGGTTCAAAATAAAAATAAGTACACATGAAATCAAGATCAAACAATAATCTAAATTGATGCACACAAGTATTATAAATAAATCCTAAAAAACTAAAAATTAACAAGCAAAGACAAGCCAAAAGTATGATGGACAAGTCAAGAAGACTATCAAATAGAAAATACCTAATGATAGACTACTAAAAATTTTAGATTAATTATTTTACCCCTTTTTACCTATGTCATCTACCTTTATTCTATATCCCTCGATCTTCAAAATCCATATCCATCCTATCTTATTTAACCTATTCTTGAACCCATGAATGGAATTAGTATTACCTAAGATATATAATCTTATACAACTATAATTGAATAGTAATACAGCAAAAAAAAAATATTAAGACCAAATATTTCATTTACAAAAATAAATCTAGATGTAACATTTTCTTCCATTATCTAAAATATTAAAATAATAGTTCCAAATAATGTTTTATAGTATAAAATTATGATTGAACTAATTATGATAGTATGAAAATGAAATATGTAGGGAAGTCATGACATCCTCCTCCCCATAAGAGGAGTTGTCTCGGTGATAAGTCAAAACAACCATACTTGTGTATCCTCCCAAGTAGCACTTTTGGTACTTAGTGGGTCTCACTATATCAAAACCTATTTAATTTATTTATTTCTTATATTAATGCTATGATGACCCATGGTTTTCACTAGTTTCAACTGCATCTTTTCCTCTTATTAAACTTGAAAGTTTTTCCAATCCAATACATGAGATGGATCAGGTACATATTTTCTTAGCAATGCAATATGAAACACATTATGGACTCTTGATAGATGAGGTAAATTCATATGGTAGGAAACAATTCTAATTTTTTTCAAGATGTCAAAGGGGTGAATAAAGTGAGATCTAGTTTGGAGGTTTTCCCAAACTTGATGGAACTCTTGTGCAACCTTATCCATAGAAAAACATTCTTGCTAACAACAAACTCATGAGGCATTCTCTTCAAATAAAAATAGATTTTTTTAGATCAGAAGTAGACTTCAAATTTTGGTGTATTATGTCCATTTGTTCATCACATTCTAGCAATAATTTTAGACCATGAATGACAGTTTTCTAGGCTATCCCAACCAAGTGGAGTTACACATTTTCATCAATATAGGCTTCAAAAGGAGCCATTTTGATTTTAGAATGATAAGAGTTGTTATAAGTAAATTCAACCAAGTGGATATAATCTTCCCACTTGGTTTTCCAATCCATAACATACATACATAGCATGTCTTCATCAACTTGGTTCAATATTTTAGTTTGTCCATCCATTTCTAGGTGGTACGAAGAACTAAAATTTAGTATATTGCCAAAGATGGTAGCTAATGTTCAACATAACCTTGATATGAAAATATTATATCTATATAAGATAATGAATTGTGACATGTGTTGTAATTTAACCACTTGTTTTACAAAGCATTCAATAAAAACAACATCATTTGTCAAATTTCTAACAATAAAGTGACTGAATTTAGTTGTTTTTTCAATTATTACCAATATAGTATCATGCCAGCTATGGGATTTAGGAAATCCTATATTAAAATTAAGTGAAACCATTGCCCATTTATCTCTTTTCATGTCATGTGGGTATAATATACCCCTATGATGGCAATTTTCATCCTTCACACATTGACATTCTAGGCACTTTGCCACAAAATCAACATATCTTTTTTTAGACTAGGCCAAAATAAAGTGTTTTTATCTTATTAATCATATAAGTTACCCTTATATGAGTGACTTGATATGTTATATTGACTTATTTCAATGAAATATTACATAGTGCACCTATTTTATGTACAAAAATTTATTTTTGATGCCTTACAAGGCCATATAATTCAACCAAAAAGTTAGCAAATATTTTTACCAATGGCTCATCAGCCAATACTACACTTACTTCTTGGTAGTAATTATCATCAAAATATTATTGTATGACATCATTCCTAAAATTTCCTTATAAACTAGACAAGGCAGTAAGGTATGTATGCCTACTAAGTGAATCAACCATGAAATTTTCCTTACCTCTAACATAAATTATATCCATGTCAAAATTATTGACAAATTATATCTATATAAATTGGAAGGCATTCAATTCATATTGGGAGAAAATATGTTCTAGGCTAAGGTGATCAAATTTCACCTTAAAATTCTTGATTAGAAAAAATTACTTCCATTTTTTTAAGGTATGCACTTATTGGAAATACAATAAATAAGAGGAGCATGAGAGGGGGGGAATCATTGTTTAAAAACTTTCTTTTACTTATTCTCAATCATTCATGAACTATGAAATAAAAATAGTGATATAGTAATACATAAAGAACCATTCACATGAGCATAACACAAGAAAACACATATATGAGTGGGAAAACCTCAAATGGAATAAAAAACACTATGATATCTCCAAATGGAATATTATTATATAAAAAAAATGACCAAATTATGTTGAGCACCAAGTCAACATGGAGTACTAACCCCATTAATGTCAAGCACCCACTTGACTAGGCTTTAACAAACACCTACTTACAAGGAAGTACTAACTCCCTAAATAACTTACCACCAAATCAACCACCTCATGAATTTTTATTATCAAATATATGATCTTATTTTATGTCCTCATTTCTATACATTATTTTTCTCAACCATGAAATATTTTATTCACTTATATTGCATGCATGTAATTAGGCCTAAATTACCTTGTTTATATAATAGTCTTATGGTCACACACCACTTGGTCAAACACACACATTTAACCTCTTATTTTAGACACAAAAAAGGTCTTAGTATTTATTATTATCATGGTTAAATTATAATTTTATCCTCTTTTGGTCTTCCATAACTCAATTAGGCCTTATTCTTCCTTTAGGTCTTATAAAGACCTAATTACATTTGGCATGGTCTCTTAACGCCAAGACTTGATATTATTGGGCCCAAATAGATTTATATAAAAAAAAAAAAAAAAAACTAAATCACTTATACAAAAAATTAAAACTACCTCCTCCATGATTTATTAGACCTACATCCTTCATTCATATCATGAGAGCTCATTTAGGACAAACTACCCTATTAGACCTGTGTACCTCAAAAGTCTATCTTGCAAAAATGAAGCTTAAAGAAACTTAAGATACTAAAATATGATAAATTAAAAATTTATAAATATTATACATGACCTTAGGGTCATCAAAAAATTATTTTAACACTTTCACTTAGGAGATAAAGGCTCAATAACATCTCTACAGCTTTCTCACTCAGAATTACTAATTTACCTAAAAAATTAGTCATGATGAATTAGACCTCCAACACCTTTATTGACACTTGAAATTAATCCTAATGAATATATTTTTTCTATGATATCTCAAAATCATCTTAAAATATATAATTCATATGGTCTAATGCCAAATATTGGTCGTGTAGACCAATTTATTCACCCTAATTTTCATAGTCCTATCTGAACCAGATAGGGCATTTGTGACCATATACACTAACCTAGATTATAAAAGAATGATAATGAATTAAAATTCATAAATAAATTCTTAATTAAATTTTTTTCATCAATATATCATGCACAAACCTTCATATCTATCTCTTCATCTCTACTTAGGTTTTACACTATTCACACCATCAGGTTTATCTATGACTGGCTAACTTGGATGACCAAATTAGAAAACCTAAAGGATAGAACCTATCCATAAATCATCATGAAATAAAAAAATATTCTATATATTCTTCTCCCATCACTGATATCTTCTTTACTAATACAAATATTGAGAGCTACAATAATTTCTTGACAAATAAGCATGTATCTATGCATTTTCTCTCTTATCTAACTAACCACCACCACCTGGAGGTACCTAGGAGAGTTGAATAAATTATATAGTATATTAATTAGTAATTTTAATACATTTTAAACTTATTTTAATAATATATTTCACATCGAGTCCTTATTAGGGTTTTAGAGAGGTTTAACACTGGTTTTGGTGTTAATGATTGTTCATAAAGGATTGACACTTGTGTCAAAAAATCATGCCTAGAATTATTAGATAAAACATTTCTCAATATGTCCTTAAAAAATAATATTCCCGTGTAGATTTTATACATTCCAATGAGTATTTTAAAGTGTTTCTTAGGTTTGAGACCTCATTCTATGAGCTCAAGAATGCGTAAAATAATGATTCATGCACTTTTACTTCAAATATTGACCTAAAAATTTGTGATCATGCCTAAAAAATATTATCTCACCTATGTACATGTTAAAATTTTCATAATTTCCTTAAAATATGATCTTCATACCTCATTATTCTATATAGGGTCTAAGAGAGGTCTAGGTGTAGACTTAGACTGAAGGTCTTAACCCGATAGGCTCACCCTGAAACTCTCATGAATGTTTCAATGCCTTAAATAAATTATAAAATAGTTACATATAACATTCTCATACTTGTGTTTATTCATTTTCATGCACATACCTCTTTACATCATAACTAGGCTCATGACTAGGCTTCCTATGCACTTATACATCAATGAGTTGTGCCTTCATGAAACCATAAAACATTAGTTGCCTACAAAAAATCTCTTTATATTTCTCTCATGAAAACACTCTTTCAATGAAACTTTTCACATCACACAATACAAATCTATCCTTAGTCATCTTTGACATCAATGACAATACTCAATAATCTCCCTCTTTGTCATTTATTGTACCCACTCTTATAAAATTTTCTCAATGAGAAATTTCTCCCCCATTATAAAATTTCTCACCTTTTGACATTGTGACAAAGAGATACCTACAACTTCTTGGATCACACCTCTTGTAACTAAAAAAAACTCAACACACAAAATTATGAATAAATGAATCATCATACAAGCATGCTTCCCCTATCTCCATGCATACCTTCTTATCACCACTCACATATTATTAAAGATAATTAACCACTTAATTATCTCCCATTACCCTTGACTAGCTCAATGGCTAGTAAGGACAGTAATTACTCCTAGCTCCTATCCTAGATGCTCAAATGTTCCTTTTGGAAGTGGCTTGGTTAAAATGTCTACAATCTAATCATTTGTAGAAACATATTTAATTTTAAAACTTTGTTCACTTACCTTATCTCTTAGGAAATGATACTTGATGGGAATGTGCTTAGTTCTTGAGTGCCTGATAAGATTCTTCGAGATGCTTATGGTACTTTTATTATCATAATAAATAGGGTTAGGATTATCATACTCCACCTTGTAGTCTTTTAAGGTATATCTCATCCATTGTACTTGAGTGAAACATGAATCTTATAAAATTTATTCATACTCACAAGTAGATAATGCCATAGATGGTTGCTTCTTATTTATCCATGATACTAGGCATTATCCTAAGAAAAAAGCTCCTCCACCAGTGTTCTTCCTATCATCTAGATTTAATGCCTATTCTGCATTTGTATAGGCTATTAAATTGAACTCCTTACTCCTTTGATACCACAACTCAATCTCCATAGTCCCTTTGAGATACCTAAGTATCCTTTTGACTGCTTAAAAATAATTTTCTTTTGGGTTCTCTTGAAATCTTCCCACAAATCCTACTAATTTCATGATGCCAAGTCTAGAGGCAATAGTGTATAGAAAATTTCTAATCATTAAACTATATGATGTTTTATTGACCTTTGGAGATTCATATTCCTTGATTAAATTACACCATGTGATCATAGGTGTGATAAATTCCTTGTAATATTCCATTTCAAACTTCTTCTACATCTCTCTTATGTACTTAGCTTGAGAAATTAATATACCTTTTTCTGATTGATTAATTTGTAAACCAAGAAAGAATGATAGTTATCTCAACATGGACATCTCAAAATCCTTCTTCATAATATATTAAAAATACTTAGTCATAATCTCACTATTTCCACCAAATATTATTTCATACACATGGATAACCACTATCAACTGATGATCATTTTTTGCTTTTATATGAAAATTACTATCTACAACTCCTCTCTTTAATCTTTGATCCAATATATATTTGTCAAATCTAGCATACCAAGATTTAGGATCTTTTTTTACACCATAAACAACCTTTTTCAATCTAAATACATAGTCCTTGTTACCTAATAATGATAAATCCTCAAGTTGTTTTATGTATACCTCCTCTTCCAATTTCCCATTTATAAAAATAGATTTGGAATCCATCTAGTACACCTTGAACCCTTTGAATCCTACATATTCTAGAAAAAATTTGATATCTTCCATTATTTTTAATGGATCAAAGGTCTCCTCAAATTATACCCTTTCTACTTATGCATACCCCTTGCATGCCAATATAACCTTATTCCTAGTGACTTCTCCATCTTCATTCAACTTGTTCCTAAACAACGATTTTGTGTCAATGACATTCTTGTCTTTAGGCATATGAAATAGATCCCAAGTCTCATTATTTTTTATTTGGTCTAACTCCTCTTTCATGTCACCTATCCAAACCTTGTCTTTGCTTTCTTATATAAGGTTCTTAGGTTAAATATTAGATAATAGAGGAAAATTCTCTTGATTTAGGCTACATACTATCCTTCTCATTGTTTGCATAACTACATCCTTGTTACCAATGATTTTTTATTTAGGATGGTCTCTCCAAATTTGTCTTGAAGGACCTTTTGAGTCTTGTCTTTCCTCAAATAATTATTCTTCATCATCTATACCTATTGTTTTTTCTTCTATATTTAAATCCAAATTCTCTGATGCATCCTTTGACTAAGAGTGTGACTTTTTAGAACTGGTCTCATTAATATTCACATTGGTATTTTCCACTATCTTCTGTAACCTCTTATTATATAATATATAGGCTAAACTTATTGATTAGTACCCAAAGAATACCCCTTCATCAGACCTTGAATCAAACTTACCTAAGAATTCTTCATCTCTTTTAATGAATCACTTGCTTTAAAACACTCTAAATTGTTTCACATTAGCAGATATGGCTTTCCCTATTTCATAAAGGGTCTTATTGCCATTAGTCCTTATCTATCCGCTATTAAAAATGTAGATTGTAGTTCTCACTACCTCTCTCAAATATCCATCATCTAACGTTGTTCATTTATCATAGTCCTTTCCATTTATTAAAATGTCCTATTCTTTCTTTCCACTACCCTATCTATTGAGGTGTCCTAGCTACTGAGAACAATCTAATTATCCCATATACCTCATAGAAATCATCAAAATCATTGGACCAAAAATATCCTCCTATGTCAGATATTAGTCACTTGATATTCCCATTCTTTTCATTCTCAATAAGATCCTTGAATGCCTTAAACTTATCAAGAGCTTCTAACTTTACTTTCAAGAATGCTACCCAAGTCATTCTTGTGTAGTCATCTATGAGTAACATGAAATAGATATCTCTTTGAATGTTTTATATTATTTTAGGTCTATAGATATCAATGTGTATTAACTCTAAATGGTTTTTAGTATAATACGCTTTATACTTGAACCTCCTTTTAGTATGCTTACCATTGTTGACATGGCTTGCAAATTGTGTTTGTAGGTTTGGTGATTCTAGGAATATTCTTAAAAAACTTCATAGAGCTTATCTTAACTATATTATCAAAGTTTATATGGAATAACCTTATGTTATATAGCCAACATTCATTGATCTTACTCATAAATCATGTCTCCTTCTTTATATCATTTAATACATACAAATTATTCTTAGTACTCTTATCATTAGCAATTATCGTTCTTGATTTGGATCTCCTTATATCACACCCTCTATCATGAATGGTCCATATCTGTCCTTGATTTCACATTTTAATTACACTAATCAAGTTATGGTTCGTGCCTTCCACATATACCACATTATCTATCTTGATATTCCCATTGTCTAAACTGAAGATACCCTTCCCAACAATATTGGTAGTAGTGTTATCTCCAAATCTTACTATACCTAAAACATCCTTGTTTAATGAAAGAAACTTTTTCTTATCCCCTATTATATGTCTTGAGAAACCAATATCTATATACCATTTCATGCCTTCATCTTGGATGTGAAAGGCAGTCTAAGCTAACATAGATTTTTCTCTTTTAGTCTTTTGTTCCTCCTTCGTTTTGTCCATAGAGTCTAACATCTTGATCCACTTCTTAGTGATTTGATTGTATAACCTTTTATCTTGACTGATCTTCCTCATATGTATCATCTTGTAATCACTTGAAATATGTCCTCTTTTATCACACTTATAACATATAATTATGATTCTACTACTGAGATGAGTAATCATCCTACCCTCCATGAAGAATTGATTCTATCATGATGTCTATAATCAAAAACCCTATGTCCATATTGATTGAATGAAAAATATTAACCATTAAAATTCTTCACATAAGTTATCTATCTGATATTGAATGATGTAACCCTACCTTTGTCGTCTCTTCAATAATTCAAATTATTCTTGACTTGTTGATGACTAATTTTAGTCTCAAATTTGAGAGTTTATTCATAGGTCTTTACTCTATTAGTACCATCACTTATTTATAGTCCATTGTACGTTGAGGTTTGACTCTTATTGTTTTCATTTTGGTCTTATTTGAACCCAAGACCTATCTTTTCATGTGGAGACCTCTGATTATTCAAAATATCACCAAAGGCTTTAGTGCTCTTTTCAAATTTATCATGTGTGTTCAACTTGATTGTTGCCTAATCTAATTTTGCCTTTAAGGACTCCATTTTTATTCTAAACTTGATGCATTATTCCTCTTTGGTCTTAAGACTTATAATGACAATCTTATTTTGATTTTATAACTATTTGATGATCTTCTCATGTTCATTGGTGTTGTTACTTAGTCTCTCTTCAAACAGATTGATTTTTTCCTCATAACTTTTAACCAATGATCTTAATTTATGGTTCTTCCTTCTTTATAATTTTAAATATTTTAGAGAACTCATCAATTTTGCCTCAATTCTCACTTCAAATCTTGTAGATAGATCATCAATTCTACCTCAAGGTTCACTTCAACCTCTTCTTCATTTGATTCTTCATCTTTAATAAGAATTTTCCATATTGAACAACTTTCATTGTCTATCTTTATAGCCATGAATAAAGTTTTATTGATATCATGATCATTACTATCATCATCACTATCAGATGTAATTGTGCCACTTATATCAGAGGAACTACTATCTTATTTGGTATAGAAACTTCTCTTATTCTTGAATTACCCTTTCTTTCCTTCTACTTCCCGAAACTCTTTTTTTTCATTATTATAGAACTTATTATCATCACCATGATGTTAATCATGTTATCCATCATGTTAATTATTATCCTTTTTAGGAAATTTAGATGCAAAGTTACCAATCTTACCATAGTTAAAGAACTTTAATGTTTACTTGCCCTTATACTTACCTGATCCTTTCCTTATTTTTCTAACAAACATGGATTCTATCTTATCATCATCAATATCCATATGAACTTCATCCTTAACATTTTTACCTTGTGATTTTTTCATAGATTTGAATGAATTTTCCTTCTTATAAGGTCTTCCATCACTTTTTCTCATTTCATAGACAGTCAAGATGTCATGAATCTCATCCATCTGTAGTATGTTAAGATCTTTGATCTCCTCCATAGAAGACACTTCTAAATCAAACTTAGATGTTAGTGATATTAATACCTTTTATACTACTCTTGATTCTTCCAAATTCTCTCTTAGACATCTGATGGCATTTACCATTTCATCTACCATTAATAGATAAGATTTAATGTTTTCATCCTCCTTCATTCTCAAACTTTCAAACTATCAATGGTGGATTTATAAATTTGCCAACTTGACTTTGGTGTCTCCTTCATAGATTATTTTTAACTTTTCCTAAATACCTTTAGTTGTATCATAATTCATGACCTTTATAAATTATACCTCTAAAATACCACACAAGATTGCATTCATTGCCTTAGATTTGTTATCACTTGCCTTCTTTCCAAATGCATCAGTTGGTGGTGTGGAAGGTGGAGTGAGTCCATCAAAAATAAATTTACATATGTCATAGCCCAATGATATTAGATAGGTCTTCATTCTAATGTTCTAAAATGAATAGTTAGTCCCATTGAAGAGAGGAGCCTTATTGGATAAGAAATATCCTTGTACTTGGTGACAATGTTTGTGCTTCTAGGTGTTAGGAATATGGAATTCAAAATAATATTAATGAAATAAATATGGAAATAAAATGCAAAAAACACAACATAAGAGAAACATAGATTTAACTTAGTTCACACAAAATGGGTTATATCCACACAAAAATAACTATTTATTCTCTTATTTAGTCTAGAAAATGAGGGATAAACTTGCAATATAATCCACTACATTCTCCTCTTCACTCACACATAATGTGTCTCCATTAATACAATGCCCTCATATCAAAAGAGGGTTACGTATAATGGAAAAAATGCACCATCATAATTTATACCAATAGATATATGATCCAATAGTGAATGGCCTAGATTTATTATGAAATTAAAATTTTTTATAATGCATTTTTCACAAACCCCACCAGAACCCCTATCAATAACTCAGAATTATAATAATATTAGGCTCCACCGTCTAACACTATGATATCCTTTAAGATGTTAGTCCTACTTCAAAAGACCAAGATTTGATACCAATTATTGGAAAAATAATGATTAAGAGGGGGTGAATCAATTTTTTTTTTTTTTTAAATTAATTATGCTCACTCATTCATGAACTATGAAATCAATATAGTTATATAGCAATACATAAAGACCCATCCACATGAGCATACCATAAGAAAACACATATATGAGTGGGAAAACCTCAAGAGGAATAAAAGGGACTATGATATCTACAAATGGATTACTATCCTATAAATCAAAAGTCCAAATTATATTGATCACAAACTCAACTTGGAGCACCAACCCTAATAAATTTAGGCACCCACTAGACTAGGCTTTATTAAGCACCTACATGTGAGGAAGCACAAATTACCTAAGTGACTCAACACCAAACTATACACATCATTACTTTTGATCACCACACCTCTAATCTTCTGTTATGTTCTCATTTTAAGACCTTATTCTTCTCAACCATGCAATATTGTATTCTCTTATATTTCATGCATATAATTAGGCCTAAACTACTTTGTATATATACTAGACCCATGGTCACACACCAATTGGTCAACAACACACATTTAACCTCTTAGATAAACCACATAGTAGGTCTTAAAACATGTTATTAACATAATTAAATCACAATTTTAACCCTTTTTCATATTTCATAACTCAATTAGGTCGTATTCCTCCTTTAGGTCTTATGGAGACCTAATTACATTAGGTCTGTCCTCTTAATGCCAAAACTTGATCTTCTTGGGCCTAGATGGATTTATATAACAATAAAAAACCACTTATACAAAAAAATAAAATGACATCCTCCATTATTTATTATACCTATATCCTTTGTTCATACCATGAAATCTAATTTAGGATAAACTTCCCTATTAGGCTTGTGTACCTCAAAAGTCTATCTTGTAAAAATGAAGATTAAACACCCTTAAAATAATATATTATGACAATTTAAATATGTATAAATATTATCAATTAACTCAAGGTCATAAAAAAATTATTGGAAAACTTTCACTTAGGAGATAAAGGCTCAAGAACATCTCTACAACTTGGTCACTTAGAACTGCCAATTCACCTAAAAAACTAGTCATGATGAATTAGACCTTCAACACCTATGTAGACACTTATAATGAATCATGATGAATAAAAATAGTTATATTATATCTATATATAATATTTATATTTAAAATTAATATGGTTTAATTCAAAATATTGGTATTGTAGATTAATTTCTTGACCCTAAGTTTCACAATCTTATCTAAACTAGATGGGTTATTTTGTGAGCAACATTTTCATCACATACACTAACTTCAAAATATTATAAAAGAATGATCATGACTTAAAATTAAGAGATAAATTATTCATGCACTTTTTTCATAAATATATCTTACACAAACTTTCATATCTATCTCTTTATCTCTACTTGGGTCTTACACTACTCACAGCATTAGGTTTGTATGTGATTGGCTAACTTGGATGACCAAATTAGAAAAATTTAAGGATATAACATATCCAATAAGAATAATTTACATAAAAAATGAGTCTCTATATTCTTATCCAATCCATTTTCTCTTCTTGACCATTACAACATTTTAGAGCTATAATAATTTCTTGACAAATAAACATGTATCTATGCATTTTCTCTCTCATCTGACTAACCACCACCACCTAGAGGTAATTGGGAGAGTTAAATACATGTTTTAATATATTATCTATTAATTTTAATCCATTTTCATCTAATTTTAATAATATATTTCACACCATGTCCTTATTAGGGTTTTAGGGAGATTTAACACTAGTTTTGATGTTAACAATTGTTCATAAATGACTACCACTTGAATCCAAAAATAATGCCTAGATATATTATATAAAACCCTTACCCATCTCTCATTAACAAATAAAATAAGAATTTATATATTACACATGCCAATTAATGTTTTAAATTTATTCTTAGGTTTGATACCTCATATTATGAGCTTGAGAAGGCCTAAAATAGTGATTCATGTACTTGTCCTTCAAATACTAACTTCAAAATTTGTGATCATGCCTAAAAAAACTTGATAAACAACTTTTAATGAATTTTTAATTTGGTATAAATCACATTTTGATAAATTTAAAAACAAATTATGCTACCTTAATCTTTGTAAAACTAGCCCTAAATGTCGATCATGTTTAATTTTGTTCTTAGAGTAGATGAGGATATCATCAAAGAAAACTAGTGCAAACTTTTCCAAGAAGTCCTTGAAAATAATATTCATTAGATTTATGAGATATTCAAGTTCATTGGTAAGGCCAAAAGGTATAATGGTGAACTCATAGTGTCCATATAGATTTTAGAAGGCTAATTTACTAATATATTCCTCTTTAATCCTTAACTTATGGTAACTAGATCTCAAACCAGTTTTAGAAAATACTATTGCATCATTCATCTGATCAAATAAATCATTGATATGGGAAAATGGGTAATGATTATTTATTGTCACTTTGTTGATAATTTGATAATAAATGCATAAACTTAATGTGTCATCCTTATTTCTTACAAAGACCATCGAAGGACCACAAGGTAACAAACATGGTCGAATGCTTACATTGTTTAAAAGTTTTTGAAATTAGACTTTCAATTCTTACATATATGATAAATTCATTTATTAGAGATAATTTTATTTAGGGGAAACCCATTGCATAATCTCAATTGAGAAATCAAATTCCCATTTTGGTGACAAACTAAGTAATTTTTTTAGGGAAAACATCTATAAATTCTCATAAGATAGGAAAATCAGCATAAGATGATTCTTCCTTCTTGTGAAGTTATTGTAGTTGTACTACATATATCTTACATCCATTTCAAATAACCTTGTTTATTTTTAAGGATGAAATAATTTTATAGATTTTTGGCCATTAAATACCTTATATTTTAGCAAATTTTCCATTATCATTAGTGCATTACATCTTTTTTTGAGAGAAGTCAAGTGTTGCATGGAATTTTTGTAGCCAATCCATGCATAAAATAATATCCTAATATCCTAATGGTATTAAAAATATTTTTTACCTTGTCTTGAAGGGGCCCATATCATGTTCATTTTGATCCAAACATTCTTGGATAGGTACCTTTTTTCTAATATCAAACTCAACTTATCATCCTTGTCTCAATGGCTTAGAATTCAGATTGCATTTATTAACTATATAAGGTGAAATAAATATATCATTATCACATATATAAATTAAAATATCTACAAAATTACCAAAAATATTTCTTTGAATCTTAATTAGACTGGCCTAAAAATCAGCTTTTTGATTGTCTACTATAGCATATATTATATGGTTTGCTAGTTGTCCTAATTTTAGATTTGGGAAGTCTTTGTGGTAGTGGTTATCATTGCATTCCAAACATAACAATATCCTTTTTGGAGCTACTATAATATTATTTTCCCCTATGTTTGGTCCATGTTGACTATTTTGGTGTTAGTACTTCCTCAAAAACCCATTTTTAGAGTTTCCTTGGGTTTTGAAATTCTCATTTTGACCTTCGAATTGATTAAAATCCTTGTTGTTCCCTTAGAACATGAAATTTTAGTCTAATTTCTTGATAAAAATTTGATAGAGGAGGTGGGTTATTAGAATTTGAATTTTGCCTATTCATTTTTAAGTCTCATCTCACTTTTTAATGAGATTTTTCTTTCTTTTCTGCCATATGGGAAGACTTTATAACAACTACCAATGTGTTAGGATTACTCATATTGATGTCATGGATAATATGTATTTCAATCCTAACTTGAACTTAGTGATATTTTTATCTTTATCATGCATTTAGTCCACATGATGCATCAGATTTAGAAACTTATATTCATTTTCAAAGATAAACATATTTTCTTGCTTAAGTAGCTGCAAGTATGTTATTTTTGCTCCTCAAAATTTGCACTCAAGTACATTTTATGAAATGGTTATCAAAAATTGGCCAATTGAGGGTCATAATATGATATAATTTCAAGGCACAAAGAATATTCCACCATAGGGAATTAAAACCACTTAACTAATATACAATAACCCTAGCCTTCACATTAGATGGCATGTCATGAAGATTAAAGTATTTATGTAGATTGATAACCCATACATCAATTGCATCTTCTAATTCCTAACCTGAGAAGGTAAGTAGGGTAAGATTTTTATGTTCTATGATGATTGGTTCTACCATCCTTATAGGAAATTATTAAAGTACTTAATCTCTCATTTTTCCAAATCCCAAGTGAGGGGCTTCTTCATGAGGATCACCCTCAAGATTTTTTAGCCTCTGCTTTTGATTTTCATTTTTTATTTTAATGCCATTAAAAGTAGATAAGATCCCATGAAGGATATCCTATTATTTATCAATTAGGTTATTTTCATCCACATTGTAATTTGGTTCTTCATTATTATTATTTTCATTATGTGGAATAGGTTCATTGCTAACATGGTTCAGATTCTTGGTAGTATGCCTCCTACCTTGACTTCTACCCATGCCTTGGCTTCAAACTCTTAAGTTTGGTCTATTAATCCCTTCATCAATTTCAACCTAATTGCTACTAGTTTTAGTCTTAATTATTTTCCTAATAATCCACTAATTAATTTCTTAGTCATATTTCAAAAAAAAATTCTAAGTTCTAATGCATTTATAATTGATAACTTAGCACAAGCTCTGATATCAGGTGAAATGACCACAAAAAAATTTGAGCATCCTTTCATTTAAAATTTGTAGTGAAAAATGAAATGTTTTATAATTTATAGTTTGGTTGTACATAACCTAATTATGTGTTTATATGCATGAAACCCTTAGCTAGGGTAATTACCAATAGAATATTTTATGAGAAAGATTATTTCCCAAGGTATATCCTCATGTAATTAAGGGTATATCTATATGTGATCCATATAGATATATCTAATACTGCATGGTAGTAGACACCTTTCCAATAGGACCACCTAGGTATCCTTATCCTACCTAAGTGTTTGTAATCTATGAAACCTAATATAGCTTAGGGTAGTCAAATTTATCTTATTCTATCATGAGATCTCTAAGTTAATTACTTATGTTATTAATGTTATTCAAACATGTATCTAACAAGATCAAGTAATGGTTCTCATTTGGATAGATTTTAGTGTTTGGACTAATCCTATGCAATTCAAATATTTGATACATGTGAAGGATCTAAATGGTACTAACCCCAATTTTAGATCATTGTACCAAGATTCATGGTTATGGCGTCATCGTACCTCGTTATTTTTTAATTTATAAATAATTTAAGTTTAAACTCACTTTATAGTTTTTTTTCAAGATATTGTTGTTTGCAACTAGATAGGATATTCTTTACTCATATTGGCATAATGCTCTCACTATCACATCCCATAAATTGTCTTCTAGAGAATCATGTTTCTCTAGTATTTTTTACATGTCACTTGGTCATAATCACAATATTATCAATTTAATCCACTCAAATAAAAATAAATCCATGATACATAAGCTTTTGAATTTTTTTCCTTTAGGAATGCTATCATTGTTTTGTACTTTAAAATTCATGGTCATGTAATAAAAAAATATTATCATGTCTATTTTAAGAAATTTAAGCATGTATTAAGTTGTTGAAATGTGTATTCAATGAAGACAATTCTTTTTCATTGTATCACACTATGCATGTTTATACTCAAATCTAAGTATGCATTTATTGTGTATATAAACATATAAATTTAGAATTAGATCAGAAAATATTAATAGCTTTAAGTCTATTCAAATAAGGTTTTTGATGGCATACTATAGCCAATAAATAACTACTTTTACCATTAAAAGAATGATGACACATTATGACAAAAATAGAATAATATTGGTTTTAACTATCATGTTTCAAGTTTGTTAATAGTTAAGAAAATTTAAACAAGTTCATTTTTTTGAAAATAAAACATAAATAAATTCATTAATTAGATTTAAACCTTGGCATATATTTCAATTTTCCTTGTTTCAAGAACTCAAAACATTGATAATAAGGCTAAAATTAAAACATAACTTGAAAGCAATAACTCCTTTTTAAGCCATTTATTCTTTCATTACCTTTGACAATAAAATGCTTTCAATTTTATGTCATATACGTAAATAAAGGAAATAAATATGTAAGCCAAAGTATAATGGTATATAAAACATTTACAAATAGTGTAAATGAAATTAAAACTAAGTACTATATCATCTTATGGAAAGTACACCTTTAGGTGGTTGTTTATAATCAACAAGTAAGTTGAATAAATTTAATTGTAGCCATGTGAATGAAGTTATAAATCCATTTTACCATAGCATAATGCTAATTAATTACTAAGCAAGAATGATTTTTAATAAAATACATATTTGTACTTGCTTGAAAAATCTTTAACTAATCATCTAATAAAAACATAAAGAAGATATACTTATTTGAATCACTCTAAGAGCTAAGATATTTCATAATATAATTATTAAATGTTAAAACCCAACCATATAATCAACTCTCTCTATTATTTTATAAATATTTTCAAGTGAGAAGTCACTAAATTTTACATATAATTAGATGAAATAAAATTTAATGCTATAGGTGAAGTTCAAATTTAAATCTAATATTTAATAGATAAATGAACATATGAGAGTGTATAAAACCTTTTGAAACTAATTTAGTAACCTAAAAATGAAAATGAAAATTCCAATTAAAGCCTTAATGAAGCAATATGGAGATAAAAAATTTAAAATTGTATAAACTAATTTTTATACAACTTATTGAACTAATCTCACATAGTTCAATGATATCCTACGCTGAAAGTAATAATAAGGTAAAGCAAATGGGTAATAATATTAAATCCATGCAACTATAAATTAAAAGTATTGTAACTCATTACATAAGTTACAATTTAATGGGAGTAATATTAACCTAAAATAATAGTATTAATTACAACTAGCATTTATAAACAAGTTATTTACAAAGTATGATTAATGAATTAACATAACAATGAATTAGTTTATTGAAGCATTTATTATCTTCACACAAGCCATCCCATCTTGACCCATCTTATGAGGCCCCTAATTGGTGGCCCTTACCACCCCAATCATTAGCTGGGAGGTAGAGTCTAGATTCTATAACTTTAGGAGTACAATTAAGACACAAAAGGAATGAACCAATTAATTTTTAGAAGTATAAAAATAAAAACTTTCACATTGAAAATTCAATATAGATATTCATAATAACCATAATAGCTTGGTTTTCAGATGAAGGATTCTAGAAGTCAGCTTATTAATTTAAGTGACCTTAATTTCCTTCATCATTTATTCAAGATGAATAAAAATAATAAAAATAAAATAGGCTATTGTTCTAATAAGTCATAGTCATAAGAAGATAAATCAACCACTAAGGGTTTTATTGCATTTATTCATTACTAGTTGATATGGGTAAGTTAATCACTTACAATAGTGATAGGTTTCCCATGGTTGGTTGTATTTAATTCAGTTGGTTATGAATAAATAAATTTTAACACTCAGTATAACAATGAATCAATTAAATTATTTTTCCATAAAATAATATATTTAACCAAAACATGATTCCAAAAACCCTCATACACCAACATAATTTTATTCAACAAAAAACCATAAAAAAATTTCATAAATTTTACAAGAATTGTTTTTCCAAAAACTAACAAAATATGAACAATAGTTAAAATTCACAAAAATGGCTAAAAGAAATACTAAATTTTTAGCACAAGGGTCTAACTAGGTCACCATTACAACATGTAAACAAAATAACAAATTTTTCCTTTACCTAAGGTCAACCCATGTCACCATTTTCAGCCAAATGTAATTGATAAAAACCATAATTTAAAATTCTCAGCCATGAATTTTTTTAAGCAGGGTTTGGATTGAAAATAAATAAATTTTTAAAAGACCCAAATCTGAAATTAAATTTTATTATAATCCATAGAAGAATAATAGATATTTGTTTTCAAAATAATCTCTCGATAAACCTTTGTAGGTTTATTAGGAATTCATTTTGATTCTTTATGAACCTACAAGTAAATTTTTTTATTACTTACCCTCTAATGGTCAAGAAATAAACAAACTTCTACAAGAAGAAAAAATACAAAAAATTCTTTTCCTTGCATAAAAATGGAGAAGAAACAAAAAAAATTGTGTTTTGATACCTTGCCATGCCTCCTTATCTATCCATGGCCAAGTAGGAGGTTCTCTCTCCTTATTAGGAAACTTGTACCAACCACCAACTCTCCCAACTACCACCAATATCTCCTTAGGGTTTTGTTTCATTGCCACTAGATCTATGTCTCCCTCTCTTTATTATTTCTCTCTTCCTTATTCTTCCCCATGCCTCCATCCCTCTCTTTATTCTCTGTGCCCTCAAACCTTATGGCTCAAAGAAAAGGGGAAGATTGGAGGGTGAGCTTAACTCCTCCAAGTGACAAAGTCATAAATGAATGAAATCTATTTTTTTCCCAAAATAAAAATTTTAATGATAGCCCCAAATTCAATTTTGACAAAGACCTAAAAAAAATCCATAATAATATGTTATCCAAGTCCCATGGCCAAGGTAGAAATGGAATATTTTATTTAATTTGTCAAAAATCATTGTTATTTTTTTTTTTAAATAATTGCCAAGTAATAATTATTACTAAATTTGACTTATAATAAATTTGACAAGGTCCTTTTATAGGGGTTGAAGGGTGAGAGTCATAATGGTGGGGTGTTTTAGAGGCTAGTCTAAGGCAAACAACATTTAATAAAATAATAATGATAATAAAAAATGAACATGAGACCAAATTCAATCAAGACTCATGAATCCATGACATCGAATAAACCAAGTAAGGAATCAACATTGCCTTAGTTCAAAATAAAACAAGTACACATTAAAGTAATATCTAAAAATAATTGAAATTAATGTACATAAGTATTATAATAAAATCTTGTAACATTAAAATTAACAAGTGGATACAAGCCAAAAGTATGATGGATAAGTCAAGAAAATTGTAAAATATAAAATACATAATGATGAACTATTGAAAATTTTGGGTTCATTATTTTACTCCTTTTTGCTTGTGTCAGTTGCCTTTATTCCATATTCTTTAACTACTGAAATCCATCTATATCATATCTCATTTCACTTGTTCTTGAAGCCAAAAATGACATCAACAATACCTAAAATATATAATTATGTACAAGAAAAACTAAATAGTATTACATAAAAATTCAAATATTATGACCAAATATCTCATTTACAATAATAATTTTAGCTAAAACATTTTCTTCCATCATAGAAAATATTAAAATAACAGTTTCAAATAGTATTGTATAGTAAAAATCGTGGTAAAACTAAGTATGATAGTATGAAAATGAAATAGGTGGGTGATGATAGTTAGGATGTAAATTCTACAAATTGATAATATATTTTGGAAATATGGATAACTTGGTCTAAAAAAAAATGGTTGAGAATATGAATTTGAAGATAATGGTGCATTTGTACCCATATAGAGTGTCATGGTTGTAAAAGAGTCAATAGTTGTTGGTGAAGTTGAAATGTTTGGTGAAGTTACACATAAGTGAAAACTAAGATGAGGTATGGTATGATGTGATGCCAATGGACATATGCAATTTACTTATTGGTAGGCCTTGGTTATTTTATCATAAGGTAATACTCCATGGTTGGGAAAATACTTATCACTTAGAGAAGGATGGGAGAAAATACACCTTAAATCCCTTGAGAGATAAATAAGATAAAGCGTACAATATTATTTACACAAGAGTATTTATGGTGTCAGATAAGGATTCCTAAGATGAATCATATTATGTGTTCATACTTAATAGTCACAATAAGTTGGCATAGAAGCCAAAAAACCTGAAGAAAAACTTTCATGTGAAGTTAAAAAGTTGTATGATTTTTAAATTATTGTATTATGTGATTTTATATAAAAACTTCCAATATTAAGGAACATTATCAATCACATGGATATGATCCTAGAAAAAATTTTGCTAAAAAAATATTCACATGGGATTGAAGCCCATGGAAAATGAAGAAGTATATAGGTAAGTGCATGAGTTATTGGACTAGGGGATGATAAGGTAAAGTTTGATCCCATAAAAAATTCCTAAAATATTGACACCTATTAAAGGGGAATATTAGATCATGTGTACAAATTCATGATCCATTAACAAGATCATGATCAAGTATATGTTTTTATTACCATGCATGGATGGTATGATATATTATTTGAGTAGTCCAAAGTAATTTAACAATATTTATATGAAGAGTAGGTATTACCAAATTAGAGTCTATGAAAGATATTAATGGAATACCACATTAAGGATATAGGAAGGATTGTATGAGTGGTTAGTTATTCCATTTGGATTAAGTAGTGCATCATGTACATTCATAAGATTTATGAAAGAAATATTGAAATCATTATTGGGAAAATATGTCATTGTATACCTAGATGATATTATAGTATTTATTAGAATAGGAAAAGAACATGTGGCACATATATAGAGTATGTTGTATATATTTTGATAAGAAACTTTACTATTTAGTGTGAAGAAATGTAGATTCATGAAATAAGATCTAGTCTATTTAGGTTTCATAATATCCAAGGAAGGATTAAAAATGGACCCTGAGAAAGTGCACATAATAGTATAATGGCCATTACCAATAAGTGAATTTGTGGTTAAATTTTTTCATTTTTTGAGATATTCTATATAAATTTCATTAGAAATTTTATTTGAACATGTGAAATAAATATAAACATGATGCAAAGAGATGACAAGGCATTCACATGGACAAAGGAAGTAAAGCAAGAAGGAGATATACCAACTAGTGTTGGAATTTATAGATTTAAAAAGGTATTCTAAGTGGATTGTGATGTAAGTAGAACAAGAACTAATGTAGTATTCAACCAAGAAGGTAAGAATATAAATTAATTTAGTGATAAGTTGAATGACATGAAGAAAACATATTCAGTCTATGATCAATAATTTTATGCAATAATGCATGCATTGAAGAAGTGGAGTCATTATTTGTTACCAAAGGAATTAATTATATTGTACATAAACCATCAAAAACTATAATTAATCAATGGTTAAGGAAAGCTAAAAAAATACATATGAATTTGGTATAATATCTATAGATCTATAAGTTTTTGCTCAATCATATCAGTGCAAATTCAAATAAGGTTATAAATGTGTTGATTAGGATAATTATGATGATGAATGAGATGAGATTCAAGGTAATGGGGTTTAACTCAATGAAGTAACTATACCTAGAGGATGAATGTATTTTTTATGCATGGAAAACATGTATGAATTTTATAATTATGTATGAGACATTATTGATAGATTCTTTTATTCAAGATGAGATAATTTTTTAGAGGAGCATAATTATGTTTACCTAAGGGGTTGATTCAGGAGAATTTTATCAAGGAAAATCATAATGAAGTATTGGATCAACACTTTAGTGGTGAAAAGTGATTTGAATTATTGTACAAGATTTATTACTAGTCAAAGATGGGCCTAGATGTGTACAGATACATAAAAAGGTGTTGATTTTTTTAGTTAGAGAAAGGAAGAAGATAGAATATAAGTTTCTACCAACCCTTAACTATGCCCAAGAGACCATGGGAGGACATAAGCATGGATTTTGTGCTTGTATTTCCAAGAGTGAAAAGAGTTAATGAATCCATTTTTGTTGTGTTGTATATATTTTATAAGATGGTGTGTTTCATTTATTATAAAAATATCAATGATGTGACAAACATCAACAACTTATTCTTCAAACAGGAAGTGAGACTATATAGAATACCTTGTAGTATAGTGTTGGATAGAGATAGTAAATTTTTAGGACATTTTCAGCACACATTATGGAAAAAATTAGAAATGGATTTGAATTATAATTTTAAATACCATCCACAAACTGATTGATAAACTAAATTTTCCAAAAAAAAACATTGTGTATTTGTTGATATGCTTAGTAGGAGACATGCCAACATAATGGGACATGGTATTAGTGAAAGATATTTTTTTATATAGTAGTTTTGTGAATTAGTGAATTTGAAGAACCCCTTTATATATATATATATATATATATATATATATATATATATATATATATATTATGGAATTAGTCCCTAATGAGTTTCCAAGTTGAGGAAGTTATATGAAATGCATGGGAGAAGAAAATAGGCAAAAAACCATGGAATATATGTGTAGATTCCCTGAAGAGGTGAAGAATAAGTTGGATAAATGTATCTTGAGTTATAAAATACATGTTTATTAGAGGCACAAAAATAAGGACTTTTAGGTAGGACAACTTGTGGTGGAACATTTATACAAGGAAATATTTCAATGAGGAACATACAACAAGCTAAAACTAAAGAAGATAGTACCATGCAGAGTGTCATGGAAGTTTTAAACTAATGATTATGAAATTGAGTTGTTATAAATTAAATAAATATCAACCATATTCAATGTTAAAGACTTGTTCAATTTTCATGAAGCATAAATATAAGGCGAGGAAGAAAAGGAGGAAGCATGGGGATCTGAATAAAAACATAGTTTATAGATAAAGAGAGAGAGGATATAGAGGCCATTTTAGAATATAAGGTAGTACGAAGGACACATGGGAAGGAATTAAAGAATTACCTAATGAAGTGGAATAATAATATAGTAGAAGATGCATCATGATTGAACCTTGTGGTAGAGATTAGTTTTTAGGGCTATCATTTTGAAAAATTTGACTTATGAGTCGGAGCTCACTTTTTAGTTACTTAGGGAGTATGATGAAAAAGCATACCATGTGAAAATATATATTTCATCATTTTTGAAACTAAGTGCATTTTTTTTTAATAAAATTTTAAGGGATAAAAAATGCATAAAACATAGCGTGTTAGTTTTTGGTTAAAGATTTATGCAAAATTGGGTATATGTAAGTATCATTATGATGCGTGAGTGAAAATTTTTAGAATGAAGTGTGTAGACATGTATAAAATATACTATAATTCAACATGATTAACCTAGATACCACAGCACTCTAACACTTTTTCATGAATTCTAAAATTTTAAATGGAATATGTTAGCATTAGAGTTAAGAACCCATAAATCAAGGCAAACAAATCAATTAGTTTGGATTTTGGTAGACTTATTAGATTAAAATCCACACTAGTTGACATGAACTATACACATTAGTGTAATATTGATTAATTTATCATTAATATATTAGTTATCTAATTGGTAGGAGGTGGTCTTTGACCAATTCCAAGTCCTAAATAGGGGATTTAAGGATCATTTTAGAGACCATCATGAAACAATATTAACTTTGCCAAAATTTCTATACTAATGGTAGATTAGTAGAGAGAGTGCATGATATGGAAAAGGCCTAAGATGATAACCTTGTATAAGTCTAAGGACATAATCATTGTAAAATCAAGTTACATGGAGCAATTCAATCACAACATACCCTGTAGCCATTTTGAATGGGATGTTATATGTAACTTCATTTTGAAATAAGATATGAAGATCGTTATGATTTTATGACATTGTGTGTATAAGGGAGTCTATTAGATACAAGGGTGAGAGGATCAATTAGTACATGTTTTTTCTTCTCTTCACTAGTAATTAGCCCATAACTTGTACTACCAAATTATTCTTAATAAGATTTCATAGTCATTTTTTCATCAATTGTGTTATACTAATTTCTTATTATTCTTGTATCTTCATTGTATGGATGTAATAGTTTGAATTCAAAAAATCTATGAATTCATACTTAACATATATTACAATCTAAAACACAAAACTAGTTATGGATTCAAGTAACCATAGAGGTAGGGTTCAAAACTACATATATTAAATGCAAAAAATAAAAAAATACACAATATTATATGAGCCTTTGGATGGAATAGCTTCATTAACGATTTGTGAACCTTCTCTACCCAGTTCCCTATAATTGATGATGTAGATACATGTTTTCTAATACCATACTTTGGCATAAGGAAAATAAACAAGGACCAAGATAAGTTGACAATCTCACAAGTGTATAAGATGCAATTTTGTACTTCTCTTGAGATATCAGTGGTCCTTTGATATTTTAGAATTTATTATGCTTGCCTATAGATAGGTACCTCTTAGATAATGGATGCCAATTATTATACCTTGTGTGTGTGTTTGTGTATACATATATACATATATGTCTATCTATATGTGTGTGTGTGTGTGTACACACACACATATACATACATACATACATACATACATACATGTGTGTGTGTGTGTGTGTCTGTTGGCATGTTGTTGTCATTGATGTTAAAAGGGTGTATCATGTATGCATGTGTATATATATTTATATACATATATACTTACACACACACACACACACACACACACACACACACACACACACACACACACGCACACACACACACACACACACACACACACACACACACACACACACACACACACACACACACACACACACACACACACACACACACACACACACACACACACACACACACACACACACATACATACATACACACATATCTATATATGTATGTATGTATGTATATGTGTGTGTGTGTGTATACACACACACACACACACACATATACATACATACATACACACATATGTGTGTGTATATATGTATGTAAGTGTGTGTGTGTGTGTATACACACACACACACACACACACACATACATACATATATAGATATGTGTGTATGTATGTATGTATATGTGTGTGTGTGTGTATATATATATACACACACACACACACTTACATACATACACACACATATATATAGACACACACACACACACACACACACACACACACACACACACACATATAGATATATATATATACATATATGTATGTATATGTTGTTATGTTTTCATTTTATGTCAAAGGTTTATCATGTCAAGATTGACTATGTTTGATATCAAGAAGAATATTGTGAAGGTCTATGCCAAAGGTGACTAAGAACAGATGAAGTATGTGATATATAAATGTACATAAGAGTGTGATCATGAGAGTTATCATGAGTAAGGTAATTCATGAAATATATATTATTGTATGAATGAGATTTGTCATGAATTTTGTGAGCATGAAAGGTACATGTCATGAAAGATGTTTTAATACAACTAATATCTGCACAAGAAGTATAGTGTATGAAGAGGCATGTACAAGTCATTTATGTCATGATATAAAGAGGTATGTGTAGAGGAATGTATATGCATAGTCTGACATAATCATGAAATAAATATTTTTAGGTTGAGTCATATGAAGAAAGCATAGTGAAATGAATGAACAAAGGTATGTGATGTGACAATAAGCATTGAGAGAGATGCCAAGTCATATGAAGTTTGGTCATGTGGTCTTAGGTTTATATGATTTTATGAGAGATTATTATGATTAGAAACATAATTTTAAATTGATATGAGTGTGTTTTGATGTATTATGTCTACTTTTTTGATGTTTTGTTGAGGTCATGACATGGAAGGAATAGGTTAAGGTGTCAAGTGCATTGGAAGCTTAAGCCCAGTCATGGTATGGTGAAGGTATGAGATGGTCACATGATGAGGTGAGTGAACTCAAGAATGTGAGTGGTTTTTAAGGATGTGTGATAATTATAATAAGGTTTGGATTCACTTACACATGTTTCAAAGTGAGTCTTTGAAGGTAGGTTATTTAGTCTTAGTCTGCACCTAGACCATTCTTTGCCCTACCTAGATTAATTAGGCATGAGGATAAAATTTCAAGGTGAATTTGTGAAGGAGAGAATGTATATATATAAGTAAAGTTTTTTTAGGATTGATCTTGAAGTATCAAGTCATAGTTTGTAGGAAAAGGCATGAAAAGTGGTTTTGAGGTCTCTTTAGTGCACATAATGAAAGTATGCAAACCTAATAAGGACTTCTAGGTGTTCATTGGTATGTGTAACCATTGCATGGGAACCTAATATATTAAGGAGATATGGTGAAGGGTCCTATATAATATATATAGGCATTGGTTCAATATTTAAGGAGTAGTTCTTTATGAACAATCATTAACACCAAAATATATGTTGAACCTCCCTAAAACCCTAATAATGACCTGATGTAGAAGATGTTACTAAAATCAGCTCAAAATTTATTTAAATGATCAATAAATATATTTTATATTGTATTAGACTATCTTAATCATCTATAGATGATATTGAACTATTACGTGATGGAGAATACCCCAAAGAAAAGGGATTATTTATGAAGAACTTATTATAACAGTCAAAAGATGCATTGGTTAAGAAAATGAAATGGATGGAATAAGGAGATAGATACTCATAATAAATTACCATGAAGGTTTATGGATAGGTTACACCATTCTAATGTGATAAAATATTCTTCCAAGATAGCTAGTGAGAAGATAGTCACAAATAAACCTAATGGTGTAAACAGTGTAAAAGCCAGGTAGAAGTGAGAAGATAAATTTGAGTGTGTTTTAATTATATAATTATGAAAAAAGTAAATGGATATTTTTTTTAGGAATTTTATGTCATTTTAATACTTGAAATAAGATTTGGAGGTCATGTGTGTGGTAAAAAAGTTACTCAGAAAATGACTAGTCTGATTAAGATAAAACTATGAAACATGAGGTCAAGAAATTGATTTACAAGACTAATATTTGTCATTATACCATATGAGTTCTCAATTTAAATATTTAATAATTATATTTAATAATAAGTGACATACATCAAAATTCATGTAAAGTGTCTACATAGGTATTATAGATTTAAGTCACCATGACTGTGTTTTGAGGTAAAATGGTAGCTCTGAGTGAGTGGGTTCTATAGGTCTTATTGAAGCCTTAAGCTCTAATTGAAAGTGTATAATTCATGTTTTAATTAACATAAAGTAATTTATATTATTTTTATACATTTTTTAATCATGTTTTAGTGGCTTAAGTGTATTTGAACTTCAATATTGATAGGCATACTTTTTAGTGTACACAAGTCTAATAGGACTGAGTATTATTGAGGGGTTTCATGAAGTGCTTGGACCTAAAACGTTTTATGGAGATCATATGATTTTTAAAGTATTTTTACATGTATGTAGGTATAAATTTTTCCAAAGGATCAAATGGTAACATATTGATAAGAAGGCCTAATGCAATTAGGTCTCCATGAGACCTAAAAGTGAAATGAGGTTTAATAGAATTATGACAAACAAAAAAGAACTCAAAGTTAATTTGAATCATGTTTATGAGATGTCATAAGTATTATTTTATGTATTAAATAAGATGTTAATGGTGTGTGGCTGACCAAGTGGTATATGAACAAGAGATGAGTATATATACAAGGTAATTAGGTCTATTTAAATATCCTTAAAGGAAGCAAATGGATTGATAAAAAAATGATCCTTAAGAGGTTGGGTAACATATTTTAAACCTTAAAAGATATAATATAATAATATCATGAATTTTATATAGGTTTTATGATATTTAATATCTAGGACATATGACCTATTCAATCTTGGTGAGGGATAGTTGAGCGAAGAAGCCTAAAGGTAGTTTTGAGAGAGATCAAGTGGAGTAGAGCTAAAGGAGTGATAATAATATGTTGAGAGGATATAAGAGTTAAATTAAATATGTGTTATTTATGTATTATAGTGAATAAATCTCAAATGGAGTAGATAGAGAGCTAAGTGGAAGAATATAAGAAATAAGTGTGATTGATTGAGTTGGTGCTTGGTCAAAGAAGGGGTTAAAGCTTCCTTTTAGGTTTGTGCTTGTATAATTGGTATTGGATAAGTTGGTGATTATTCAATATGGAGTTGTATATTCCTTGAATTTTGGTTCTTACATAAGTTTCCTCTAACTAAGTTAGTTCTTAGTCGTATGGGTTGTATCCTCCTAGCAAGTGGGAGCTTATTAAAGTCAAGTGGGTACTTGATAAATTTGGGGTTGTTGCTCCATGTTAGGTTGGTGGTCAAATAAAATTGATACAGTATCTTATAGGAGAATTTTTCTAAGCTTTTTTTATTGGGTTTTATTCCCCATGAGAGTTTTCTACATATGTCATGTGTTATCTTGTTTCATACGCATGTGATTATCTTTTAATACATTGCTAGATCACTATGTTGATTTAATAGTTCATAGATGAGTAGATTGAATTGATTTAAAGTTTTTTAAGAATTATACAACCCTAATCATCATGCTTATAAAAATTGGTATTAGAGCCTAGTCCTTTGAATTAGGACTAACAACATAAAAAAAATCTTTGAAGTATAAAAATGTCTAGTTAACAAGTACAAGGAGGTTTCTCAACCAATAAGGGTCCCCTCTTCAATGTGAATAACTATGAATTTTGGATAATTAAAATTAATACCTATCTAATTTCCTTGTAGTAACATATGGTAATCTATTATTGATGGATTCACTAAACCTTATACACCACCAATTGATGTAGAAGGTAAGAAGGCAAGTGAAAACAAATCTAAGGAAATGAATGCCATCTTGTGTGGTCTTTCAAAATCAAAGTTTATTAAGGTCATGTATTGTGATACAACCAAAGGGATTTGGGAAAAGTTTCATACCATCTATGAAGGAGGCACCAAAGTTAAGTTGGCAAAGTCTTAGACTCACTTAAGGTAGTTTGAAAGCCTAGGAAGGAAGGAGGATGAAAACATTGCATCTTATATTTTGAGAGTAGATAAAGTAGCAAATGTTATCATAGGTCTAGGAGAGAAGATATAATAATCAATAGTTGTAAAAAGGTGTTGAGATCCCTAAAATATAAGTTTTATTAAAAAGTGTCTTTGGTGGAAGAGATCAAAGACCTTAACATACTACAAGTAGATGAGATTCATGGCATCTTGACTACCTATGAAATGATAACAAGTGATGGAAGAGATTCCAATAAGGAAGTTTCATTCAAAGTTTAGAAAAATTCACAAGGTAATAAGGCCAAGGATGATGACATAGACATTGATGATGAAAAGATAGAATCCATATTTGTCAAAAAACTAGGTAGAGATCTAGGTAAGTATAAGGGAAAATTACCATTCAAATTCTTTAAATATTATAATATTGGTCATTTTGCCTCTAAATTTTCTAACAAAGATAAGACTAATCATGATGAAGAACATGATGAGCATCATTGTGATGATAATAATATCTCTAATCTTGATAAGAGACAAAAGGGTTTCAAGAAGTATGAATACATGAAAGGATCACTCAAGAAAAAGATAAGTTTATATAAGAAAGAAGATAGTACCTCATCTGATGTTAGTGACATAAGTACATCTAATAGTGATGATGACATTAATAAACATGATAGCAATGAAACCTTATTCATGGATATATAAATATATAATGAGGGTTTCTCAAAAGGGAAAAAACTTATGGATGATGAATAATCATATGAAGAAGAGGCTAAAGTAAATGTTGAGGTATAATTGGTGAGTGATCTAGAGGACTTAAAGTTTCAAAGAAGGAATAATTAAAAACTAGGAACATTGGTCAAGAGTTATAAGTATCAAATCAATATCTTTGAAGAGAGACTAAGAAAAAATAAAAATGAACATGAGGAGATCAATCATTAATTATAAAATAAAATTTATATTTTCACTACAATTATTAAGACCAAGGAGGAAGAATTCATAAATTTTAGAATAGAAATGGAATCCTTGAAGGTAAAGCTAGATCAAACAACAATCAAGTTGAAGACACATACAAATTTGAAAAGACTACTAAATCTATTGGTGATATTTTGACTATTCAAATACTTACACATGAAAAAATAGGTCTTGGGTTCATGGAAGACCAAAAAGAGAACAAAAAGAGTTACAACTTAAAGACCTATGCAGAAACTCTTAAATCTTAGATTCATAGTGATCATGAACAAGTCAAGAATACCAATATGAAATTAAACATGAAGAGACCAATCAAGAAGCCCAATAAAATGAGGTATTCTAATTATTTCAATGGTTATTGTTTTTATTGTTATAACTTTGGTCATAAATCAAGTGGTTTTAGAATGGTATCAAGGAATGAGTTATCATGGGAACATGGGAGAAGGTGTGATTAATCAAGAGGTAAGTAAAAATTATTTTTTTCTATAGTTGTAATAATATGGGACACATTTCAGTATCCTATCCTAATGGAGTTATAAGGACCTCAAGTCTTAACAAGATATATAGAGCTCTTAGAGTGCATGATAAGGGTCAAAAATTGGTATGGAATCCAAAAAAAGTCAAGACTGATCATATTGAGCCCAAGAGTCAAGATGGATTATTTATAAATATAGATCAAGGATCAAAAGTAATGAAATGTAAAGAAAAATTATTATCTACATGTATTAACAAGGTATTCAAAGAGAAGAATAAGGATGACAAGGTGGATGATTCAAATGCTTCAGTCAAGTGGATTCTAAGGAGGGACTATTAGTCTCATGATTGCAAGATAACTTAGTAGAATGGTTTGGAGATTTGAGAATCCCCTAAGTTCATGGAGTTTTAAAAACCATATGGAAAGGGGAGAATCCATTAATATTCATGAAGACACTTTTTTATTAGTATAAGTATGAGGTTAGAGTCAAATAAGGATTCATATTGAGAGGATTCTAGGTTGTCTATGTTGCAAGGTATAAATTTGTTTTTCTTTGTAGTTTTTATGTATATGACAAGGTAAAAGGAGTTTTGGTTAGTCTAAACAATGATTTAGGATATCATGACATGAATATTCATGGTATGGAATGCAAGTTTGAGCATATGATTGTTTCCAGATAAATATGGAATATGGATTTGTCTATAAGACTAATATGGCCATAGAGACAAGTTGGAAGTTGTTCATAGAGCTAGAAGTGTGATGAAAGATTGTGTAATTGATTGGTATATGAGGTAAGAAAAAAGTTATTTTGTGTTTCTAATAGTTGATATATTGATTTGTGTTGAGAAGTGGTAATGGTATCAAGATGCGTGAAGGATGTTGAGAATTGTCTATGAGTCTTGATGACTCATATCATGAGCACAAGTTATGAGGATAAAGGGGAAGCTAATCAGATGATTCATTATCTTCAAAAGTAGATGAATAATGGTTTATATCAGATAAGGTATACAAAAAAACATTAATATAGGTTAAAAATGGGGCTAAGACTAAAAACATGTTTATATGTTGCTTCATAGACTTTATGTTCCTACTAACAAAAGGAGTAGAGAGCTCAAAAAGGGAGAAAATTCAGAATGGGGAAAAGTAGCTTCTTTGAAGATGTTTCTAAGAGTGTTTTCCATCATATGACTCAAGAGGATAATATGGATTTAGGGGGATATTTATATATCTATGTTGTGAAGTGTCAATACAATGATAATAAACATGGTTTCTTTAGGTACAGTTCAAGTGTTCCATATGTTGTCTACAACAACTAGTTTGACCATAAGGTGAGTTTTTGTCAGTATTTCATTGTTTTATTGTTTAATTTCAGGTCCAAGGATTAGATGGTAGTGTGTGGAATACCTTTTTTCATTCTTTTAAAAATGGGGAGAATGAGAAGATGGTAAAATACCATTTTAAAGTAATTTCATTTGTGTAGTGTGTTTTCCATCAATGTGTTTGCCATCAATGACAAAGGAGGAGTTTTTTGGCATGTTGTTATCATTGATGTAAAAATGGTGCATCATGTAAAGTCATAATGGTCACTGATGTAAAACGTGTATCATGTCAAGATTAACTATATATGAAATTAATAATCATCATGTCAAGGTTGATGTCAATGGTGACTAAGGACATATGGTAGTATGTGATATGTCAAGCTACGTAATAGTATGATCATGAGATTTGTCATGAGTAAGGTAATCGATGAAATATATAGTGTTGCATTGATGATATTTATAATTAATGTTGTGATAATTGAAGGTACATGTCATGGAAGATGTTTGAAGATAGTTAATGCCAACACAGGAAGTATAGTGTATGAAGAGGTCTATACAAGTCATTGATGTCATGATATGAAGAGGTATGTGTATAGTTTGTCATATTTATGAAATTAATATTTTTTTTGTGATTAATGTGAAATAATATTATTGAAGTGAATGAACAAAGGTATGTGATGTGGTAATGAGCATTAAAAGATATGTCAAGTCATATAAATCTTTGTCATGTGGTGTTAGGTCTATATGAGGATATGAGAGATTGTTGTCATCCAAAAGATAATGGTGTAGTGATATTAATGTTTTGTGATGCCTTATGTCTACTTGTTTGATGTTTTATTGAGGTCATGACATGGAAGGAATAGGTTAAGGTGTCACCATCTCAAGGGTATTGGTGTTTTTTTTTAGTATAATTTTCATGGAGAGTCAAGTTGATACAGACCTTTAGGACCCTTGCATAAACCTATAGTCAACTATGTTGATTGAGAGGGCTAACTGTAGTTCTATTTTGGAGGACACCTTGACAACTTTGGAAAGTTGACTTATTTATAAGTAAAAGGAGGTGAGAAAGGATATAATATGCCTTAGGGAGATTTAAAATGAGTTTAAATTTGTCTTGAAAGCATATTCCCAACAAGGACACATCTACAGCCAAGTTAATATACACCTACAGGGTAGGCAGTGAGCTAAAAGGAGTTGTCTAAGTGTTTTCAAACATAGGGATGAAGTAAACAAGTATAAAATAGTGTTAACAGATTATAAATGAATTAGGGGTAGTTGATCTACATCTTCATCTCAAGCCTAAAACATGAAAAACATTAACTAACAGGCAAAGCCCAAAACAAAAATATAGTCTGCCTAAAAGAGCACTTTGTTTTGGAATTTGGAAGGGTTGAGAGGTCTATACATATGACCAAGAACCTAATTTTTGTGAGGAGGGTCTATATTGTTTTTTGAATCCTACCAAGCATTCATTTTTCTTAATCAAATAGGGTAGATACCCATGTTTTGTCTCAGAATAGGGATACTTTCCCTTGTGCATGAATAAGTAATCTTAGGAAGATGGAGTAGTCAAGGAAGGTTGAAGTTATTTGAACATCTAAATGAGAAGTAGATAGCTTGGAGATACCTTAGGAAACTTTATAATCACCTCATAGGAGCAATAAACTTGGTATAATGGCCTAGGTGTCAAGGTTTGCAGGCAGGCTTACTAGGCAAAGAACACGCCTAAAGGTCAAAAAGAGGGCTACTTCTATTTTAGATCCTAGTATAGCTTATTGACTATTTGGACACGTTTTTGGGATGATAATAGGTATGTTAAATATATTTGGATCCAAGGAAAACCACCAAGAATTCATTTTAGGCCTCAAAGGCAAAATAGGCCTACTAGGCACAAGTAGGCCTAATGCCCAAATAAGAACTCACCTACAAGTCTAGCTTAAGAGGACCACTCCTATGACTTGAAACATGTCCTTAGGATGAATTTATATGTTTTTAAACCATTGGAGAGCAAATAAAACTAGAAACTAACCATTTTTGGACCTTGAAGTAAAATTTGGCTTGCAAGAAGGGAGAGACAAGCTTGAGAGGCTATTTTCCAATGCTCATCTTTCATGAATCTATGCATGGGAACCAGAGGAGTTAGGAGGTGATATTAAGGATATTATAGGCAATATTTGTGTAATTTTTTCTCAAGTTTGATGTCCCAACTTTATGAACAATCGTTAAGAGGTCAAACTAGCCTAAAACCCTTGCAAACCCTTGCTAGTGATGAGTTTGGGAAAATTGAGTCAAAAATCTAGTCTAAGGGAATAGTTAGATCATGAAACTTGTTCAAACTTTTATAGGGCTTCCCCAAGCTATTCCACACCTTTTTGGTTGTACGGATTTGTACAGACAAGGTATAAAATAGGGTTTTTCACTATTTTATGTGTTGTGTAGGATACAAGAGGAGTTAAGATATGAAAAAAATATTAGAGAGAAGCTTGGGACTTTTACTAACTCCTCATATTCATTTAATTCCATGAAACAATGTCTAAGTATCCCAACAAGGTGATTTAACTTAGTTGGTCAAATCCGGCATATTGGGCAAGCTAGAGAGAAGGGAGAAAATATTCAAGTAAAATGATTTTAAGGTTCCCTTAATTTCTCCAAGGCCATGGATGGTCTTGACACATGTCAAAAACTACCTTTTATAGACTTTAATGAAAAAATAAAACCAAATTTGAAGACAAGTGTGTAAGGTGCATGAGAAAGAGGTTTCCTAGATTGTAGGTGATGATGGCTCTCTACTAGGTGATTACAGAAGACTAGGCATGCAAATAATACATGGAGAGTGTTTTTGAGATCCTCCCCTTCCATTATAATCATTGGACTTGACCTTGATTAGTTACAAGTCACTCAAATAGGCCTAATCATGAAGGCAGTTTATTGTGTAAGAAAAGGAGTTTTAGGCCACTTTGTAAGAGTTTGATGATTTTAGATTACACTTGTAGCTCCTAATATTATATGACTCAACCCATATCTATCTCACATGCATAAGTAACTAATTATCTTAGCTTGGAACGTGTCCATTATGACCTTTTGACTTCTCTTCTTCTCTCTCTCTAAAAAGTTCTATAAGAACTAGCCTTTTTGGCTTTGTATTGGATGCTCCACCTGAGCATGGTGAAGCCCTGCTCATTTGTATACCTTTGGATCAATAAAATGACAAAGTGTTAACACTTCTATGATTGTTCATAGTGTGTTTCATTTGAATGATTGATCTTGCTTAAGTGACACTCTTGTTTCCTTAGCATGTTAGCTCATTCTTGCAACCCATTTATAGTTGGAAAACTTCTTCTTGTAGGGCATGTGAAGTGTTTTGGGATATGTCAAAGATTAAGTAAGTTTGCCTCTTCATCAGTGTCATTCAAGGCCTTTTTTCTAGTCCTCCTAGCCTAGATGTTCATCTTGACCTCACAATGTAATATCGGTGTGAGAATTTGTAGATTAGAAGAGTGTATGTTTGGTTTGTTGCTTCATCTCAAGTGTAATATGCATATGGTTGGATGTCATCAATCAATTTGGTGTATCACCTAGATTAGTTTAGATTTTATTTTAGTTTATTTCTCCCTTTTTACCCCCCAAATTTAGTATTAGTTACAATCCATAATGTCACATCAAGGGAGCTAGCCCTATCTAGAGACTCACCTCATTCCTTAGGTTACCCAAAAGCCTAGAGGTGATTCCATTATGCCACTTGGATGAGGAGAGCCTTTTCATCTCCTCAAAGGGTGCATATCCAAGTGAAAACATCAATATGAGAAAGTTATTAATCAGCCTTGGGGTGATTCTTACCAATATTGTTATGATCTATATCAACTCCTACATGGCCATTTTTAGCCCATACATGATTCTAACCAGTTTTATAGTCAGGCTTCTCAATGTCTTATTCCTCGTCAACCTAGTCACTTCTCAACTCAATCCACTTACACCTTCAAAAAAACTCTTTTGGGGTATTATAAGTATATGCTAGATATTGATACTCAAAGGGGATGTGGTCAAAAGATACCTAATCATTTTAATCATCAATTGAGAAATGCATTAGAGCTAGTCAAGAGAGAGTGGGCACCTATTGAAAGAGATAATTAGCAAAGGCTTAAAAATGAGATTCTATATGTGAGTGGTTTGATGCATCATTTGAAGATAAGCTAAACATTCATGAGAGGCAGCCTTACCAAGTCTATCAACATTCATATTCACCTTCTCAAGCTTCCTATCAGCTATACATGACCCCTACTCATGAGCCAAATCAAGCCTATCAAAGTCACCCTTTTCCCAACCAATTGGAGGAGAGAGATGAATGAAGCTAATCTTGATAGGTAGATTGAGTTGGCTAACATGCATATGTAGCACTCCATGTTAGCAGCAAAAGAAGTGGATTTCAAGCCCTCATTGCCCTCTCATGTTGCATCCCTACCACCTCAAAATGAGACCTCTAATCCTAATATCCTAAGATAAAGCAAGATAATAGAGTCATGGGGAAAGAAGGAAGATAAAAGCATTTTCAAAGAGTGTGAAGTGGAGAATGGAGTTGATCATTTTCAAGTCCCTCCCACCCTTTCTCAAGAAGCTTCTTGTGTTCCATGGCAGCCCTCATGCATTCCTCATCCTCATGATGATGTATATGAACTTCAAGAAAATCTTTTCCAATAGAATCTACCCAAACAAATAAAGGATCTAGAAGTAAAGATGAAATTGCTAAGTTAAGGTGTGATGGAAGGTTTAGACCCAAAAGAAGATCCTATGCCTAAACACACCCCATCTCCCCTTCCTTAATAGCTTCCCAAAGAGCCTCTTACTTTGCATTCTCAATCTAATTTTGAGCCCTATGTTCCACCTAAGTATGGTGAAGCCCTACTAATATGTATACCTTTTGATCAATAAGATGCCTAATTATTACCTCTTCCATGATTGTTCTTAGTGTGTTCATTTGGAATGTTTGATTTTGCATAAGTGAAGACTATGGATTCCTTAGAATGTTTTGTCATTCTTTCATATTGATTATAGTTGGAAAACAACTTCGTATAAGGCATGTGAATTGTTTAGGAAACTTCAAAGATAGAGTGAGTTAGTCTTTTCATTAGTGCCCTCATAGGCCTCTTGTCTAGTCCTCCTAGCTTTGCACATTCATCCATAACCTCACAATGTAACATTGATGTGAGAAGATGAAGATTAGAGAAGCGTATGTTTAGTTTTTCCTTTGATTTCAAGTGTAATATGAATATGGTTGGATGTCATCAGTAAATTTGGTGTATCGCCTCCCTTAGGTTAGTTTGCTTTCAATTATCCTTCTCCTTTTTCACCCCCCCCCCCAAGTTAGTAGTAGTTACAATCCAAAGTGGTACATCAAGGGAGCTAGCCCTATCTAAAGATTTAGCTCATTCCTTAGGCTACCAAAAAGCCTAGAGGTGATTCCATTATGCCACTTGGATGAGGAGAGCTTTCTCATCTCCTCAAAGGGCACAAATCCAAATGACAATAGTAACTTAGTGAAATCTACTTCATTCTCTTTTACAAAGGATCTTGTGATAACTTTGGGGGTTGAAAAGTATGCAAATATGAAAATGATTCACTTTGTGTGAATAAGTGGTCCCATCAGGTGTGACAAAACTATTAACTATCTAGATAGCACCCAATAGAGATCAAATTACGCAAGTCTGACTCATACATGTACTAACATAGGAATGATCCAAGGTCAAGGGGTGCTTATATCTAGATTAGACCTCTAGTTGTGAGGTTAGCTCCTCTAAAATATGACTTTTAGGATTGATCACTAAATATAATTGATGTTGGGGTAAAAAGAGTAAGGAATAAACTGAAAGGGAAATCCTACTTTACCTTTGGCGATGCACCTGAATAGTTGTTTATCCTTTGAAAGCTTTGAAACTAAGGCACACATATGAATCAAAAAAAACTCTACAGACCAGTTCTAAGCATTAGTGTTTCAAATGAAGGCTTGAAGGAAGATTTTTAGATTTAAGGCAAGTACATGAAGGTCTTTAAAAACACTGCACACAAATAATCTTCAGTGCAATTTATGTTCTTAACTCTTTAATTAACTTGTTGAGGATGAAATTATAGTAGTAGGTCAAGAAAGGACCTGTAAAAGATGAAAACTATCACACTTATATGAAAATACACACTACCCCCATAAATTGATCTACAAACAAAACTCTTTATTGATTTTATAGTGCAAGTTATAATTTATGTATCTCTCTGTATACCAACTTCTAGGATCTTAAAAAATGGCTTCAAAAAACCAACATATATATCTAAAAAGGAAATACTCTAGACAATGTGGCATAGAGGAGACAAGGATTAGTTTTGCTTTAGTTAACTCAAGACTAAAAATGCTTTTACAATATTAAGTCAATTCTTCAAATATCCTTGACGTCTTCAAACTCATGCATGATCTTTAATTTTGTCATACAAAGGAAGGTTGTGAGCCCTTATTGAGTTGGAAAACCCTTGCATGAAAAAATATTCTCATATTTGATTGTTAACTCAAGATTGAAGTTGAGTTTGAAGTGTTTGAATGTTCTTATTTGCATTAAAATGAAGGAATATGCATGAGAGTAGTTACATAGCTAAATGAGAATGATTTGGCACTTGATGACTGGTTAACTCCACTTTAGCCTTCACCTATATGATTTGGTACTTAATGACTAAAAGTGCATGAAAATCTCCATGTGAAGATTGAATGAACAACATGAAAACTCTATTTGAACTCCAAGATAGACACTTCAACACCAAATTCAAACTTGATCTATTGTAATGACAAAGTCTTCTTATGCATGGACCTAACAGAGCTATGACTATCTATTTTAAGCAGTTACAAGTACCTGTATATAGAAAAAATGACCATGTCAACTATTAAGATGTTTCTCTAGGATCACACATTTGCCCCTACCACAAAATCTAAGCATAGGTATTCTTGATAGATGATATTTGGTTGAGCTTTAATGGTGATGGGTAAACCTATAGAGCTTGCTTCCTGTTTGACCATAGTTGCTTTTCTTTTCCATTGGCTTTCAACTTTAAATTATGACCATCGATCTTTATCCTAGCCTTCTTATATTATGCTAACTATCAGCTCCTCATTCATTTTATAGGATCTTTTTGTCAGCTCTTTGACTACTTGACCTCATACGCACTGTAGATCCCCCTCTATACAAACAAACATGAGCCATAGATCTTCTACTAGCCTTAAATAGTTGAGACACTTGGCAAATTCTAATTTGTTTGGAGATTCACTAACTTGTTGACCCAATACTCACCATTAATTCAACTTTGTATGATTAAATGTGTGTCATTGATCTATTTGGGACCCACTAACATCTGTCAGATCATTACTGACCATTACATTTGATCTTAGCTCTCAATATTTGGACACTTATCATCTATACATTTATCCTTGGGTTATTTGAATTAAAATAGCTATTTCATGAAGCTTAAATTTGACATTTTCACATATGTTTCACTTTACAAGTCTAACTTTAAAGGCTTATATCTTGAGCTAGAAGGCTTATAGAGGCACCAAATTTGTAAAAGATGATCTTGGGACAAAGTACATCATGCTCATGTAATATTTTAGCTTTGGTTTATTTAGCAAGTGTATTTATTAAATGCATAATTGAGTTGATCTATTCATCCCTACATGATATGCATATGATGGTTTGGCTTCTTAAGGCCTGTGTTAATCACTTTTCCTTAAACAAGGACACTATAAGGCATAGGAAATCAAACTAAGGCAATGGTCATCAAATCTTCAAATGATAGGAGTTAACATTTGGCTTGTGGGGCCAAAATTTTAATAGTTAAGTTAAGCGAAAAAATTTAAAAAAATTAAAAATTAAAAATAAAAATTAAAAAAATAAAATTGTAACCCTAATTTAATGTATCAACTTTAAAGAAGGTAAAGCCTAAGTAAAATTAGGGTTTTTGAAGCAATATTTGAAGTAAGATGGGTTTACAAAATGTTTTAACCTTTTAGAGTTTCACTATGTAAATCCTAAGTAAGATTAAAGGGTTGGGCATGTTGTTAATCTAGAATAAAATTGGAAGTTATTGATTTTATGAAACTTTCTAAAATAGTTAATACAAAGATAAAGAGGACTTCTCTAGATATAAATAGAGTTTTTTGTAGATATGAGTACTAGATATAGTTGAGCAAACATAGAGAAATATTTCATCTATTGACTATTTTTTGAGATCTGGCTTTGAATAGTAATACCCCTTTAGGATAGTAGCTCCATTTGATGCTAGTTTCTAGTTATGGTGCTAGTGTCCTTTCTGTAGTGGTTATTTGTAACTTTTAGGGAAGCTACAAGAGTTATTAGAGGTATTTTAAGTGATTATATGTCATTTAGGAGCTCATTTGTGTCAATTTTTTTATTGATTCTTCTCCCAAACCATAATGAATACTTGCATACATGAAACAATGAACTAATCAAATAGAAAAGGAAAGGAAAAATTGGGTTGTGGGATGTTATAATTAGGGAGATTAGAACCCCTATTGTCTTGATTGTTGCCTACATTAACCCCAATACTAAGGATCTCAGATCACATGTAGTTTTCCCTTAGGTAATGTGCACCATCAACTTACATGGTATACTAGAATGAATTTTTCTTAGGCCCTTCTTTAATCAAGCATGTAAATGTCTAGGTGTGAAATTTGAGTATTATAGAGAGTATTTGAGTTTTAATGTTGGTTAATTTTATGTAAATAAGTGCCAAAATAGTAAGTGGTAGATGTAAAATGCCTTATGAAGTTTTTTATATAGGAGGATATTTGTTTATAATATAATACCTTGTTTACTGGCAGACAAGTCATGAAAAAGATATAAAAAACATGAAAAAGGGCCACAAAGGGGTCAAGACTCAAACACAAGTGAAAGGGCCCATCGAACACTGAAGCCAAAAGTGGACACTAGTGTCATGTGGCACTACTCTCCTAAAAGTGGCGATAATGTCTTAAGGCTAAAAATAGGGTAAAAATCAAATATGATAGGCTAAGGTCCCTTGGTATGGGGAAAAGGTGACTTGTGACTATTGGAGGTGTCAAAAATAGGGAAAATAAGACATAATAATGATAAAAGGACTCAAGATAACTGATCGAACAAGGACTATAACCATCACTAAGACCCTTGTGTGAAAGAGAAATAAAAGACATGGTATGTGTGGTTGTTTGATCAAATTAGGGAATTTACAAAAACCTTATTTGAGGCACTAGAGGATAATAAAAATGAAAAATCATAATCCTTTAGTTTCCTAAGGTGTTAAGGGATAATCAAAATGAATTATTAACTTCCCTTAGTGAAACCTTATTCAAGGTGTTATTGGACAATCTAAATCAGAACAATCAAGATGATTTTGTTCATGAGAACCTCTTCAAGGCATCAATAACTAAGCCAATTAATTCTTCATTGCTTAATGAAGACATTATAGAAGTCAATATCGGCCCCACCACAACCAAATTCAAGTCAAATCCAAAATCAACAACAATGTGTGTGACTAAAAATCTGAATCTTCATTTTTCCCCCAACAATTATACATTCCATTATGATCTTATATTGCATTATCCAATCTAACCTTTTATCCCATGCCTACCATTATTTACCATTCCTAATAGCACTTTTTTTTTATAGAGGCTATGGAGACACCCTGTCTAAAATTTTGGAGGAAATTAAATCTATAAACAATGAAGATCATGATAGTAATAAGATAGCTCACATCAGCAACAAGATTTAGATAGAATAACCATCCAAGTAGGTATTGGTTAGACAACAAAGAGTTCCCCTTATGCATCTCATAATCCTCCATTGAGTTGAGATGTTGACAAATATAAAAAATCAAAAACATCAAATAAAAATACAAAATAATCAAAATATAAATATAAATAATGCATCCAATAGTAAAAACCATGATTATGGCACCTTTGGCAAGTACCATGATGAAAACTAGGTTTCTAGTGTCATACATAAATAATTTGTTGTTTGCAAGTAAATTAACACGTAGGGGTAACCTCATTTGTATTGTATGCCATACCATTCAAGCCAATTTAGCCATTCCATCTTATTTAGCCCAGTCCATCTTATTGTGACCATTAATCTTCTCATCTTAACCTTGTCAAGGAAGTAGAAGGTGTATTGAGACTTGTATGGGAAACATTTTGTCTTATTATCAGCACAACACTTTGATGACTAGATGTAATTGGCTCTCCCATGACATTATCCATAGAGATTCTTATTCCCTTCCCTTAATGTCATCCATTGTCATCCAATATTATCAATCTATCCCTCATACTTGGACAAACTACAATGGCTTGAGGTCTATTTGGACTATGTAAGTAACACTCAGTTTATGAGGTCATCTCAGCCCTCCTTTTTCAACATTCTTATAGTTTTATGAGTAATTTAAGCCATACTCTCATCATTTTATGAGCAACCTAAGCCACACTTGCTTTATTTTGTGAGCAACTTAATCCATGCTATTGTTATTTTGTGAGTTAGAATATTTTTCATCTCTTAATCTTCCATTGAGTTGAGATGCCAAAAAAAACTTTAAAATGATCCAAAAGGCCTAAAAATAAAAAAGGGCTTAAAATATACATGATAGATATAAAGCCACAAAATCCTAAAAAATAAAAACAAAATGGCTTAAAATCTCCATGAAAGATATTAATCCATAAAATCCTAAAGAATTAGAAAAGGGCTTAAAATCCTTAGGAGAAATATAAAGCCATAAAATTTAAGAACATTTGTCTTATACTAAATCCAAACAAAATCCTTAATCCAATAATTTTAGGTCCTAAAACATTGTTGAGATGTCTCCTTCCCCAAATCCAACCTATTGGGGTAGCTTCATTATTGATTCTAATCATTTCAACCAGATTGAGATGCATCATTCCTTTGCATTTATCCTTGATTGGGGGCACCATCCAATTACTAGTATCATTGAATCTTTACACATAGATTTTTGACTTGGTTAAATGACAAGATGCTTTTTGTTACTTTTATTTTCAATTTTGTTGTGTGTTTGCTTGTTTATTTGTTTTTATTGTTGTTTCCTTAACTCATCCCATTATACCAATAAGGTCATCATCATGGTGCTTAATGCCCCACATTTGTAGTTGAGTCCATCCATTAATATACATCAACATTACCATCATGGTTTTTCATATCATTGGTGTGTTATTGTTAGTTATCTATTGGATCAGGAGTCAGACCTTATGTACATTACAATCCATTCATCATGGTGTTTTATATCATGGTGCATATCATCAGGTGCTACATCAAGAAAAAAGTACTAGAGGTCTAATCGGCAATGTCATAGTAATAAATCTCCTTGTCTACTATCTACAACATAATCATTGGACCACACAACTAAGTTATATGCTACTCATGATACATCTACAAATGAGCATATACAAAAGGTCATAATCTTTTCTTTATCATTTTTCCCACTTATTAGGAGAACTACATAAACCTAAAGTCTATTTAGACTATGTAGGGAGGTTTTAATTTTTGAGGTCAGCTCAACCACCCTCATTTCATTCTTATCAACATTCATATTCTCTAATCCAATCACATCATTATGTGGTCATTGTTCTTCATCATTTATTTCATTACCTTTGGGCATTCTCACATGCCTAGTTTTTTACTGTTGTTTCATTCTTTGAATAATCACTATACCATCGCACCTACATTTGTGTCACTCATCTCATCTTTAATTTTTATACTGGGTTAAGTCCTTGAGTTATGATTATTGATCAATCAACTAACCATTTAGACCAATAGATGATCAAATCTACCCTAATGAGGTAAACCATTTAGACCAATCAATAATCAACTCCACCTTAGTGGGGCAAACCATTTAGACCAATCAGTGTTCAAACCTGCCCTACTAGGGCAAAACCATTAGACTGATCAATGATCAAATTCACCCTATTGGGGCAAATCATATCAACCAATATCATCATAATTAGGGTTGACACTATTATTTAACCTTTCTTCTAATTCTAATGTTAGACCCTTGACCTACAGTGTGTATAGGGATATGTGTGGCCAACTTTTGGCTTATATACATTCATATTATCTTATTATATTTCTCGATGTTCTTAGTACGGGTAGGGTATAGGATAACCATGGCTAAAAATATTATATATAGGGGGTAGTGGTTAGTCTTATATCATCATATTGTAAAAAAAAATCTTATTTCATTATTGTGGAGGTTTCCCCCTTGAAGCGACTTAGCCATGATATTCAAGTATTATGTTCTTTTGCCAATTATCATTGTGGATCTACTTATTATGTTCTTAATTATATAATATGTTTTTTTATTGTTGTCAATCATCTAAGTAATTTCATTACAAGTGGCACTAGAGCTTTGATTTGGGCAAGTTTTTGTAGTGTGATTTTATCCATATCTGGCATCTTGATCATTGGAAGATCAAAAAAACATAACTTATGATCCAAAAAGAATTAAATTTTTTTGGCACTACAGTTTTGTTCATGGATTTTTTACAAAAAATAAAAAAAGTATGGTCTTTTTAACCTTATGCAAATTAGCAGTCATTAGATTCATCTTTATGAGATGATTATAACAGTGTATTATGTTGACATAATTTTTTTGGGCTAAAATTTTTAACCCTTGTGTGCATTAGTACTCATTAGATTCATCTCAGTGAGGTGATCATAATGTTATCATTTTTTGTTACACTTTTTTAAGGGCTAAAACCCTCCTATGGTTTATTCATGGTTGGTCTGAACACTCACAGATGTAGGAAAGGGAAAGAAACTCTTAAAACTCCTCACAAAGATGACATGGATTCCATAACTTATGATGTATGTATTTTAGAGGCAGTTCAACAATTTAAGTTAGAGTTGCAGGGAATTATGCAAAATGATAATCTTGATGTAGTTAAAGGGGACATCATAGGGATGAGATGGGCCTTGAATGGCTTGCAGGATCAATTACAAAAAATAAATGGGTAATTGGCCAACTTTGCAACTCATCCATTATAAAATAACCCTCCACCATTTCAATTTGGTTCCCCTCCTCTAAACAATCACAATGTCAATCTTGGTCCAAAGCTGATGTTATCAAAAGTGGACCTTCACAAGTTTGATGGTACTAATCCACTCACATGGATCACTCAATTTGAAAAATTATTTGATCTACATCATACTCCATGGTCATAAAAGGTGGTCATGGCCTCTCTATAGAATTTGAGTAGTTTATTTAGTATCAATGGTTGTGTGCTTAAAAGAAAATGAAGGGCCTCTTGGTTTCCTAGTCTGTATCTTTTGATGATTTGTAAGTCTAATATTGCAATAATGTCTCAAAAAACTACTTTAACTAACTAGCCAAATTATGGAAAATAGGGAATATAAAGGATTATATCATCAATTTTGGAATTTCTTCTTATGTGTGGTAGACACATTAAGGAAATTTTGGTTGACCTGTATTTAGGTGGCCTCAAGGATAACATTCAATTGGAGGTTCACATGTTTAATCCTAGTTCAATATCTATATCCATCCCAAGGTCACACGTGGTAGATGAAAAAGAGATTCTCAAATGAATACCTTTCACTAATGTCCATGAATGCACTTTCCCATCATTTCTTCAACTTACCCAATTGGCCCCTCAACAAATTGAGGAGAAGTGTGCAAAAGTTTTTTTTTTTTGGCTATGATAGCAAATGGAACAAAGGACATCATAGTGCTAAAAAAAATGATTTACATTGAAGGCACCAATCAGGATGATGAAGATGATATAGCCTCAAGTGCAAGTTTAGATGAACCCAATGATCAATATGAAGATTCTTAACTTACTATCTTTTGTAATGTACTTTCTGATATTAATATTCATCAGGTGGTGAGTTTCCTTAAGAAACAAAAGGTGACTATGTTGATTCACTCTGGGAGTACACATAACTTCATCAATAGTAAGTTGGCTACATGTTTGAACTGTTTCATTTACCTAGCTCTAGAATTTTAGGTCATGATTATAAATGTTGGTACTGTTAATTATTCTAAAAAATACCATAATAATAAGCTTACTATGGGAGACTTTTCATTAGATTATCCTATGTTTGATATTCCCATTGGAGGAGTTGACATTGTTTTAGGAGTGAAACAACTCACCATATTGGGCACTAATAAGATTAGTTTATAGTAACTATTCATGTGCTTCTATTCAAAAGGTAAAACATTTGAACTATGCAAATTATGAGCTAAATCTCCACAACTAGTCAGCTCCCATCAAATGAAAATGATTCTAAAAAAGGTGCTAAAGGATTTGTGGCAAGTTTATTATTTCCATAGAAATTCAACCAACCAAGGATTCTACGCATCTTGATTTACAAATGGTGTTAGATCACCATTTTGTTATTTTTGGTGACATGTTAAAAGGTCTTCCACAAAGTCAAGCACATGATCATGCCATCAGACTAATTCTTACAAGTACACCACCCAACATCATACCCTATAGGTATCCCTATGCCCAAAAGAGTGAAATTTAAAAGATGGTGTAGGAAATTTTGAAGGCAAGAATCATCTGACACAACCAAAGCAAATATTTCTCGCCAGTGGTCATGGTGCAAAAGAAAGATGACACTTGGATGATGTATCTAGACTATAGATAACTCAATAAGTACAACATCAAAGATAAGTTTCCTATTCCACTAATTGACAAGTTTATAGATGAATTTCTTGGTGTGGTTTATTTTACCAAGTTATATCTTCACTATGGGTATCATTATATTTGAATCTGAACATAAGACATACCTAAAACAACTTTTAGGATTCATGAAAGCTATTAGGACTTTATGGTCCTTCCTTTTGGCCTCACATATACACCATCTACATTCAAATTTTAATGAATAATGTTTTTGGGTTGTTTATGATAAATTTTGTGTTGGTGTTTTTTGATGACATCCTCATTTACAACAAAAATTAGGAAGACCATTTGAAGCATGTGAAACATGTACTCTTGATTTTAGAACAACATCAAATTTATGAAAAACCTTTCAAATGTGCTTTTGGAATTTGAGAGGTGAATTACTTGAGTCATATTGTTTCACTTAAAGGAGTGAAATTTGATCCTAAAAAATCCAAGCGATGATGGAGTGGCAGGTTCCTAAGACACTCAAGAACCTTCAAGGATTTTTGGGGTTAACTAGTTACTATCACAAGTTTGTCAAAAATTATGGTAGAATCATAGCCCCACTCACATCCTTGTTTAATAAAGAATCCTTCCATTGGAATGATACAATCACTAAGGCATTTGAATAGTTGAAAATAGCTATGTGCACCATTACAGTTTTGGCTACTCCTGATTTTTCTAAACTTTTGTTGTAGAATGTGATGCATTAGGATATGGCATGGGGGCTATAATCATACAAGGAGGCAAAACACTTGTATTTGAGAGTAACCAACTAAAGGTAAAAAAATAGGCTCAATCCATTCTATGAGAAAAATATGATGGCTATTTTGCATGCAGTCAAGCAATGGACATCTTATCTGATGGGTCATCACTTTCAAGTAAAGACTGATCATGATAGCCTCAAATATTTTTCTTAAAAATAATTATCTCATGAAGAACAAAAAAAATGGGTGACTAAAATGCTAGGATATGGTTTTTAAATATTATATAAGAAAGGAAAAGAGAATGTGGTGGCAAATACAATATCTCAGAGGGATGAATCGGTTGAGGCATTATTATGCACAATGACTATTTGGTAGGTAGATTGGCTAGAGGAAGCAAGATCATAATAAAAGAATGATAATGCTACCCATTATTTGATTATAAATATTCATGAAGATTTTTTTGGATCTAAAAAATGTACATGAAATGGGAATGCATTATGGTATAAAGATAAATTATACCTTTGTAAGCATTCTCTTCTCAGACATAAAATCCTTCAATAACTTCATACATCTCCATTGGGACGTCATTCAAGATTTTTGAAAACATATCATAGAATCAAACAAAAAAAAAATTGGAAGGACTCAAGGGTATTTCCATAAATATTTGGTTTAATTCATGGTATATCTGCAAAACAAAGGTGAAACCATTAAGACCTTAGGGCTTTTGTAGCCTTTATCCATCCTTAACCAGCATTGGGAGGAGGTTTATATGGATTTCATTAATAGATTACCATTGTCTAAGGGTAAAAATTTTATCATGGTAGTTTTATATTGACTCACAAATTATTCTCATTTTTTTTCCTTATCACAACCATTTGTTACCAGTATAATAGCTTCTACTTTTCTCAATACAATTCAAAAATTACATGGTACTTCAAAGATCATTGTGAGTGACCGAGACCCCATATTTAATAGTAATTTTTGTAATAAATTATTTTCATGTTTTTTAATCCATCTAGCTTATAAATCATCCTATATCCTAAAATTTATGGATAAATAGAGGTAGTCAACAAATGCCTAGAAGATTATTGTTATCACTCTAAACTGCACCATGATAAGAATGTGTGCATGTTCTCACTCTTATTGATACAATTTAAACTCTATAAGGTGTGGGAACTTATATTTTGGATAGAATATATATATTATGGGTTTTTTACCTTTTTTACACTCACCTACTTATCTCTAAACTCTTTAATTCTGTGCTTTCTTGATTAGGAAAAGGGCAGAAAGAATAATGTTAAAGCTGAAAATAGAAATGAAAACTAAAAATTGGGGTGATGCACCAATTTTAAGGTCAATTATGCATATAATCGACAATTTTAAAGATAAATAAAATAAAAAAAATCACTTCATATTCATGCAATGACTTTTGCATCAGTATTTTACATAGAGGTTTAGACAAACACTCACACTAGCTTTAAAGGAAAAAACAATGGTTGAATTCACTTCCAGATTAGGTAGAAATCAGACTTGAGACACTTTATGTGACCTATAAAAATTATTATTTAATGCATATAGGTGATATATTCAGACATAAACACATTAAAAATAACTATTTACTAAATTACATCAATGAACATTAAGAACACACTTCATGGCTAGCTTAAAAATGAAGAAAAATTCAATTATTTATTGCTTCAAAGGTGAGGTAGTATAAAATTTTGGTAGAGTTTAAGTAATAAAAAGGCATAATATCCTCATAATAATTCAAAAATTAATGTACATATATAAAATAATAAGAGAGAGAGAAGACAAGAAGCTAGATATGAGTCCATATGCAAATCAACTTCACTTCTAGTTCAACTGAAATTTTAATTTCACCTTCAAAACTCCCTTCCAAATTGCTACGTAGCACTTTTGAGTTTAAACATTAATTCCTTGAAGTATGGAATATTAATTAGGGAGAGAATCTTTTTTTATTTGTTGAAAATTCAAATATTTTTTATGCATGCTTTGATTATCTTTAGCCTTAAAGAAATCTTTAGTTAACTCCTCTTAAACTTGCAATTTGTATTGAACTCCTTTTGATCTTCAGTTAACTCCTTTTAAACTTGCATGAATCTTGAATTTTGACTTATATTACCTTAATTTCATCTTGGAGATTGAATTTTACTTATTTTTACTTGTAACTTGAATTTTGTCTTCACTTATCTCACTTGCAACTTGGAGTTTGACTTTAGTTATCTCACACGCAACTTGCATGCATGTTTGACTTCTTGACTTTCTAAATTTAGCATAAAGGGGGGTGTAGTAGGAGATATATTGAATGTTTAACTTATAATTATTCTCTTTCATGAATATGACCTCAAATCTTAACCAATACTTAAACTCAACTTATCCACTTTTGCATGTTTTGAACTCCACTTTTATAGGGCTAACTGAAGATTCTTGATGTTGACTTAACCTTTTCTAAATTTAGCCAAAAGGGTGATGAAGAATTAAGAGAGAGATAAGAATGTTGATATTTAATTATTCATAAAATTTCTCTTCTAATTATTCATTTTATGATGACAATCATAACTCTTCATACTGGTTCTTTAGGATATGCCCATCTTCTATGGTTTTGGCAAGCTTCTTAAATGCACTATGAGAACCTGGAACTTGATGAATTTGAATTATTTGATCATAAAAAGAGTATTAATATGATTTTAATATAATAAACATGGTTTCATGGACCTTAAAACAAATTTTTATCTCCAAGATCCATATACAACACCGAAAAATGCTATTTTATGCTCTCTTAAACTCAAAAACCCTAATTTCCTTCATGAACAAACCTATATTTTAGAAATTTATCTCTCTTAGGTAAAAAATATAAATTAAACCATATTAAAACTTTAAAAAACATAAAAACATAATTCTATGTAAAATTTCATGATATTTTATTCAATAAAACTCAAAATATGCACTTTTTGGTGTTTTTTAACTTGCATAATTTCATTTATAAATGTTTTTAGGTCTGAGTTTTACCATTTTATTGAGATTTATGAGGCCTAAATACTTCATTAATTTTTATTTATGACCTATAATAACACCTCTTATCATTACAACTATTGAATGTGCTCAACCAATCTCTTAAACCTCTCAAAATTTACCTTTTTAGACTATCTCTCTTGCTTGCTCAAAACCTTGATACCTGTACCTTTACCTTTGCTCATTTTTTGCCTCAAATTTTTTATTTAATAAAATTTATTAAGGTTATTTATGTCACATAATATCTATAAAAACTTTTATTTTTTAACAAGGAATTCAAAAATGTAATTATATCTCTTAAAACTAAGCCATTGGAGTTTAATAAGGGTTTTAGAGCACCTGTTCTTCTTAGTGATTGTTAATAAATTTAATCCATTATAAATTAAAATAAATGAATATAATATTTAGGTAATATGGGCCCAAAAATCCTCCTAATATCATTTTAACCAACTCTTATTCACCTTCAAGTACTAAGCATTTGAAAAGTATCTTCACTAGCTTGCAAGTAGTAGCTAGTTAGAGGAATAAGAGAAACCTCTATCAAAATTTTCATTTGTGAGTTGTTTCTAAGAATTTTTTTGGCTTGATTAATATTTTATTATTATTTTTATATATTTTTTAATCTTCACTTGATGAATGGAGTCTAATTAAAAACCTACACATAAGCAACTTTGACGAATAGTGGCAAAATTTTCAATATTTTTCATGACTTTGATAGAATATTTATCTGATAAACACTCAAGACCAGTATATATACATTTGGATATGAATTTATAAAAATTTCACCAAATATGAAACTAAAATTTCCCTCAATCAACTACAATAATTGTGCATAAGCACTTATTGAATTGAAAACTAGAACAACTACCAACAGAAGAAAAATGTGCGAGATAGGACTTAGAGGAAAGTGAAAACTAATATAACCTATATTAACCTAATTTAAAATTAGATATATCCCTATATAAAACCATTAAATGATAGTGCAAAATAACTACCCTTCTTCACCAAGCTCATGTGACTAGCAAACTTGATGACAACCATGATAAAATGGAATAAAGGCAATTGTATGGTGATCATGACATCTTTATCTTCTTCAAAATAAACTTTATACACTTACTCCAATTTTATTGAAACATGAGTAACCTGAAGTGCACACTTGGGCTGATTTTAAACATGTTTAGGCTCTTCTTCAAGTTTTGAAATGAACATGATAGGTAGTGGCTTTTGTTTGTTAGCCTCCAACTAGGATAGATAGTTGATAGGAAATGCTCTTTTGGTAGTATGTAGCTAATCAATTTTCTCTTTATAACCAACATGTACCTCTTCACAAGTTGTCTACTCAAAATGAACAAATTAAGATAGACCTTGTGGCATACTTATAGGATTGGCTTTAAGAGGAAATACATCCTACTTCTTGAGAGTTTGAGGGCAATGGAGGTTTGTTTCATCATCCAAGAGTGAACAAAAGTATTTAAATTTATTGAGAGGTCAATAACATTCCTTAAGAATATCAAATAAATCATCATTAAGTGGAATTACCTATTGAAATGTTAGAATTGGAGGACTAACTTTTTATTGCATGTTGTCTTGCTTGCCAAAGCTACCCTCTTTTGTCTTTGCCAACCCATATTCTCCTTGCATAAGAATGAAAAATAATCCAATTACCTCAAACAAGTCTTCAAACTTCCTTTTATTATCTTGTACATCAATTAGGTCCTCTTGTGTCTCATAAAATTCCTCTTTGCAATAGGGGAGAGATTCATAAATTTGAAGGAAAAACAGAAGTTCAAAACAAAAAATGATCTTTTCTTGAGGGTTATCAACTTCTGATTTGTTTGGAGATATTAAAACCCCCAATGCATAATCATCTTGATTGGCTTGAAATGAAACTTCTAAATGTTTAAATTGTTCCTCAAGGGTTATAACATGATCTTTTTTTATGCCAAATTGAAGCTCATTTGACCAACCCAACTCTTGATCATCCTCTCTTGACAAATTATCCTCTTCACTTAAATGTTCTTCTTTTTCCTTCCATACTATAGGTCCTCCTTCAAAAAAATATATGGTGGGAGGGAAAGAGGTTCCATTTGGTGGTATAAAAATATAGGTCATTGTGGGTTGCTCTTGAATGGGCTTTGGGATTAAAGAGGTATTGAGAAGGCTTTGAGATTTGGAAGTAATAGTTTCATTCAATATTTTTTTGAAATAAGGGAAATAAACCTGTGTTAGGGCTTAAGGATTCAATTCTTCAAACTTCTCTTTCCACTCAACAACCAACCTCTCACATTCTTGATCTTGATCTTCATGGACAACTTCAACTTGAGGATTAGATGAAGGGCTTAAGAAACTTTGAAATTTTCTTGGTTTGGCTTCTACAACTTTATCCATCTCTTGATTTTGGATTTTCATTGGAAAAGGCTCTTTCTCAAGAGTAGGCATGACTAATTAGGGGTCTTGGTCCAAGAAGGTTTGCAAGATGGAATGGTCTTAGGATCTCGAGGAAGAGTGAGTAAAGATTGCATATAAATAAAATCTTTCATAGGATTAAGAGTCCTAAAACTTGGTATTTGAAACAAGTAGACTCTCTTGAATGTTCAATGGGTTCTAGTTCTTCTTGTTTTCAACATGAGATTTTGGACTTAGTTCTTTGTACTGTCATGGACAACTATTGTATTGATTCTCTTATAGCCTCATTATATCACTTTAATAATTCTATTTATTGCTCATGTATATAGGCTTGATATGCAAGTTTTTTTTGGTTCCTATGATATTCCTCTTCCCTATCACTCTCCATACATTGTCTTTCAAAGTCAAGTCTCATCTTATGTACAATTTTTTTAGGCTAATTGGAAAAAACATGATTTTGCCTAGGTTGATTGAAAACATGATTAGGGGTGGGAGTGGGGTAAATATCATGAGAATATTGATATCCTTCTGGTGTAAGGATACTTGAGGTCAATCCATAAATATTCTTATCTTGATATGAAGAATATGAAGGTACAAAAGCTACATTTTCACAAAATAAAGGACTAAAATACATACCAATTAATGTTTTTTAGGCACTTGTACTATTTGCACCAACTATATATAACTTAGAGTCACCAGATGCTGAGTATTTGAATAATATATTTGTTATAAATGGTTAAAACTAACACCAATCTTTATCAATCTTTTGTGTTATTGTCCCACCAAACATGCCAAAAACTGTTATCACTTAGAAGTGCACCCTATTGAGAACATGTGCCTATTCTCACTCCTATTGATACAATGTAAACTATCCAAAGGGACATTATATTTTTAAGATAATATCCAATTTAAGGTTTGTTTCCCTTTGTTACACTCACATACTTATTTCTAAACTCTTTGATTATGTGCTTTCTTGACTAGGAAAAAGGTTGAAGCAGCAATGCTACAATTGAAAATGGAAATGAAAACTAAAAACAAGGATGATACACCAATTTTAAAGTAAATTATGCCTATACTTGACATAATTTGGAAGTTAAACAACCTAAAAATATTCATTTCATCTTTATATAATGATTCTTGCATCAATATTTCACACAAAGGTCTAGACAAACACTCATACTAGCTTTGAATGGAAGAACAATAGTTGAATTCACTTCCAGATTAGGTAAAAATCAAACTTAGACACTTTATGTGATTTATAAGAATTATTTTTTGTTGCATAAATATAATATATTCATACATAAACATAAAAAAACAACCATTCGCTAAGTTACATCAACGAATATTAAAAACACACTTCATGACCAACTTGAAAATAAAGAAAATTTCAGCTCTTTATTACTTCAAAGGTGAGGCAGTATAAAATTTTGATAAATTTTTAGTAATCCAAAGGCATAATATCCTCATAATAATTCAAAAATGAATGTACATATAAAAAATAAGAATAGAGAGAGAAGATAAAAAGTTAGACATGAGTCCGCGTGCAAGTCAACTTCACTCCTAGTTCAACTAAAATTTTACTTTCACCTTCAAAAATCCCTTCCAAACGTAACACTTTTTAAGTTTAAAAGTTAATTAATTGAATTATGGCATATTAACTAGGGAGATAATATTTTTTTGTTGTTTAAAAGTCAAATATTTTTTATGCATGATTTAATTGTCTTTAGTCTTGAAGAGATCTTTAGTTAACTCCTCTTGAACTTGCAACTTGTATTGAACTCTTTTTTATCTTCAGTTAACTCATTTTGAACTTGTATGCATCTTGGAGTTTTAATTAAATTACATTTATTTCATCTTGAAGTTCTTAACTTTCAACTTGGATTTTATCTTCAGTTATAGCATTTACAACTTGGACTTTGACTTCAGTTATCTCACATACAACTTGTATGCATGCTTAACTTCTTGACTTTCTAAATTTAGTCCAAAGGGGGAATAGTAGGAGATATATTTCATGTTTAAATTCTAAGTATTCCCTTACGTAAAAATATGGCCTCAAATATTAACTAATATTTGAAATCAACGTCTCCACTTTTGCATGTTTTGAACTCCACTTTTATAGGGCTAACTGAAGAATCTTGTTGTTGACTTGACCTTTTATAAATCTAGTTAAAAGGGAGGAGAAAAATTTATATATATATAATTATGTTTAATTTGAACTATTCATTAAAATTATATATTAATTATTCATTTGATGGTGACAATTACAACTCTTCATTAGTGGTTCTTTTGGATATGCCCATCTTTTGTGGTTTTGGTAAGCTTCTTGAATGCATTGAGAGAACCTGAAACTTGATGAATTTTCATTATTTGATCAGATAAAAATTATAAATATGATTTTAAAATAATAACCATATTGAAACAGACCTTCAAATAATATTTTAGCTCCAAAATCCATATACAACTCCAAAAAATGCCATTTTACGCTCTCTTGGACTCAAAAAATCTTGATTTCCTTCATGAACAGACCTTTATTTTGAAATTGTATCTATATTTAGGTATTTTATAGACATTAAACCACTTTTAAACCTTAAAATACATCAAAATATACTTTTATGTCAAATTTCATGATATTTCATTCAATAAAACTCAAAATATGCACTTTTTGGTATTTCCTAGCTTGCACAATTTCATTTCTAAATGCCTGTAGGTCTAAGTTTTGCCATTTTATTAAGTTTTATGAAACCTAAAGACCTAATTATTTTTTAATTATGACATATAATAACCCATATCATCATTATAACCATTTTATGTTCTCAACCAATTTCTTAAACCTCTCAAAAATTACTTTTTTAGACTCTCTCTTGTGTGCTTCAAACCTTGATATATGTACCTTTATCTTTATTCATTTTTTGCCTCAAAATTTTGATTTAATAAAATTTAATAAGGTAATTTATTCCACATAATATTTCTTGAAACTATTATTTTTCAACAAATAACTCAAAAATGCAATTATATCTCTTAAAATTGAGTCATTGGGGTTTAAAAAGGGTTTTAGAGCACCTGTTCTTCTTAACGATTGTTCATAAATTTAATCCACTATAACTTGTAAACAATGTATTTAATATTTAGATAATATGGGCCCTAAACTCCCCTTAATATTATTTTAACCAACTTTTTTTCACCTTCATGTACTGATCATCTGAAAATTGCCTTCACTAGCTTGCAAGTAACAACTAGTTAGAGGAATAAAAGAAATCTCTACCAAAATTTAAACTTGTGAGTTGTTCCTAAGCATAGTTTTATCATAATAAAGGTTTTATGATTTTTTATAGATATTTTTTAATCCTCACTCCATGAATTGATTCTTCTTGAAAAAATGCACATAAGCAACTTTGATCAATAGTGGCAAAATTATCAACAATTATCTTTGTTGTTTTGTTTCCAACAAACATGAAAATGGATTCATTGGGTACCAATTTTTAAATGGTGGTATGACACTTATTTCCACACTTCTTCCAAAATGTCTCTCTTTGTGACATTTTATGGGTATCACCCCCAACTATCACTTAAACCTTGATGATACAGCCCAAGGTTCAAGCTGTTGAGGAACACATTCACCATCAACATAAGGTACAATTAGTTTGTGAGAAAATTTAGAAATATCAAAAAATAGAATGAAAAAACAATTACATTAACATTGTAGAGAGTGACATTTAAACATAGGTGATTGGATCTTTGTGTGTTTGTAGCAATATAAGTAGGTGTCTATAAAACAAAATAAAAAGGATAACAAGTTTTCCCCTAAGTATTATGTCCCTTATCAGATCTTGTATAAAATTAGTAGTGTGACATAAAAGTTGGAATTACCCTCATCCACTCGCATACATCTGATACTCCATGTATATTTCTTGAAGAAGGTAATTGGACATAGAATTTCCACTCAGACTGGTTACTTGAATTAGATTATGAAGGTGAAGCCATTCAAGATCCTGAAGAGATCCTTCATGCACACATTAAAGAACTCTAGACTAGAGGAATTAAAGAGCATTTGATCAAATGGAAGAACCTGTATTTTGAAGATGCAACATGGGAGGATGAAGTGTTCCTACAACAACATCTTATTTTGATTAAATGTTGAGGATAACATTATTCTAAAGGGGAAGGGCATTAATTGATAGTGTGTCTAGGGATATGTGTGGCTAACTTGTGGCTTACATAACTTCATATTATCTTATTACATTTATTGATATTATTAGTATGGTCAACCTATGGAATAGCCATGGCTTATTATATATATAAGAGGTATTTGTTAGTCTTTTATCATCATATTACAAATTTTGTTTTTATTATATTATTGTGGAGGTTGACCCCTCGAAGTGGCTCAGTCATAATATTCAAATATTTTGCTCTTTCACCAATCGTTGTTGTGGACCTGTTTATTCTATTATAAATTTTGTGATATATTATTCCATTGTTGCCAATCATCTAATTAATTTCATTACATTCAAGATTGTAACTTTTGCCTTGTTTAGGGGAAGTCAAAGTATGTCACTTGTTTTGGGATGCATCCTTCCCACTTGCCCCCACCTTGGGCGCAATTCAATTCTATTTTTATTAACCATTGGAAATCAAAGCATGCGAGCATTAACTCATTTGGATTAATATTATCCATGGGTTAATTTCACTCTTTTTCTTGCTTAATTTTTTTTATATCAAGAGCCCATTCATGTTTTTCATCCCTGCATGGCCTCTCGAAGGGGCATTATGGGTCACTAATTATTTCTTCAATTTCTTCATAATGACTTTTTCATTCTTCTTTGTCATGGGCAAAATGTAGACACTTCATTTTAACCACTTTCATGCCTAAACTACAATCAAGAGTGACTTTCTACAATTACACACAAATTTGATTGAAAATCATTATTTAACCCAATTTACTTGCATAACTTCTATTTTAATTTGAAATCACAATGACACATCCCTAATTGGGTCAATGGATCATATTGCAATATTAATTTTATCAAACGCATCCCAAACTAAACCAAACCTTTGTAAATGTTATTATAGGATAATTAAATGAAATTTTGATTGACAAAAGAACATTACAAGTGTATGATTTATCTAATTGCCAATTAATCACGTTGATTAATTGGCCTAATCATTCCTCTAATAAAAAATTCCATGAGTTTAGAATTATCTATTTTCCTAAAATAAAAGGTACTTTATTACCTCACATTGGTGACATCACTTGAGAAATGGGAAAGGGAAGGAGTGCAAGTAATCTTTTTTAACTTCTCTTACACACTCTTCCTCTTACACCTCTTACACAATCCAAGAGGACCAACGACTGCACTTTCCTTTTGAAACTCTTTCACACTAAAAAAAATCCTTAATTAGGGTCTCTTACACACTCCATGTATGCAATCATGACTTTGAGGGTTTATCCTCCAACATTGATCTTTATCTTATATCAATGGTTCATAATCATTTCAAAAGGCTATAAATAGAAGGGTTCACCTTCTATTCTAAGAAAACTCTCTTGAAGTAAACTTACCATGCCAAAATCACACTAGAGCTTCAACATTTTCATTCCAAGCCAAGCCAAAACCTTAAGAGGACAAGGAGAGATACTGCCCACATGGAATCAACATTATTAAAGACTATTAATTCACAGGTCAAGCTCAAGCCTCTTATCATGTTGGTTTGTAAGTAAATCTCCAAAGAAGGTATAAACTTAGTTTTTTCATTTATTTCTTGTTTACCATTGCTCACCCTAGGGATTAAGCTTAAGATGTTATGTTTACAATATTGTTTTGATTTTATTCACTAATGATTGGTCTACACTCTTTTGGATTCCTTGCCCCCCCTCCCACTCTATAGATAGTCACCTATAGGTAAATGTCTATTGCTCTAATATAATCTAATCTATATAGAGAGGGGGAAGGGGGGCAACTGTCTATAATTTTTTTGGCAATTATCTATAATTTTTTTGGCAATTGTATATATTTTTTGGCAACCATATAAAGTTAAGTGAAGTTAAGTTGAGTTAACCCTCTATATATAGCAAATTAGTCTTGTACACTTGGCAAATACATATCAAGGATGTACCTTCAACTTATAGACCTTTCCACTACCACAAGACTCACATACACTATCTCTCAGTGCCAAATTTCTTATCTCTTAGTTTGATTAGTGTTATTATAATGACCTAGGCCTTTTATAATGCTCAGAGTATTATTAACCTCCTTTTCTTTTGTCTCTGCACGTTTGGGACATGTGCCTATTTTCTAGGTTCCTAGATAATTACATCCCAGTCATATGCCTATGTCGATGTAAGTATCATATTCCAACACAAGTGTTAAGTGTCCTAAAGCCATCAAATTTACAAATGAAACATATACCTATGATCAATCTAAGTGATTTAATTTGAATTATTTCCAAAAGGGATTGATATATATATATATATACACAAGATCAATCGTCATTCATTCCTTACCAGAATAGACATAACAACTCACAAGGCAACTTAATAAAAACACTCAATCAAGCATTCAAGTGAGTAAAGCTTCCCTATTTTATATTATCTTTATATCAGTCATAGGGACAACACATCTACATGTTTGAAGTATTAAAGGAGCAACCCACAAGTCATATTTCCCAAGTTACAATCCAAGTCACTATTGTACTTGCTTTCCACTTATTGCATCCTTGTGTACACATAAGCCAACACATAGGGGAGAACTACATCAATCTAAGGACCTCTTTGGAGTAGTGTCTATGTTGGTAGCACCCATTAATGGAAGGGTCTTTGGGGTTAGCTCAACATCATGAGCCGACTAATTTATTTTTTCCATAGCCACTTTGAAGATAAAGAATCAGGGTTTTGCTATTAGACAAAGAGTGATAACTCATGATCCAAATCTAAGCACACTAAAGTGAAGGTGACATAGAACCTAGGATCCCAGGTGGTTGCATCCAAATCCATTAGGTATTATGTATTGGACACTTACATCCAAATTAGATAGAATCATCAACATAATTATTTGAGGTCGACACAAGTGTCTAAGGCTATAAAAGTCAAATTTCTAAAATCTAACGACTGATCCAAAATCCATATCTGATCTATTTCTAGCTTGTTCCATATCAAATCTAAATGTGCACCATAAACCAGCTAAGTACTCTTATTTTCATTTCATTTTTATATCAATCAATATTTTTACTTACTATATTCAACATATATCAGTATATAAATATAAAATATTATTTATCCAAGTTTGCAAATTAATTAGCCTACTATAAATCTATTTAACACCATTGTGTTTATTCATTTTTATATTCTTAACTATATACTATATTGACCCATCTCAATTTAGGGTTAAACAAAGGCAAATAATGGTGAATAATAGGTGGATGTAACTTGACTAAGGCATTGAAGGATGCATAAGGAGAAGAACAATTAGGAGAGGCCTACATCAATGTCGAGAGGGAGACTCTCATGAGTTGTACTAAAGAAGGGAGTTCAAAGGTATTTATGCATAGCATATTGAACATGCTAAAGAAATAAGGATAAATTAACTTGAATTTGATGAAAGAAGAGTTATCATATAAATGAGTTAGGAATGACATATGAGAATATCAATCTAAGTGCACAGACTTTAGTGCATGACAATAGAGATGGAGGAAGAAGAGATGGGATTAATTGAACCCCATAATGTTTAGAATGTCATTGAAGGCATCAAATGCAGTGGAGAGAAGAAGAGTGAGGGTAATGGGAGTACCACACAAAAGTGTCTTTATTATGGTATACAAAAGATGGAAGAAGCTCACAACATGACTACAAATAGATGTCTTGTGGAAGACATAAAGATGGGATGGAACGCAAGTATGCATAATTTTCATATCAAAGAGGAGGAAGGAGGTGCACATAGTAGAAGAGAGGCTAGATGCCCATACAAGGGGAAAAAGAAAAGTTTTTAAATACCTTTGGTGGAGATGGTCAGATGAAGGTGGATTTAGAATTACAAGAACAAGGGGGAGAAATAAGGAAAAGTGTACAGGAAGTGAATTATATGGTGCACACAAGAGTAGAAAAAGTGTTACAAACACTTGGTGGAAGTGGACAATTAGAGGTGGGCACAAACCCATGAGAGTAAAGGAGAGAGAAAAAGGAGTAAGAATAGAGATAGGATGAGGTGGATAGACTATGATTGAGTAGAGTATAGGTCCAGAGGAGGAAAATGTATCGAAGCTAGATGGAGGATGGAAGTTTATAGTTCAATGAGGGTCTAGAAGAAGAAAAAGTGTAAAACAAGCCTGCTTAGGCAACATATCAGGTGGAAGGAAACATTGTGGCCTTAGAAGTTCACTAAAAGGGTGGTTATACCAATCACACCTTGTTTGTAAGCAGGGGCTTACATTTCAACTACCTAGGGAGTCTAATATAGGAACATCCTAGATAAATTGGTAATCTTGCATCACCCAAAAAAAGAGTCAGTCAGTCGAAAAATAAAATTAACTCTGTTATTGTGTGGTTGCATGATGCAATAATTTTGAAGGCCTTTCAATACTATGCAATATTCCACTTGCATGAAAGAAATATAACTTGGAGTTGCATAGAAGTTAGAGGAATGAAGGGTTACAAAGTTTTGGCTAAGGCATGGAGTGAACAAGGGGAATAGCCATGCACAAGAGAAACATGAGTAAGGTGTAGAATTAGAGATTTACATATAGACACACAAAAGTATAGAAGACTTGATAAGACAAGGGCACAAGAAGAGTTATTGACAAATGATGTATTGTATGTAGACAAGATAGGTCACAACTGAAACTAAGTTTGGGATTGCATGGACAAGGCATGAGATTCAAGCTTATTATTGGTGCATTTATTTGCTTTATTGCATTTACTTGTATTTATTATTTATATTGGTGCACTAATTACTTATTGTAATTAGTTTATTATGTTTATTAATAATTTGCATCAGATAGGATAATCTTGCTTAGCTAGTAGTCAACTTGGACACCTATCTTGTTATAGTGGAGTTCCACTCCACTATTCAGGGTAAGATAGGATAAGATTTCTTAACTAGTTTTCAACTTGTGTTGATCATTTACACAAGTTGGACACCTATCTTGTTAGTGTGGAGTTGCACTCCACTATTCATGTAGTTAGATATCAGTTAAACTACACGTGTTGTGTGAATTCCCTGATCTTTATCTTACATGCCTTGCTCTATATAAGTAATGGCTATTTGTGTATTCTACATTAGATTAATATTGAATTATCAAAGTAATTCATCATATTTGAGTTATTTATTTATTTTTGTTATTGTCTCGGATATACAATTATTGTTTATTACTATTACTATTTTATCTCTTATTTATGATTTATATTAGATTCATTAGATTCTATAACTAATTCTAACATGGTACCAAAGTTATCTTGAATCTATAGATTGCTAAATATTCAAGAGAAAAATATCCAGATATAGGATCATTTTTTTGATTTTGTATACAATCACAAATTGGAGCTTTGTGGAGAATTTCTTGGCTCACCATTAAGTTCAGAGTGCCCAATATAGTCAAAATAATCTATAATTTTGTTCAAATTGGGCACATGAGGCAAAATTGGCAATGGTTTGATCCAGAATCACCACGCCCAAATCCAATGGGTACCTGAAAATCAAAGCATTTTTGAGCAAAATGGACCTCACGATTGCATTTGGAAGGCATCAAAACCTATAGATCCATATAAAATTTATCTAATTTAGACACCATTAGCTGAAAGGCAAATTTTTTTTACTCTTATGTATGACTGTATGAACTGTACAGGGCAATTTTTTTTTTTAGCAGGCCTCACGAATCAACAAGCATAATTGGTAGGGCAACTTTGGGAGCCCACCATTAAAACACCAGGAGCTATTTTTGAGCGATTTGGTTTTTTAAATAGCTTAAAAATTCATGATCTTCATTGTTGTACTTTTTTTTTATTTGTCTAAATTTTTCTAGAATTTAGGTTTTTCTACAACAGCTCTTGCCTATCCTCATTTTATAACTTTAGAGGCTCGTAACTTTCACATACAACCTCGTATTGAGGTCCCATTTTTTTTTAAAGTTGATATTTTTTTTAACACAACGCATTAGTATAGAAATTTTTATAATAAAATGCATATTTTTTGTAATTTTAGACTAGGGGGCCTAATTGAGCTTTTTGTAAACTAGAAAAATTATAATCTAGTCTTGTAACTGCACTCAATTATAAAGTGCCAATAAATACATGATAGGTGGGATAAAACTAAGTAATTCAGGGGGGTTTTATGGTGTGTTTTATACTTTGATTTCTACTTTGTGATGGTTTATTTCCAAATGCATCATGGAGAATCCTAAGTTCCTACTATTAATAACATACAACTATAGCACATGGAAACAAAATGCTTGGAATGCATTAATGATGTTAGGATATATGTCCTATATAACAACTCTTCTTACTCCACCTACTGATACAAAAGAGTTACAACACTTTCTCTTTGAAACTACTAAAGTTATTGGATGCATTCAATCTTTCATGTCTTTAGATTTGAATTTCCATCTTGACAAATGTACAACTCCAAAAGAGGCTTGGGATAAATTAGCATCATTATTTGATAAAATAGATGAGATTCATGGTTACCAAATTGACAACAAATTCATTAGTTTGGATCCTAAAAATTATGCTATAATACAAGACTACATCACTAAAGTCATAGATCTTAGAGCACAACTTTTCGAATATAAAATTGATAAAAAGGATATTCAATTGATTTTCAGTGCCTTACACAAATTAGGTCCTGAATATCCATCCTTTGTCTCTAGCTTTCAGACTCATAGGCTCACATTGGACACAACATATCAAATGCCCACCTTTGAGGTATTCTCTGAGATTCTAATGGTTGAAGAAGAAAAGTTAATAGCTATGGGTCTAATCAAGTCATCCAAATCTCAAACTCTAATTGCAAGTCAACCTTAGCATAAGCAAGTTTCAACATCAACATCAAATACAAGTTCAAGTAAAAAGAAGCAAAATAATCAGAATAAGTCATAGAAAGATAAGAATAAAGGGCAACAATCTTCCTCACAAAGAGATTATAAATCCACTAATAAGAAAGGGGATTCACAAAAAAGGACTGGCACTCCTTGCTCTTATTGCAAAAAGGGGTTTCATAGTGAACAAGATTGTTGGAAGAAAGAAATTGATGACCTTAAGGGTCTTCTCAAGAAGAATAACATTAATCAATCCTCTTCAAAGGATTCTTCCACTCCTTCAAATTTAGGGAAAGGGAAAGTTACGACACTAGTTGCACTAACAAATTCTCCCAAATCATGGGTACTTGACTCAGGTGCTTCGTACCAAATGGGTTTTGATCCAGAACAATTTTTTGGATTAGAACCAAGTTCCTTGCCTCAATTCTCATAGGTGATGTTTCTAAGGTAGATGTCACAGGAAAAGGTACAGTTGATGTTGATAGTGGTGTATTTGAGGATGTCCTCTATGTGCTATAATTATCAGCTAACCTTCTTTCTATCTACCAGCTCACCCACTTTGATACTAGTAGGAAAGTTGAGTTCACACCCGATTCTATTTCAATCAAAAAATTGGAGGATAATGCCTTGGTTACAATGGGAAAAGTTGACAATAATACTCAACTTTATTCATTCTCCCACTTTGTGCCTCAGTCTTCCTCTACAACTTTACTCTCACACACTGATTCAGTGAGCAAGCTATGGCATGAGTGGTTTGGTTATTTGAACTACCACTATTTACAATAGCTTAGTCAATAGGAGATGGTTATAAGATTTCCCTAGATTCAGTTTTCAAGGGGTGTATGTCATGGTTGTGCCTTAGACAAATATCCAGAGGATAAGTTTGATAAAGGGAAGGCTTGGAGGGCTACACAAGTCCTCAAACTTGTTCATAGTGATTTAATGGGTACATTACCTACTTTGTCTTTTAGGAAAACCCACTACGTTCTCATATTTAATGATGACTATTCCAGATATACTTGGGTTTATTATTTGAAACTCAAGAGTGAAGTATTTGATAGATTTCTAGAGTCCAAATCTCTAGCATAGAAACAATCTGATAAATATGTCAAGATCCTATGCACAAATAATGAGAGGGAATATGTGAACAATAAGCTTGAATAATTATGTGCTCTACAAGGAATTGATATTTAGCATTCAGTTGCATACGCACCTCAACATAATGGTGTAGTAGAGAGGAAGAATATAGTCTTAAAAGAGATGGTAAGTTGTATGATTCATGCAAAATCATTAGTACCTGAGTATTAGGTGGAAGTGATTAATTATGCTGCATATATACATAATAGGGTTCCTCATAAAGCTTTAAAGGGGAAAACACCTCTTGATGTTTGGTACAATAAGAAGCCAACAATGGATCATTTTAGAGTCTTTGGTAGTCTAGTATAGGCTCACATACCTTTCGACAAGCATCGTGCTTTAGAATAATAGAGCCGAACTTGCATATTTGTGGGATATCTTGATGGTGTTAAGGGATATCAAATTATTGATCTAGATTCACATGAGCTTATTATAGAAAGAAGTGTTTACTTTGAAGAAAGTCCTTCAGACTTATCTTCTAACATTTCTCATTATTCTTCGTTAGAAGAATTAGATAACAATGACGATGATACTCCTGTTTCATCTACTCACAAGGATGATGAGGTAATACCTCCCTAGCAGGGTTTAGTAGGTCATGTTCCTCCTCCTCCTCCAAATCCTCACCCATTGATGCCTTTGTGGGCTAGATAGACTTTGGTGGATGCAGACCCTCTTGTTAGGGGTCCATTAGATAGAAGGAGAACATGATCACAACATGATCTTCCACATTTCTACATTACCATAGCTTCTGATCCATAGTCTTTTCAAGAAGCCACAAGGATAATTGAGTGGGATTCAATGATGGAAGAAGATACATTACCACAGCTTCTGATCCATAGTCTTTTTAAGAAGCCACAACGACAGTTGAGTGGGATTCAACGATGGAAGAAGAGTATGACTCATTGATTAGGAACAACACTTGGGATATTGTTCCTCTTCCTAAAAAAAGAAAATTAGTATGATGTAGGTGGATATATTAGACCAAGTTTGCAATGGATGGAAATATTGATAAGTATAAAGCACGCTTAGTGGCCAAAAGTTTTTTCCAAGTAGAAGGCATTGACTATACAAAAACCTTTGCACATGTTGCTGAGATGAATTCCATTGGATTAATGCTAGCTATTGGTGTAGCTCATGGTTGGGTTGTACATCAGATGGATGTAAAGAGTGCATTTCTTCATGGGGATCTTCATGAGGAGATATATATGGATTTACCATAGGCGTTCATTTAGGATTTTTCATTGGTGTGTCACTTGCAAAAGTCTCTTTATGGTCTGAAACAAGCCCCCAAGGCTTAGTATTCTAAGATGGACACATTTCTTCTTTCAGTTGGGTTCTCGAGATGTCACTCAAATTTGAATGTCTATATTCTACTACAGGAGGATTCACTATTGTACTTAGTGCTCTATGTTGATGATCTCATTATTACAAGGAGCATGACATCCATCATTAGTAGTGTTAAGACTGCACTTCATGACATGTTTTCTATGATAGACATAGGCCTATTGCACTATTTTCTTGGGGTTTAGATAACATAGTCTTATTCCAGGATTACACTTTCACAGCCCAAGTATGTCATGGACTTATTAGCTTAGTTTCACATGGTTGATTGTAGGCCTGCACTGACTCCCTTATTATTTGGAGTTAGAATTGAGATTCATTATTTCACTCCCTTAGTTGATGCCACATTATATTGTCAGCTTGTAGGTAGCCTCATCTATTGGAATCATACATGAATCAACATTTCATATGCAGTTGGCATGGTTTCACACTTTATGTAGACACCACATGAGCTTCATTAGAGAGCTGCCAAGCACATTTTGAGCTACATTCAAGGCATTATCAGATATAAGATTCACTATATAGCAGATACAAGTTCATATTTGTTGGGATACATAGATTTTGAGTGGGTTGGCAATTATGATGATCGTAAGTCTACTTCAGGTTACAACTTTCACTTCGAATCTGACCCTATTTGTTAGCAAAGCAAGAAGATCATGTTATTGTTCTTTCATCTACAAAGGCTGAGTGTCATGGCATTATTAATGCCACTACTTAGGCTATTTAGCTTCAGAATATTCTCATTGAGCTTAGTGTTTTGTTTTGGAAGCCACCAGTCATCTACTACGATAACTAGAGCACTATCTAGATCTCAAAGAATTTGGTTCATCATCAGATAACCAAACACATAGAGATCCATATGCACTTTATTAGGGAGGTGATTTAGGTGAAGAGCATTGATATTCAATATTATACTATAGAGGAGTAGATTGCAGATATTTTTACCAAACTTTTCACTGAGAGCAAGTATCTTCACTTGCAATCTCTTTTGGGGGTGCGAGACATTAGTTCTTGTTGATGGTTAAAATGCGCTTGTTTTTAACACCAACAATGGGAAGTTTCAAGAATGTGGGACTTGCAACTTGAAATGAGCTCCAGATTTTTAAGAAGTTGGTCTCTTCTTTATCTTGAGTGTCGGGAGGAAAGGGATAAGAATTTAAACAGAAACACAAACGTAAAGAAAGAAAATCTAACTATGGCGATGTGCCTGAATGTAATTCGACCCTTAATTCTAAGCACAGTGAAACTATATGTGAGATTCAATTACATTAAAGAGCAAACAAGGCATGATCAATGTAAAAGATAGAAACAATAGAAACAAAGGCTCACAACTTAGACTACTTTTGCAATGGTACAGAGAAATATCAACAAAGGCACATAACTCAGTCTTCTTATTAACTCTCAAGTTACATAAAAGGCACATAAACATGCACAGTTACATAAACTTTCCTATTCAAGAAAATAGAACAACGATAAATGATATTCTTGATCACAGCTCTAAAAGTCTAAAAACTCTTGACAATAGTCTCTTGCAGAAAATTCTCTCCAATCTTCTGATGATGATTTTTGGTGATCTCTGCACCCCTCTTTATAGCATTGGATTCACTCCAGATTGTCTATGTGTTCCCAATCTAATGGTCCAACTGAATTCTAACTGAACTGGAAGTGTCTAATAAAAGATATTTCTTAGATTTTGAAACGTTTTATCTTACTGCAGTTCATTGGCTAAAATAGATACACAAGATGCTCCCTTCTATCAAATGGAAGAGGACACTTAGTTGATTCCCCTATTTTACTTGAAAACCTCTTATTATTTAGGAGGCACTAGAAAATGACACTTGGTGGCTTCCACAACACTTACTCAAGACACACGGCATGTTTCATGTAACCTATAATCTTACTGTGTCTTCACTTAGAAGTGTTCAGTCTTTGACATCTGTCACCATCTGCTTCTCCCAAAACTTAAACAACTTCTATAGAAAATGGGACCTAAAGCAGTTCTCGCCCGAGCAACTTCAAAAAGGGAACAGAGACATGTGGCACCTTCTGCTTATTCTTGACAAAGGACACGTGGTGATCTCTGTTGCCTTTAACTACCTTTTGAGAAACATATGGAAGGTGACACGTGTTCGTCTCCGCGTTGCCATGTCTATACTATAGAAACAACCGGGCCTCATTTCATACTTACACGGATGATGACACTTGGTGGCTTCCGCTTGCCTCAGAACAAAACCTAGGACTCACCACAGTCTTTACTTGTCAATGAAAACAAATGAAGATAATTCAGACGTTGACGCATGGTGGTTTCTAGTCTCTTCAGCTAGGGATACGTGGCATCTTCCGTTGCTTTTAGAAAAGCACATTGAAACATTTCGTGATTGCCACTTGGCGCCCTCCACTTGATCCTGAGAAAGCTTATTGGAAAGCAGCCTTCGAAAAGTATATGAAACACGAGACACGAATATTGACACTTGTTGCACTCCGCTGAGTTGCTATGGGACACATGGCGCGTTTCACATTACCTATTGAAATTATGGAAAGTGTCTCGGCCTCAGTCGATGACACTTGGAAGCTTCCATTCGATTTTGACACTTAGACAAAATTGAGGCAAAAAGAAATTCGAGCCCGCGCTTTGAGTCAAAACTTCATTGTCTCAAACCAAAGTATTTAGGGACAAATTTTGGATTACGCGACTGGAAATCAAAATGAAACGTAGAGTATTATTTACTCTACAGTTCTTCAAGGGACATCAATTCTTCATGGGGGTATCCTAGACATTCATTTTGAGGAGGATTTTTTTTCCTTTGGGTTTTCTCCTTTCTTCATCTATTTGTATAGAGTATCTAATATGGCTACACATTGTCAAGACTCTTATCTTCATAGCCCTGCCTAAGCTTCGCTTATGGGGGGTGTTGGTGCATTTATTTGCTTTATTGTATTTACTTATATTTATTATTTAGATTGGTGAACTAATTACTTATTATAATTAGTTTATTATATTTATTAATAATTTGTACCAGATAAGATAAGCTTGCTTAGCTAGTAGTCAACTTGGACACCTATCTTGTTATAGTGGAGTTTCACTCCACTATTCAAGGTAAGATAAGATAAGATTGCTTAACTAGTAGTCAACTTGTGTTGATCATTTACACAAGTTGGACACCTATCTTGTTAGTGTGGAGTTGCACTCCACTATTCATGTAGTCAGATATCAGTTGAACTACATATGTTGTGTGAGTTCCCTGACCTTTATCTTGCACGCCTTGCTTTATATAAGTAATGGCTATTTGTGTATTCTACATTAGATTAATATTGAATTATTAGAGTAATTCATCATATTTGAGTTATTTATTTATTTTTGCTATTATCTTAGATATACAATTATTGTTTATTACTATTACTATTACTATTTTATCTCTTGTTTATGCTTTCTATTAGATTTATTAGATCTTATAGCTAATTCTAACACTTACCAAAGGAGCACAATAATTAGACATGCATAAAGATATGAAGAGGTACGTGCAAAAGTGCATAAAATAATCAATCAACCTACAAAGAAGCTGTAAGGCACCTAATGAGCAAGAAACATAGGAGCCTGAGGCATGAGAGCATGTAGATCTTCAGATACACGAAGGAATCAATGTGCAAAACATAAGGAAGAAGGAATGAGAAGAATGTATATTCAACCACATGGATGTACACTGAGTTATTTGACCCTAGGCTAAGCTAATTGCATGAAGGACATGACAACATAGAGGATAAATGCCGACAAGATCTAATGCACGCATATTCATTTTGATTAGAGTTGGATTTGAGTGAATCAAGGTTTGTAGAAGGCTATACTTCTTTTAGGGTAGTTTGCAAAATTACCTAGACACTAAAAATTTGTGAAGTGCCTCATTTATCGTAGTTTTCAATACATCATGACATCAACCAAGAGTAGGGAGACTATAAAAGCAATTGCAAGGGCCAGCGTTTAAAAAAAAAGTTCCACTCACACGGGGAAGCTTTGTCAGATTACATAGTAAGAGAGAGTTTGAAAGCCCTTAGAGGGTATTTGTCGAGTTGCAGATAGAAAAGGATAGAGATTAAGATATAACTTGAGAGAATAAAGGTTGGTAGCCCTGAACAAGCATATGGAAGTGTAAGGATTCGATTAGTGCAAAGAGAGAGATTTAAATCTAAGGACTAGATTGTGTAGAGCTTAGAGCTTCATTATAAAGCCAAGAAGTTTCAAATATCTTATAACCCCTTAAACAACTGAATAAAAGTGAACCTTTGCAAGAATATGCTATGCTAGGGACATGACTCAGTGAGAGGTTGCACGGTGTAAGGCATCCCTTCACTAGGACTATTGACTGTGACTACATTTGTTTTTGAAAAGAAATACGAGGGAATGATATGAGATAATTATGAACCAACTATAATTTGTCATTAGCCCTCCAAGATTTGCCATTGGGAAATGGTTATCTATGTTGTTTTCCAAGTGCACAACCTAGAAAAACTACATCATTGAAAGAAACTTTCGACAAACTAAGAATTATGTTATGGTTACTGAGGCCCTGTAATGAATGATAGTTTAGGGGACCAAAACATTCGTGTCAAAGTTTACTTAAGTCATTTGCATGCACAATTATGATTTGTGAAAGTTGAGTAAACACAAAGTTAATTAAATTTGTACAATATTATTTGATAGTCAATCTTGTTAGTGACCATAATAACAAACTAGATATTAAATTTGTACAATATTATTTGATAATCAACCTTGCTAATGACTATAATAACAAACTGGACATTAAATCTGTACAATATTATTTGATAATCATCCTTACTAATAACTATAATAACAAACTTTTACATTTTTGATAAATGTAAACTCAACAATTTTATCATATATTTAATAAGTTTTTATTTACAATTTAAAAAATGGTTAAAATATCTATCTGAGAAAATTAAAGGGCTGAACAGAAGACAATTAACTAATCCACATGGTAAAATCATTTTGAATAAAAAAAACCAGGAACTCTTTACTGCTGCCCTTGGGCAGCACATTGAGATGACCAAAAACAATGTTGGGCTTAAGGAAAACAATATCATGAAGGAACACATTGATAGCAGTTTGTTGGTCCCTTTGATCCACAAGGCTCTAAATGTTTGCAAGAAATCCAAGCCTCGGATAGGAGTCTCTAACACGTTCCCGGCTAACCCCTGGTATGATGAAGAGTGCAAAGCAACAAAAAGATCATACAAAGAGAGCGAGCCAAACAAAGAAAACAAGAAAAAATATGCGAAATTGTTAAACGCCAAGAAAGAAAAAATTGTTATACTAAAAAAGGAGCTAATAGAGTTAGGTAAGCACAATCCCAAAGGTTTTTGGAGGGAGCTACAACAAGAGAAGAAACATACAAAAAATAATATCACAAAATCTCAATGGTTAGAGTATGCAAAGCTACTTTATGAGCGTGAACATGAGGAAACTCTCCCTCCCAGTGTTAGCACGTCAATTGAGCTCTTCTCAGATGAGGAGATCAAACAGGGTAAAAATAAATTAGCAAATGGTAAATCACAGGACATTGACAGGCTGCAAGCTGAATTCTTAAAGTGGGGCGTTGAACACCTTGCTCCGCACATCAATTTTTTTTTTAATGAAGTCACGCAATGGGGATTTCCAGTGGAGTGGATGACTAGTGTCGTTATCCCTCTCTTCAAGAGTGGGGATATCAATAATCCCTCTAAATATCGTATTATCATGGTCAACCCTCTTCTTGGAAAGTTATTTGGGAGTTTGATCGAACGTAGAATCAGCAGTTGGGTAGAAAAAGAAGGGAAAAGAGCAAAGGGACAGGCTGGTTTTAGACCAAAGCACTCTACCATTGATCACTGTATTACTCTTAGGCCTTTGATTGAAAAAGCTTAGAACACCCAAGGTGGGGAAGCTTACTGTTGTTTTGTGGATTTTTAAAAAGCTTTTGACACAGTTCCCAGAGACAAACTCTGGAAAAGGATAAAAGAACTAGGGGTTCCCAATGAGTTTAGAGCAGCTGTCCACAAACTCTATGAGCATGTTAGAGCAAAAATTATAACTAGAAAAGGCATGTCTGAATGCTTCGTCAACAACATTGGGGTCAAGCAGGGGTGCCCGCTCTCCCCCACTTTGTTTGGTCTTTACATTGACAAACTTGAGGAATGGATAAATAAAACCGAAGGAGGTGGCATTCAGTTGGCCAATCTTGTAATAAAGCTACTTTTATATGCAGATGATCTTATTCTTATAGCAACAGCTGCCCATGGTTTGAGGGATCATTTGAAGGCTTTAGAGCTATTTTACCAAGATCTCGGGATGCAAGTGAACATTAGCAAGACTAAAGTCATGATCTTCTCTCTAAAAAGGAAACAACAACAAACTAATTTTATGTTCAAAGGTAGCCCGTTGGAAATCATCGAAGAATACAAGTATCTTGGCATTGCTTTTCATAACAGGCTTAGTTGGGAAACTTGCAGGGTGAAAAGGATTCAAGGAGGTTGGAGAGCTTCTTACCTTCTCCAGAACAGATGTAGGAAAGCGAAACTTTGGGACTAAAAAACCAAGAAAACCCTTTTTAGTTTGCTGGTCACACCGATTGTCCTCTACGGTTGTGAGGTTTGGGGAAGCATCATGTCAAATCACAGATGGAGACAGTTGGAAAGAATTCAAAAACATCTTATCACCAATAGTCTTAAAGTTAAAGCAACTGTTCCATATGAGATCCTCTTGGTGGAAGCCGGTACCTTCCTAATGGAAGCTGCAGTGATTTCACGGGTACTAAACTACCTAAAAAAGGTTGAAAACATGGGGAATCATCGGTGGCCCAAAATGGTGGTGAACGAGGTGCTAGATTGGAGGAAGAAGACGTGGATGAAGCAAAACATCAATTGGCTGGGAAAATGAGACATTAAGTTACATGAGTGCCCTAACTCCAAAGAGGAAATAAAAAAGTTTGTGTTAGAAAAATTCAGGACTGCCATGTGGACAAATCAGATTGGACATAAAAAAATGCATTATATCAAAGAGTTTAATCCCACTTGGGAGCACGAGGATAAAGCATACCTAAGTGCTGAACTTAAAGGTAATGCTAGGATCCTAATGACACAATTGAGGACTGGTTGACACCATCTTAGGTGTGAAACTAGAAGATGGACGGTTCCCAAGGAAAGATGGGAAGATAGGACTTGCATTTTCTGCAGTGATGGAGTGGTTGAAACTGAACGATACTTCATTAGGGAGTGCGATGCGTACAAGGATATCCTTATGCAACAGGATAACAACGTGAATGTGGGCAATTTTAGTGAATTATTTGAGGAGGAGAGGCTACACAACACGGCCTGGCTATTGGTAAAGATTCATAGGAGGCGAGATGACTTAGAAAAGAATATGAAGAATCTCTAATGGTCTTGACACTTGGTCCCATAGTCTCTTTGGTCTCGTGGACGTTATTAAAACTCATTCCTTCAGTAATATGGGGAGGAGGGATCAAATAGCGAACGTCATGTTTTAGAGTACATAAAGAGACGTGATTGAAATTATTTGTTTTTAAGGGGAGAAATTGTCCTTGGCACGAAGATAGCGAGGCAAGATTCTGGGAACATAGGTAGTAAAGAATGGAGGTATATAAGAAGGAAGAGGAGTAATTATTATTTATTTTGAAGGAGACGGAGGAGAAGGAGAAGGATGGGTGAATTGATTTCCATGTGGAGGGCGGGGGCCAACGCCTGGCTGGGTGACTACGAGCCCCTGGTATTGGTATTGTTTTCCCTGGCGGTCTCCCTCTTCACATTTGTGGCGGCCTCTCTCATTCACCTTTTCCTCTTACCAAATCATGGTCTCCACGGAGCTGTTACTGCTATTTTCATCACCACCATTCGGTAATGTTTTTACACCAAATTCCAAATTCTGAGAATGTGCTTTCCAAGTTCCAAAATTATTTTTAACACAAGCCTCGAGAAAGATCCCATCAGAATTACGTGTTTACATGCTCAGCCATTGGGTGTTTAGATTAAGAATAAAACACCCAAGGTTTTTTTTTGGTTGTTCATGAACCATATTGTAAACTGAAATACTTGTTTAAGCATGTCCAATATTATTTTGCAACTCAGGTTCGGTGTTATGCTAAAATACTCGGTCTTTTCTTCTATTGCAGTCTGATTCCTGGAGTCAGGGGCTACATCGAACGTGAGAAAGGAAAGGTGAGCATTTTTATTCAAATTCTCTTTGTATTGCAACAAAAAAAAATTCCGGTAAACACGAAACGAAAATCTCAAATATTAGATTTTCCCTTTAGATCATACTGATTTTAGAATTAGATTAACTCAATCTTTATGGAACACCTGTAATTTCATCGCGTTTTTAGCTGGAAAAAAGAACACCCGCGTTATGCCATGTCAGTTTAAAACAATATTCGAATATGATACGGAAGAATTTGGTCGAGGGATCTTTCATGATCTTTCATGGTCTGAATGGGCTACGGCTATTGGAATCATGAAAAAATCCAAAGCATGGAAATTTGACTTCCCATCTTAGGTTAAAGTTTGAAATGCTTTGCATGGTTTGTGTGGGAGAAAACATCAAAGTAGAGGGGGAGCCCATCTTAATTTAGAAGTTTAGGGTTGGCTGACTACAACCTTATGATGACCTCCCCATGTGATCGTCAAAAGCGAAACCCTATGTCCGTAATGGGGTAGTGCTATCCCTTTCCCCTGCCCCTCCCTTACTCACACTTTGTATGCACGTAATTACTTTTCCACAACAAAAGCAATCACTATTGCTGCCTGCCAAACAAAATTATTTATTGACTTAATTGGAAGGTTATTCTGGGATCATTTTTTCTGCCTGCATCAATGATTTGGAGGTAATGGCCAGGAGCTTGTGTGCACTTTTTACTGGTGCCAAGCAACAGCTTGAGAAAAATATAATTATAGGGCAGCTTCACATATACCTTTGTCCAAGCAAATTACATTGATTACTTTTAGAAGGATAGGGTCATGACCAACAAAATCTAAAAACCAGCTCAATAGCTACTTTAAAGGGAAAAAAAAGCAAGGACCAAATTTACTTAGTATAGATTGACCTATCCAATAGGATTGCTTGCAAAAATGGATTGCAAATTTGCAGGTTGATCTAGTAGCTTTTTTGTGGTGCAGATGGGAACTAGGGGGCCAAATTAATGGCTGCCTCACTCCCCAGCAGTGATTCTCTCACACTCTCAACCTTTCAAGGGCACAAGACACAAGACAAAGATTAACTCTTTATTGATATTTGAGACAAAATTACAGTCACATTCATGGACCGGGATCACAATGTTTCATTCAAAACTTGTAGGCCTCTCGCTTTACATTCTGTCCCTTTGCTCCTTCTCTCTCTTCCATTATTATTTTTTGATGACTCGGAACCCCCTCTTTGTTGTAGGGGATTGCCTTTTCAACTTCTGGCCCCTGGCTCTTCAACTTCCCATGACCGTCGATCTTGGAGGCAGTTACCACACTATACATGTGGTTGCCTCCCTCATGGCCACCGCCAACCAAAAGCTCTCATCGAGAGCTTTCCATCGAGATTAGTAACACCCAATTTGGCATTTTCTTGTGAAAGATAGTGTCACTTGAAATCTGCGGTGTTTTCTACATTTTAAACTGACATTTACGTGAATTGATGAGATTGTGACACACATCACCATTCCAGAGCCTCTGTGCATTAGACTTGCTGTCGCTTTTGTGGCTTCCTTGCACTTCGTGGACTTATCCAATCCACCTAGAGATTTATCACGTGCCCGCATTTAAGCTGTGGTTTATGTGTGCTTTGTAGACTCGTGGAGTTTTGAATTCCACTTAGTGGATGGTCATGCATTCACACTTAAGTTGTAGCCCCCACTTTTGAACCTGTGACATTTTTGTGAATCTATGATTGTGACACTTGTCACCCTCATGGTCTTATGCAATCTTAGTTGGACATTGTGAAACTCTATGGGGCTTTCATGAGGCTGCGGATCTGTTGGAATATACATTCCAATTAAGGATCACGCCATGTCTACTTGTGAACTCCATTGAGAATTTAAATCCTCTGTGGCCTCCATTAACACTGTGATGACTTAGCGAATATCGAGAGGTCTTCGTGATACTATAACATGAAGCTGCAAAATGTGCTTGAGAAATGAACTTCATGATCTTTGGGATCTCTGTGGCCACTGTAAACTCTGTGAACCCAAAACTTGGTTCTTGCGACCCTGTTAAGCTTAGAATTAGCTCGAGAACCCTAATTTAACACTATCCAAAATTCTTACTATGTTTTTGGTGATACAAGATTTCCTGTTCGCCTTGGATGCTCTTGCATTAGACACCTAGGGTAATTTAAATTGTCCATGAGCTCCTGGTCATGAGCTCGTTGTTAGCTCCTCAATTGATTATCCGTGTATAGCAACTTTAGATGCATTCATGCAAGTTGCGTCTTCAGTTGCTTGATCTTTCCATTTCACCAAATAATTTTAAGTACTCGTTGCCTCTTGTTTTCTTGCCAATCCTTATGTCTAGGATGGCTTCCATCTCTTCCTTTGCCTTGGCTAGTAATTGCTCCTTCCAATCAATGGTTGTAGAATCCATGCTTGATACTTCCTTGCTTGTCCTGCTACGTATGGATACAGATCAAATACATTGAAGATAGGTGAAATACCTCCTTTGTCCAACAACTCAATCTCGTAAGCATTGGCCGAGAACCCTCTCAAAATTTTACAAGTTCCGATGTTCTTCCATTTGAGCTTGTTGTATACACCTTTGGGAAAGCTCTTCTTACACAAATGTGTCAATACCATGCCCCCAACTTTAAAATTTTGATCTCTTCTCTTTTGATCAACAAGCTTTTTGTACTTCCTACCACATTCCTCCAATCTCTTTTTTACTTCTATATGCACTTTGTGCATAGCCTCTGCATACTCTTCACCTTCAACGCTTCTTCCATTCATCTCAGTTGTGCTTCTCAACTCGCTCACTCTTCTAGGGTTGTTCCCGTACGCAATCTAGAAAGAACTTGTACTTCTATTGATTGAATCATTGTAGGTAAATTCAGCTTATGCTAATGCCAAATCCCGCTGCTTGGGCCTATTACCAACCAAACATCTTAGCAAATTGCCAAGACAACAATTTACAACCTCTGTTTGCCCATCCGTTTGGGGATGATGGGCTGAACTGAAGTCCAATCTCGTGCCCAACTTTCGCCATATTGTCCTCCAAAAGTGTCTAAAAAACTTAGTATCACTATTTGATACAATACCCTGTGGCAAGCTGTGTAATCTCACAATTTTTTTAAAGAACAAGTTAGCAATATAGGTGGCGTTACTAGTCTTCTTGCATGCTACATAGTGTGCCATCTTAGAAAATCTATCTGCAATAACAAAAGTTGTCATTAATTCGTTGAGTTCTTGGCAACCCAAGAACGAAATCTAGGCTCAATGCATCCCATGGTCTATTTGGAATAGGTAATGGCTGATACAATTATGTATTCTGACTTTTACCTTTAACATGTTGGCTAACACGACACCTTTTCACGAACTTCTTCATGTCCATGCTCATTTGTGTTTAATAATATCTGTTGCTCAGTTGTGCCAAAGTTTTATCATGCCCAAAGTGACCAACAAGGCCTTTGTTGTGTTTTTATTTCAATAGATTCTCTCTCATGGAACCTTGAGGTATGCACAACCTCTTTCCTTTGCACAACAATCCATCTTGAACCATATACTACAACCATAGAGTTTTGTCCATATTTGTTGGAATCATGCATGCTGCCCATGCATCCTGGAAATCCAAATTCTCCTCATACAAATCTTTTATTGAGTCAAACTTAATGACTTCTACCCTGAGCTCGTTCATAACAAGAACTTATCTACTCAAGGCATCCACAACCTTATTAGATGCCCACTTCTATGTTTCAAAACAAAACAAATAGCTTTGAAGAAACTCTATCCATTTCATATGATTCTGATTAAGCTTACCATCACTGTTTATGAATTGCAAAGCTTGATGGTTTGTGTATAAAACAAATTCTTTTGGCAATAAGCAGTGCTTCCACTTCTTAAGAGATTGCACAATTGCATGAAATTGTTGGTCATAGATCGAATACTTTCTATTAGCTTCATTCAACTTTTCACTAAAATATGCAATGGGCATATTTTCTTGGCTTAGTACCGCCCCTATAGCTGTTCCGCTTGCATCATAGTCCACTTGAGACACTTTCCCAAAATTTGGTAAAGGTAACACTACGAATTCTCAACCAATAACTTTAAAGGTAACACCTGCTGTTCCGTTACCTTTTTTTTCAAAAGTTGAAAGCCATCCTCTGCTGCAGCTGTCCATTGAAACCTTGTTTCATCTCCTTACATGGTCTCTGTAATGGGTGCATGAATGTCACTGAAGTTCTTGATGAACTTCCTATAAAAATTGGCCAACCTGTGAAAACTTTTTGCTTCAAACATACTTTTTGGAAATAATTGCTCTCACATTTTCGTAGTCCATTTTTAACCCATCTTTTGAGATAACAAATCCCAAATATATTATCTCCTCTTGCATGAAGCTACACTTCTTTAAGTTGACCAACAACTTTTCTTCCTTCAACTTGTCCAAAACCAACCTGAAATGTTTCAAATGCTCCTCTCTAGAATGATTAAAAATCAAAATATTGATCAAATAAGCAATCACAAACTTTCCTGTAAATGGCTTCAATATTTCATTCACGAGTCTCATGAATGTCCCTGGGGCATTTGATAAACCGAAAGGCATAACAAGCCATTGATACGATCCATCATTTATCTTGAGTGTGGTCTTCCACTTATCACCTTCTCTTATCCAAATTTGGTGATATCTACTTTTCAAATTTATCTTGGTGAAATACTTGGCTCCACTCAATCAGTCCATCAAGTCATCTATTCTTGGCAATGGAATCCTGTACTTAATGGTGACCTTGTTTATCGATCTTGAATATGTACACATGCTTCAATCCCCACCTTTCGTGGGTGCTAATATGGCTGGGACTGCACATGGGCTCAGATTCTCTCGGATCAAACCCTTTTGCAGTAGCTCTTGTTCTTGCCTCTTTATCTCCTCATTCTCCATTGGAGTTAATTTATAAGCTGCCTTGTTTGGTAGACTTACTCTCGACACTAGATCCATATGATGATTAATGCTCCTCATAGGTGGTAGTCCATCCAACAAATCATTTGACATGATATCAACATATTCATTCAACGAATTTTAAATTTCAATAGGAAGATCATTCACCTTAGTGGCTGTCACAATTTGCATAGGCTTTGGAATGCAAGCAAAACATGTCTCTTCCGTGCTTGCCACCTTCAAAAACTCTTTATCGGAAACCAACAGTACCTTAGGACTGTTGTCCACCTCGTTTCCTCTATCCTTCAATGGGCTCAATGTGAACCTCTTCCCATCCTTCACAATAGTGTGGGTGTTCGCTTTACCATTATGCACGACACTTTTATCAAATTGCCATGACCTTTCCAACAACACATGACATGCATCCATGGGCACAATATCACAGAAAACATCATCCTTATATGAACCAATTTGAAAACTCACCATACATTGCTCATTCATCAACACTTGATGACCTTTAAGCAACCGTGAAACTTTGTATGGAGTTGGATACACTAACTTTTTTAGCCCATGTTTTTCCACCATTTCTATAGATGCCATATTGTTTGTGTTACTACTATCAACAACTACTTTACAACACTTCTTGCCTTGCAAATAGTCCAGAATAGAATCTTTTTTTGCATCGGATCATCTATCTCCTTGGCTAGTTTCAGTATTACTCTTTTTGTCATAAGAGCCTCTCCTTGTTCCGACACTTCCATGTTTGTTGGAGACCCAACACTCTCTTCATCTTCACGAACAATAAGGTTTGTCGCTTCAGCTTTCTTGTTGCTGTTCTGAAATACTTCTACACACACAAAAGTTCTATGCCCAACATACTTATTGCACTTTAAGCACTTACCCTTGAAACCTCTACCTCTTCCTCAGGGTCCTCTTTCTCTAGAAGAATAGCCTCTTCCTCTTGTATTCTTCTAATTTTGAGAGTTGCTTGCATCTCCTTCACGAGTCTGCAGTCCTCTTCTACCACTACTTTATCCTCTTCTTCTTGAGAACGTCCCTCTACCTCTAGAGTTCATTTGTTGTTTTCTAGACAACTTTTCCTCTGCCTTCAATGCACATCGATAGGCTTCCTCCACCGTTTTCAGTTTGAACAAATTGATTTCATCTTGAATGGAAACACGCAACACATTCACATACCTTGACACCACCTCTGGATCATCTCCTATATACCCAACTCTTATGGTGAGTCTATACAACTTCTTAGTATACTTTTTGATACTCATCTCTTTTTGTCTCAATTTTTGCAATTTTATGAACAAACTCATCTAGTAATCTCAAGGCAAGAACTTGGCCTTTAACTTTGTCACCATCTTATCCCTCTTTACCTTTCCTTTGTCTTTTAGTTTGCACATGACCCACCATAAAGATGCGCTACCTTTCAACTTTATGCAAGCAAACTCTACCTTCTTGGGTTCCTCCATTGGCTCCTAGTCAAAGTATTTCTCCATCTCTATGATCCGATATATAAGCTCCTCAAGGCTTAAGCTTCTCTTGTAGCAAGGGGTATCCAACTTTGGTTTACTAAAAAGCTTTACGACAACTTTGATAAATCTGCTCTTAGGTTCATCCATCATCTCTTCTACTACAAGCTCTTGAGTTGCTTCTTCATCATCATCACTCACATCTTCAATATGAGTTCCTCTTCTTTGCATTGTCTCCATTGCCTCCAGTCTTGTTTGGATTCCTCTCATCATCTCTGCCAAGTTTGCAAGTCAAGGTGCTCTTGGTCTTGCTCCTCATCCAACGAAATTACCTCTATGTGCCATCACTTCACCCAAATGCAAGTTTCTCTTTCACAACTTGTCAATAACTTAATTGGAGTCTTTACGCACACAACTCAACAAAGAAAAACCTTGCTTTGATACCAACTAGTGTGGATGGGAATTAAGTGGCCAAATTAATCGCTGCCTCACTCCCTAAGAACGATTCTTTCTCACTCTCAATCTCTTAAGGACACAAGACACAAGATAGAATCAAACACTTCATTGATATTTGAGACAAAATTACATTCACAATCATGGACTGAGATCACAATGTTTCATCTGAGACTTGCATCCCTCTAGTTTTGCATTTCGTTCCTCTATTCCTTCTCTCTCACCCTTTGTTCTTTTTTTTCGTTGACCTGGAACCCCCTCTTGTCGTAGGGGATCGCCTTTTCAATTTTTGGCCCTTGTCTCTTTAACTTGCCATAACCATCAATCTTTCTTACTGTGACCACACTACATGTGGTTGCCTGCCCCGTGGCCATTGCCAATCAGAAGCTCTTATCGGGATTAATATCACCCAATTTGGCCTTTGTTTGAAAGACATGGTCACTCAAAATTTGCTATGTCATCTACATTGTGATTTGAGATCTCTGTGAGCTAACAAGATTGTGACACACTTCACAATCCCAAAGTCTTTGTGCAATGGACTTGCCATTGCTTTCGTGGCTTCCCTACACTCCATGGCCCTGTGGACATATTAAATCCACTTAGAGATTTATCATGTGTCTGCACTTATGTTGTGGCCTATGTGTACTCCACGGACCCGTGGAGTATTGAATTCCACTTAGTGAATGGTCACGCGTCCGCACTTAAGTTGTGGCCCCCACTTTTGACCTACGACCTTTTTGTGAATAGGCCGTTATAGGGACACTTGTCACCCTCACGGACTCATGCGATCTCCGTTGGACATTGTGGCCATTGTGAACTTCGTGGGGATCTCCTAAGTCCATAGATTCGTTGGAGTAGACATTCCAGTTAAGGATCACACCATGTCCACTTGTGAACTCCGTTGAGGATTTAAATCCTCTATGGCTTGTGTTAACACTGTGATCACTCAGAGAGTATTTAGACGCCGCCGTGAAACTATAACATGAAGTTGCAAATAGAATGTGTGACCTGAGAAATAATTTCCGTGATCTCTGGGATTTCTATGGTTGCTGTAAACTTTGTGAACCCAAAACATGGCCCCTGTGACTCCGTTAAGCTCAAATTTTGGCCTAAGAACCCTTATTGAACACTACCCAAAATACTTCAATTTTGGCCTAAGAACCCTTATTAAACAGTACCAAAAATACTTCTGTGTTTTTGATGATGCAATATTGCCCGTTCGCCTTGGATGTACTTGCATGATATTGTAAGAAGCAAAAAACACTTCTATGCAAAAATCCTTAAGTGAAAATTACCTAGATAGGATCCAGTTTGGCATAGATTTCGGAGTTTGGACATGGAATTTGTTGTGTGCACTTAGCTTTGCTGTGAACTAATATAATTTAAAGGAAAGGCATCTAATGGCAATCCCACAAGAGAAAGGCCTTTTTCTACCATGGTTTGATTGTGTTGTTTTTGCAAACAAGAGCAACTTTTTTGTGCATTGGTCCTTTGACCGATTTGGAACTTGGTATGGTAAATACTAAAATATTGTAATTCTAGCACTCTATTTTTGTACCTAGAGCTTTAAAAAGCACCAAGCATCAATTTTAGAAAAAATATGAATGGATGTACAAATATTGAGAGCTGAGATGCATTGATTTGCAAAGTCAGGTAGCGCTTCTTGAGGTAATGCTTTACACTAGGTAATTTGAGAATGTGTAAACAAAGTAGTGCATAAAAAGCAAGCATTTCAGCTTTGAATGTGTGAGTACAATAATATTGCCCTTATTTTCGCCTCTAGAAGTTGGGGGTTAGGTGGCATCAATGATACATGGTATTTGAGTTTTGCTTGTAGCAGCATATAAGGTGCCCTAACACCAATAAAAACAACAAACATTTTGTCTTCAGTGCTTAATTAAGCTATGCATTAAATCCTTTTACGTGATCACCTAAATTGTTAAAGGGAAGTGCATGAAGGTGGAGCTATGCAAGCAGGGACCCAAGGATTATCTCTCTATATTTATGTTTTGGATTCAATGTCCAAGCAATGTTGTCCAACAATGGTGAAGGATTTAAAGGTTTATGTGGAAGGAAAACTTACTAGAATGCACCCATTCTTCATTGAGAACATAAAGAAAAAATCACCTATGTTTATCCCATTGTGAGATGTCAGGCTAGGAATGGGCTGAATACATTTGACAATTAATCGGTGCAAACCCAAATTGTACTCGTATTACAAAATGAAGATATGATACACACACACACACACACACACACACACATATATATATAGAGCCACAAGATGGTTGTTCATTTCACCTTCTACAATGATTATTGAACTTCTATAACAAGACAAAAGCTATCCTACACCTAGGATAAAACTAATATTATATACAATAATATTACATCCCCCCTTAATTCGTAGGGGTTACAATGAGATCAAGTATGCCTCTTAATTTTTCAAATTTCTTTCTTCCAAGTGCTTTTGTCAGGATATTTGTTGGTTGCTTTGTTGTAGGACAATGTAACATTTTTACACTGTTGTCTTTCACATAATGTCGAATCAAATGGAATTTGGTGTTGATGGGTTTGGTTTGGTTGTGAAATACTTGATTTCTTGCCATTTGAATTGCAAGAATCCTTTTGAACCATATTATTTATTTAGTTGTCTTTGAAGCTGCCATATATTCTGCTACTACTGAAGAAATGGTTGGAATAGATTGCCTCTTTGACTTCCAAGTGATGATTGATGTTTCAAAATTCATTAGGAACCCTTAGGTAGATTTCCTATCTTCAAAATTCGCTGCGTAGTTGGAATCTGAATATCCAACTAGTTTGAAGTTCGTTGTCTTGGAGTATTTGAGCCCAAGATTTTGTGTTCCTGCTAGATACCAAAGAAGTTTTTTTGCTACTACCTAGTGACTTTATCTAGGTTTTTGCGTGAAATTGGAAAGAACACCATCAACGAAAGAAATGACTGGTCTAGTTGTGGTTACATAGATTAGACTTCCAATGCGCTGTCTATATTTAGTTGCATCAACAAATGTTGTGGTATCATCTGATATCAACTTCAGTTTTTGTTCCATGGGCATATTGAGTTGTTTACACCATGCCATTCTAAATTTTCTCAAAATTTCACCTATGTACTTTTGTTGTGTGATGAAAATGTACTTAAGTTTTTGATTCACTTCAATACCCAAGCAACAATGAAGGTAACTTCAATCTATCATTTCAAAACCTTTCATCGATTCTGATTTGATTTTTGCAGTATATCTTTCATTATTTCTTGTGATGAGCATATCATCCACATATGCAACTAGAAATAACGTTTTGACAAAAAAGGTTGCATCTTCAAATTCAAAACGCTTGAAACTCATGCTCAAGAAGTGCTCAACGAGCTTTTTATTTATTGTGATGAGCATATCATCCACATATGCAACTAGAAATAACATTGTTTTGACACAAAAGGTTGCATCTTCAAATTCAAAACGCTTGAAACTAATGCTCAAGAAGTGCTCAATGAGCTTTTCATACCATGCTCTTGGGGCTTGTTTCAATCCATACAACGAACTTACCAACATGCACACTTTGTGTTCTTAGTCATCAATTGCAAAACCTTCTGGTTGATTCATGTAAACTATTTCTTTGAGATCATTTAGAATTACAATTTTTATGTCCATCTGATGAACTTTCCATTTGTTTTGTGTTGTTAAAGCCCACAAAGCCCGATTGTTGGTGCAAAAGTCTTATTGTAGCCTATCCCTTCTTTTTGAGCAAGTCCATTTGTGACAAGTCTGTCTTTGTGTTTGTCGAGTGAGCCATTTGCTTTGTATTTGTTTTGAAAGACCCACTTGCAACTAGTGAGTTTACAACCAATTGGAGGATCAACTAACTCCCAAGTCTTATTTTTGACTAAAGCATCATATTCACTTTTCATTGTTTTTCTCAATACATCAAGCTTTTCAACTTGTTTGAAAGAAGTAGGTTTTGAATCAAAAGCAACGTTGCCTTCTTCTTCTAGAGGGTCATCCAAGGTTTTCTATCTTATCTTGAATTTCTTCTAGGAACTTGTTTGATTGCTGAACGACTATATGTGCACTTCAAGTGCCCATTTTTCCAACTTCATTAGGTTGACATCTTTCAACATCTGTGCGGCCCATTTTGGGATCTTTTTCTGAGTTGTTTGCGGAATCACTTGTGCCTCATTTTCTTGATCTGCAACTCTTTTTTCTAACGCATGTTCACTTTCTAAAGAAGTTTCATTTTCTTTCACAGGGGAATTGTCATTTTCAATTACAAGGGTCAATAAAGATTCACCTGTTTTCCAATTATAGGTCCCCACTTCATTGTTTGGAACCTCCATATCAATCTCCTTGAAAACATCAAATTTAACACATTTCGAGTCGATTCAATTGTTGACTTATGTTGGTTGTCTTTTGTTGTTTCAATGTCTCTTGCAATGAGATTTTTCTTGCTTTTCTCATCATATAGTTTGTATGTCTTTGAGGATTTTGAATATCCCAAAATTTATCTTTCTCTCTGGGAATCAACGTGTAGCAAGTGGATTCGAAACCCAAAGGTGTCGCACTCAAGGAAACTGACCACACCAAACTTCATATGGAGTCTTCTTTTGAAGGGCTGTTGATGGTGACTTGTTGTGGATATACACGATTGTTTGAGTTGCTTTTGCCCAAAAATGTAGATTTACCCATTTGAAATACAAAATTGATCAAATCATGTTCATTATGGTTATGTTCATTCTCTCTGCTACTCCATTTTGTTGAGGAGTGTAAGGGATAATGAGATTGTGCTTGATCCCATTTTGCTTGAGATAGGGTTTAAACACCTTTGATGTGAATTCACCACCATTGTCAGTCCTTAGTGTCCCAATGTAGGATTGTACTTCATTTTCAATTATTGTTTGAAACTTTTAAAAAGTTTTAAATGTTTCTGATTTTTGTTTTAAAAAGTAGATCCAAGTCATTTTGCTGTAGTGATCAATGAATAACATGAAGTGCTTATGAGCACCAGTGGAAAGAATTAACAAATAACACAAATTAGAGTGAACCAACTGCAATTTTTTGTCGGCTTTCCATTATGAATTTTGATATGGTTCCCTTTCATGTTTATCCAATATGCAAGCTTCACACTTTTCAATATGTTTGGGCAGAGTTGGCAGACTTGCATCACCATTCTTTTGCATTGTTTGAAAGCTATCATAGTGAGTATGCCCATATCTTGCATGCTTGAGAAGACTTGTTGGCATTCCTTCTTCAATGAGATGAACGGAATTTTTTGAAACTAAAAGCTCACCTTTGAGTTTTAGTATTTTTCCTTCCTCAAATCTAGTCAAGACGACTGTAGTATCACATTTTTTTTGTGATCTTTACCTTTCCATCAACCACCAAAATGGAGTGACCTTGTTGTCGAATGAGCACTAGGGACAACAAATTCCGTTTTGGTTGAGGAAGGTATAGGACATTGCAGAGAATGAAATCTAGAAGTGCTGGTGACTTGATTCGGATTGTCCCTTTTCTTTGAGGTTGCAAACTTGTTCTATCTGTCAAATATGCTAGACCACAACTTTGTTTTAAAATTCCTCAAAGAAGTTCCTTCGGAAAGTCATATGTTGCATGGAACCAGTGTCTAGGACCGAAGCAATATTCCAAGTTGAACTCACTATTCTTTGTTTCATTTGAGATGGAAAATACACATTCACTTGTGAACTACGCTGAGTCTGATTTTGAGGTTTTTTTGTTGTCATTTTTTTTCTTTTGTTTCCAAGAGGCCTCAATTTTGTCCCATGATGTTTTGCATTCATGAGCCTCATAACTCCTTTTTTGTCACAACATTTTCAAAACAAATTTTGTCTAGCATTTTGCTTTTTCTGACATTGACCACTATTTTTATTGGTTTTGTTTCATTATTCCTTATTTTTCCCTTTGCCTTCATTTTTGGAAGATGAGACCTTAATGGAAGAATTGTCCTTTTGATAAGCATAGCAAATGCCTTCCCCTGTGGTGCTAGTTTTTCTTCCAAAATCCTTTTCTCTTTCATCCATATTTTCAACCAATTGATCAAAAGTGAGTCTTCAATTGATTGGTTGTTTGCAATCACTCTAAATAGCTTGAATATGTGGGAAAAAGAGTTATTTTAAATGCAATCATATATATGTTAATTTTTATACTAGTAGCATTAACATCATGCTTAATAACTTGGATTTCTGAGGCCAAACTCATCATATCATTGTTTTTCAATTGAAGGTTGAACAATTTCAAATGTAATTGTATGAACTCCAATTTTGATTGAAAATCATACAAGTTTTTCAACTTCTGCAATGTTTACTATGGAGTGTTGCATCCTTGTTTATGACAAAAACCTTCTCCGTCAACTGAGGCTCTTATTAAGGCCAATGCTTTTGAATTCTTGTGCTTTTAGGATTGTGATTTCTTTGTTTCTTTTGGTTCAGCTGGTTGTGCATTCCCATCACAAATTTCAAACCACAAATCATTGAAGATGAGAGTGTTCTCCACTTGTTTGGACCATTTTAACCAGGTGTCCTTCCCAGTTAGTGTTGTGCCAACAATTATTTTTATTGAATGCATTTTTGCTATGAAGGGAGATGAATTGGCTCCTTATCGCTTCAAAAGGTTTCCTTTGCTATATACAATTCAAGGTTAAACAATTTCACTTGCAATTGTATGAACTCCAATTTTGAATGAGAATCATACAAGTGTTTCAAATTTTGCAATGCTTCTTATGGGGTGTTGCATCCTTGTATATGATGGAAAACTTTTTCATCAACTGAGGTCCTTATTAAGGCCAATGTTTTTGAATTCTTGTGTTTCTAGGATTGTGATTTCTTTACTTCTTTTGGTTCAGCTGGTTGTGCATCTTTGTCACAAATGTCAAAGCACAAATCATTGAAGATGGGAGTGTTCTCCACTTGTTTGGACCATTCTAACCAAGTGTCCTTCCGTGTTAGTGTTGTGCCAGCAATTATTTTTATTGAATACGTTTTTGCTATAAAGGGAGATGAACTGATTCCTTATCACTTCAAAAGGTTTTCTTTTCTATATATGGTCAGATCGATAAACCAAACTTCTCGATATACTTGCCCTTCTTATATACCTGGTGGTACGTGGACGAAACTTGTTTTTTTTAATATATTTGGCAGTACTTGAAAGAGATGTTAAAGCATGTAAGAGTAGAATGATATGTGACACTTAGGTAGTACATGAAAATGATTTGTTCTATTTATGACATATGGTTAGCAAAAAGTCTTTGTATGTGGGCTTAACAACCCTATATACTCTAAATTTTTTACTTTCAGGGTTTACGTCTAGCGATACAAATGAATGGATAACGGAGGGATTTTTTTTTTTTTTTTTTTAAATTTTATTTCTCCCTTATGACTCATAGGGATGATGCCTCAAGCGCCATTGTTGCAACTATATTAGGTGATAGATGGAGTAGGTCGAGCGTGGCAACATTACTCGTAAACCTAAAAAAGAGGCATTGTGTATATGAAATGTTGTGATTTTGGTTTTCAAAATTTGTTTTATTTTGAAAAAAAATGTGCTTTGATTTTAAAATGGTTTGCACAAAAATGACCTATTTTTTATATTTTAAAATAAGTCAATAATATAATTCCTTTATTATATTTTGGGAAAATCCTCCAAAAATATATGCTTTTCAAATTGTAAGCATAAAAAATGAAAATTTCAAAACTCAAAAACTTAGCTTTGTTTCCTATATGGAAAGGGCGACGGTTTGGAGGGTCAAATGAAAGATTCCAGAACTGATTTAATATTCTTTGACAGCTGTGCAGCCTCAGACAGGGAATATGTCAGATGGTTTAGACCTGGTAATAGTTCCAACACCGATGTTTGAACAGATTGAAGCCCCTAGCAAAATGCATAGGAGGAGGTGAAATGCTTAGGTTGAAATGTCAAAATGCAGCTAACTTTACAGATTTTTGTTGAGATGAAGCCAAACACAGTCAATGCAACCAACATGTGTAACAGCGTACTCCAATGCTTCCATATCTTTTCTGCCTTCTCACCACACCATCAGGCTATTGAAAGAGAAAACACACAGGTCTGCATATAAATAGATGACTTCAAAAATGCATTGGACAGAATATCATTCGCATTACTATTTATGAAAAAAATACAAGTCTGATTAGCAATGTTTCTAATCAGATTTCTCTTATTTGTATTTCAACCTATGGAAGTATATTTGCATAGACAAATACTCTAGCAATGTCGTATGGACTGTATAAAAATATTCATCTATACAGCCTGCATTTATGGCTGGGAATAAAACTTGCAGCTGGCAAAAAAAGGAATGGAGGATAAAGAATTGTAAATAGCTTGTGCTCTGATACCAATGTCAAGCTAGGATTGGGCTGAATAAATTTGACAATTAATTGGTGCAAACTAAATTGTATTCGTATTACAAAATGAAGAATTGATTCAAATATATACAACCACAAGATGGATGTTCATTTCACCTTCTTCAGTGACCATTCAATTTTGATAACAAGACCCTAGGATAAAACAAATATTATATACAATAATATTACATGAGAAAGGAAGGAAAACATCTAAATTGTTAAAGGTAATTGCTTAAAGGTGGAGCTATGCAACAAGGGACTTAAGGTCTTTCTTTATCTTTATATTTATGTTTTGGAGGCAATGTTGTCCGGAGATGGCAAAGGATTGAAAAGTTTATGCACAATGTAATCTCGCTAGAATGCACGTATACTTCATTCATAAGGTAAAGAAAAAGCCACCTATGATCATCCCATTGTGGTAAAATTAGGAAAAACCAATAGTACGTAGGGATTTAATTAGAAAAGTACGAAGTCCATCTAGGAGAAGATAGAGACAACTTTGACATAGGGAATTTTGGAGAAGCATTTCAATTGGCACCTTAATACTGGGTTTCAACATGAAAAGAAGTAGAAGAATGTTGTGATTCTATTGAGGTTAGTGAGAGGAAATTAGGACTTGTTTCTCCACCCTCCTCTGATGTCTGCGCTCTCCTTTAATGATGCAGGTCAGGTAAGAGGGGGACCAAATTAATGGCAGCCTTTCCCTGCAACGTATACTCAACACACGCCCACATGATACATTCAAAATTGAGACCAACCTCACACTTTATTTCCTTCAAATGGCAGTGTTATGGAGAGTTTTACACACACACACACACATCTCTTATTGATTGAAATACAGCCTTGAAGAAGAGAGCGCAGATACATTCCTTCAATGGACATGAGCAGTTCTTGCTACTCCTTGCTTTTACATCCACACCCACAATTTTCCAACCAAAGCTACCCTTTGTAACTCAACTCTCTCTCACTCTCTCTTTGAAGCTAACTCCCTAACTGACTCGAATCTCTTCTGCCTCTTCACTGTAGTTTGGAGTGCCTCTTCGAATTCCCTTGTTCTTGGAAAACGGTCCAAATGGAAAAATTCACTATTCTGGGCAGTTACTCTTTTTTTGTAACCAATGCGGGTGAAGCAACTTCTTACTGCATACTGACGGTTATGTAATTGCTGGTTAATGCAGACTGCACGGTTTGACAGTTGTCCCCTGTTTTAACTGACGATTTCATCATCTGCAAAGAAGGGGTACGATTTGATCTGTAAAAAATGACTAAAATTGTTTGTACTTGATGTTCTCAGGGGAGACGGTTTTGAAACTACTGGTTAATGTAATCCTCACAGTTTCACTGCTTGTTGTAACCGGCGAATTCAACATTTGCCAAGAAGGGGTCATGTTGATCCCTGAAAGATGACCGAAACCTTCTGCACTTGATGTTCTTGGGGGGTTGGAGCTTTGAAGATGCTTCTTGAACCTATTTTGATCCAATAACAATCTAAATGGCTTATTATATAAGCCAAGAACAAACCATAAGCACCTACATTCGTGGAATGGATAAACAACCTACGCTAATGATAGCACAAACAAATAAACAATCTACGTGCTAATGATAGCACAAATAAAACAAATATGAGCCTAATTTCATTGCCTACACAATGAACTCTTTTTGTGATACATTTATTAGCTCATTATACTAATAGTGTTATTTGGTAGTGTTTCATTTTGCTGTAAATGAAATCCAATGTGGGAAAACTTTGGAAGAGTGGGGTTATGCCTCCTCATCTCCACTATCATCATGCAAGCTTACAAGCCAAATGCTCAAATTGAGCCTCCAAGAACATTGTGGGCCTTTTCTAGCACTTTAACAATGCTCTACAAGTTTGCCTCCTTCAAAAAACTTACTCGAATAAGATGCTTCTCTACGGCATTCAATTGTTTGATCATCCCACAATTTTAGAATGATTACCAATGTTAGATTGATCAATTATATGACCCCAAGGTCTTTATTTATACTTGTGAGCAATTAAACCATGTAAAGACTCCAAACACCAATTCCCTTGAAAGGACGGAAGAGGAAACGACTCCATATCCATTCTTGGTGGTTGATTTTTATTGTCTTCTTCAAGGTGAATTCTTTATGTGATGAATACATACAGAAAATGAATCATATTCGGCATGTGTTGAATATGTACCAAAAGTGGCGAATTCGGTACGTACTGAATCCGTACACATTATTTTTCTCTGTTGTGTGACCCAAGATGTCTACATTGTCCTTGAGATTTTCCTGAAAATTTTCTGTCTCTGATCAACCTCTTCATTCTTTGTTTTATCAAATTTGTGTCATGTAGTAAGTGGAAACATGTCTTAAAACACTCACTAGTCATACAAATAATGAAGTAAAGCTGATTATCTCATCCAACGCAATTTGATACATTTTCATGATCAAGTTCAGATCACTTTCCACTGTAAATAGTCTACTTTCTTTGTACTTTTGGATGTCGTTTGTTTGTATGGTAATTCTTTGCAATTTGTCCAAGAGATCAGATCTCTAGGTGGCTATGGGCTACGGCCATCAATATAAATTTTAATCTCTTTGATTGAATGAGTGATTTCTTGAACATGTGTTGACATATCTGTGATGAATTGAACATCATTCCCATTGATTTTCCTCCCCTTCTATATGCATATAATTTATACAATTTTGGATAACAAAAATTCACTTGTGTCGCCATCCAAAGAGATGTTAATCTCTTTAACGAGAAAAAAATAAGCCGTTTAAGCTTGAAATGTCAGTGATGAATTGCTTCAACACAAGAAATATTTAGATATTGTTTTTTCTGTGGTGCTTTTTGCTACGTGGAGTATTTTCATACTTAAGTCATCACCACAATGACTATTTCCACAAGTAATTATCACCTTAATGAACTTTCATGAAGATTATTTCCACGAGCATTATTTTTAGATGAAAGTGTTTCATATCTTTTCATATTTGAATGTGTGCTTTTTCTATCCTAGTTCAAGCAGAGACTCGAAAGAGTAACGTGAACAAATGGTTACAAGTCATTGAATTCCTTTTTAAAAAATGTCCCCAATTCCAATCTAAATTAAAATAAGAGCTTTGTGCTTGTTTATCTACATAAGAAAAAAAGGAACATTCTCACAAGAGATTCAAATTCTCTTTGTATGGAAAAATAAAAGGAAACCTTTTTAATATTTACATACTTTGTGACTAAGTAGCCAATCTTGGTACTGGTACTGGTATTGGTACAGGTAATGGGTTTTGGTTTGCTGGTACGGCAAGCTGTTTTTTGTCCCAGATATGGCTTGGGTACAGTCGACAAAAAATATATAAAATATTAAAAATACAGCCAAATAAGCAAAATTAACCACATAATATGCAGAGTAAATAAAATAAGTTAAATAACCACAAAACAGTTAAAAATACTAATAATTCAATGTCAAATTTCATGGTATAAATCCGAACAATAAGTACATAGTTCAAATGTATCATCAAAAATCAAGGAAAATAAAGGTGAGAGAGAAAATGCACGATGAGAGGTAAGTATGCAACAAAAGGTGATTGTGTTATTGTCGTTGTTTGCTTTTGACAAAATGAATGTGAGGGTGCCTTTTATGGTTTTCTGTACTTTTAAATTAATTTTTTACTGTTTTTAAAATTTCCAATCAGCTTTTTTTAAAGCTAAAATAAAAAAATAAAAATAAAAAATGTTTTTGCCCACTTTACACTATGGGTTTTGCCTGAGTTCTGCCTGGTTATGTTCCGGCAGTGCCGGAGATGCCCAGGTTTGTCCAAGGATGAACCTAAGAATACCCTGCCCTACCTGGGCATAACTGGGCAGGACCAGAGGATGAATTGAACTGGAACTGGTACCTTGTATGCACCGTACTGGGATCAGCACCCTCGGGGTGAATGACCCGACAGCTTAGCTTTGTGAAGGTGAGTTGGGTCCTTATATACACTCCAGTTGCTTTATAATTTATGAGGGCTTTATTCTAAGGTAACCTTGGGAGTGTGATTTTTTCCTTTATGCATAGTTTTGATGCATGGAGTCTTTTTTTTCATGCAAGGCATTTTGTTTTAGAAGCCTTTGCTACAACTAGCAGCATTTTGTTGCATGTGTAGAATATAAGATGAACTTTATTCCAAAATTTGCAAAAACAAATCATTTACTTTGGGGTCCATTTGGTGTTCCATTGCTCCCTATTCTCTTTTCTTAATGTCTCTTTCCTTTCTCTTAAATATAGAAGAATGTTCATATCATAGATGGTTTGTCAAATTAATACCATGGCATATTTTGTTCATATCATAGATGGTTTGTCAAATAAATACCAATGGATACGTTGTTTCTTCAGGTTGTGGACAAGTTGCAATCTAGTGTGAAGTCTGGACGAGAAAATTGGCAATCTGAGCTTCCAAGGGTTGGACTTGGCAGGGGAGTCATAGAAAGACTGAACTCTGAGAAGTCAAAAGATGTGCAATGGCAGGGAAGGTGCTCTGGTACAGTGTATGTACAACTTTGCATGGACGATCTAGTATTTGTTAAAAACTCATCTTCATCCTTTGATACATGACAACCTAGTAGTTTTGTTTCATTTACCACGATTCAAATATTCATCAACAATTGCATCATGACTCATGATTAAATGGACTTTGATGTGCAGGTACATTGGTGGGAGTGAATCTGATGGGCACTTTTCCTTGATAAATGAAGCATATTCCATGTCAGTAAGGACGTAGACTGATTTGTTTGCTTATTTTAACTTTTAGTGTTTCAGGAAACATTAACCTTATATGCAGACTGTGCCATAGCAATCGAATGATTCCAATATTTAGATTTCTTATTTTTTGTTACTTTCAACTGAATGTGATAGGATCTAGTTTAAGTCCATTTTAAGTCCATGATCGAAGCTAAATACATGGGATATAAATACATTTTTTCCATCCTCGTTGGTCAAAATTCATTAAAAAAGATGAACTGGAAAATCATGTTTTTCCTTTGAATTTTGTAATTATCATTCTTTTTGGTGTTTTCTTGAGTGACTATTGACCTCTCATCCACCCCTGAAATAATGTTGTCTACTATTCACAACAAACCCTTAGTTGATATGTATCTTGTTTTAGTGGTACAAGTCTACAACTATCAGAGAGACCCAGTCACTTGTTCGCACTTTGATATTATGACTGCATCAAGCAGTCTTTGTATTTCATCGTAGACATGGGAAACATACCTTGAATTCTTTTGATTGAGCCTCCTTTTTTACTGGTACTTCTTGTGGGATTAGTTCTATTCTATAAATTCCAGTGTTACAAGGGGATGTGTCCCTGAGGTTCTGGGTGACATCCCGGATGTCTCGAATAGAGGGGGACAGGGACAGGGCATCCCCCGAGTCCCGAAAAATCAATTTTTTTGGGGATTGTCCCCTGAAAACCAGGGACGTCTCAGGGACACTATGACGTCCCCAACATCTTTCAAAATTTTATTTATTTATAATTTAAGCCTTAAGGATTTAAATATCAACTTTAATTTTTTTATATATTATTGAATATTTTTATAGCCTTCCCCCCCATCGTCCCCAAAATCCTGAAACTTTTTCACGCCCTCAAAACCCCGTCCACCTTACCCCTGTACCCAAGACACATTTAACTATGATAAATTCACATTTCTACAGGCTCTCCCTTTAAATCCTTTTACGTCTAAACAAATTATTTCTTATGTGGAGTAAAAATTTCTATAGCTGCCATTACGAACTCTGGTACCCATTTGGAGTTCATAGTAGTCTTGTGTGTTTCTTTATTTGAACCCGAGTTAACTGTTTGAGTAGGTGATCCCTTATGTTTTTATCTCATTATATCTTTAGCTATGTTACCAGACTCTTTTGAACACCCTTCTGCCCCACCATACCTACCTATCTGATCCTGATCCTGATCCTGATCCTGGGCTGGAATCTCATTGGAATTGCATTGGATGCTTTGGAATCTCCGGGCCATTCCCGGTAACATGCGGGATCCTTTGATGGCATATCTAAAGCCATTCCAGGCAGACTCCGCTGGAACTATAAAAAAAAAATAAAAAAATCACAAAATATGCACATAGCCTTTGGCTCCAGGCAGACTCTAATGATATTTTGAATTATCAAGTATGTACTGTTTTGGTAATTTTTGTTTATCGTAAATTTTAATGCTGACTATACACATAACGTTGATATCATTTTTAATCTGTTATATGTCTTTTATTATTATATGTACAGACATTTCCAAGATGAACCAAACCTAGGGCCCCAATAAAATCGTTAATTCCTGTATCTGATCCAGACCCAACTGCGAATCTGTTCCTGTTTCTAGGTAATTCAGTGTCTAAGAATTGACATGCGTGCTGCGTATCCAGCTTGATCTTACTTGTTTGCTATTTCAAAATATATGGAGGATAGTCACAGTTGGTTAGTGTGCAAGTTACTATGGCCTTCTTGAGACAAAGTTTGGGATTAGTTTGTAATAGGGACTGCATTACGTCCTTAGGTTCAATTTCAATAAAGTTGATTCACGCTTTCCTTTTTGAGAACGATATTTTTTTGTATATTTTTTTGTATATTTAAGAAAGGCTTTGTTCTCTTATAACATACTAATTCAAGCAAATATACAGATTGAATCATTGTGTATTCATCCATCTACCGATGCAATAATCCTTTGTTTGAATAATAAACGTCTTGTCTAATTGCAAAATTCCTTCTTCATCTGGTTCGAAGCTTTCATCTTCGGAGTCAGAAAGCACTAGAGCTTGACTATTCTTGGTCAATTACATTATTCTGTGTCTCATCATAATGTCTTTGCTAATTTATACAATGATTATTTTATGTTTTCAATTATGAATAGCTTTCACTTGTTTGAGCCAAGGTCTTCCTAGTGCAGTATCATAATGAATAACAGCACTTCCCATTTTTATTACGACAAAATCTCCAACCAAAGGCTTTTGTGATTAAGTACTTGAGCTGGTAATGTACCCAGCATTGTGATTCTTATCTGTTTAACCATTAACAACCTAAATGGTGATGGCTATAATAGGTTTTTTGTAATTGGATCCCTACTTTCTCCAAAAGAATATATATATTCTTTTATAAAAGCAAATGTTTTAATAATTCTCAAAGATTACATATAGTACAAAGCAGACAAACATCTGCCAAGCTAGAGAAGATGACAAGCAAGAAAGACAGGAAAGACTTCAGTTCGCTTAGGAAACAGTTCAGTAGAGTCGATGGGGGTCAATCATCGAGTCATGAAGGACCATTATGTCTTGCATCTTCACTGCGTTCTTCAACTTGGCTGCGCCACAGATGCAGAGTTCCCGTTGGAAGAGCAGCTCCTACTTTTGCCAAAGAATCTGCCTCATAATTATACTTCCTTCTCATGTGTTGGAATTTGACTTGAGAGAAAAGTCTTATCAAATTCTTGATGTATTCGACATTGATTTCCATGTTCACAGAGTTGTAATGGGCCTTAGTAATGGCATTGATTATTAGCTGAGAATCTCCATAAACTTTTAGACTGTCGATCCCTTCCTCTCTAGACAATGAGAGCCTTAATATCAAGGCTTGTATTTCAGCAATGTTATTTGTAGTAGTGCCCAGGGCAAAAGTGTGATGTCCCTTGTTACACATCATGAATAAACAGGTCTTGAAGACCTTTAGTCTATCTCCCCATAGACTAAAGGAGCCCTTTTTGGGGAATGTTATTTTATTAGTTATTTATTAATTGTCAAAATAGTGATTTTTATCATAAGACAATTATTATTTAATTTATAAAATATTTAAAAAGTGGTTTTTACCACTAAAGTGCTTAAATGAATTAATTATTAATTTATTTGTCTTAAAGTAATTTTAATTAAGGCAACTAATTAATACATTATTCAAAAAGGAGACGTCGGCATGGGAGCTAAAGCAAAGAAAAAGAAAGGTGTTTTATCTTTTCAAAGTGGTTCACCCTTTTTGGAAGTTATAAATACATGGCGAAGGCTACAATGGAGGATATACTGAATTTAATATTTTTGTTCTTCATGCTTGAAGAAAACTATTGGGATGCATGCCCAATAGAAGTTCGTTACTGTTGGTGATTGATCAATCTAAAAAGTGTCTTTTGACACCATATTTTGCTAAAGGAGATCTTGTTCTTGCCCTAAGGAGTGGGGCGATTTGCTTTGAAGAGTTCGTGTGGACTTTTGTGAGGGTTTTGTGGCTCTTTTCTTGCATGTTAACATTGCCAAATATTTATTTTAATTTTGCAAGTGGAGCGAACCGCCTTGGAAGCTTGGATCTAGGGTTTGGAGGCCCCTTTTGGTCTATTTTATACAAATTAAATATTCTGATTTTATTTGCTAATTATCTGCATGTTGGTGGGAGGAATTGGAGGAGTTCGTGAAGGGTTGAGGTCGAAAATTAGATAATAATTTTCATAATTATTATTTAATTATTTTGACAGGAAACTAGGGTTTTCAGAATTTTAGAGCAATTTTTGACGACCTTCCCATGGAAGGAAAATTCCGAAATTATTTTTGTTTGATAGCTATTATTTTTATGATCAGTTTGAGCTCTTGTTTGCATCATAATTCCAAATATTGAGGGAGTTATGATTTTTTGAAGTTTTCATCTGTTCGCAAGAAATAATAATTGTTGAGAGTAGATTTGCTAGGTTTTCGTTCTGAATTAATTATTGCAGTAATTTTTTGAGTATTGACGATTGGATTGGACTAAGCTTGAGTAGGGATTAGAGTGGAAAAGAAGGAATTCATTTCAGCTAGTGTGGCACTAGGGTTTGGAGGATTGAAACATCCATTTCAGGGTCTTTCTTTATTTCGGCAAGAGCCATTAGTAGCCAAATTCACTAGGTATTTTTTTAAGGTGAATTGGAGTTAATTTTCAGTTTGGAGGTGCAATTGCAGCAGCTAGGGTTTGCTGAGTTTTAATTTCAGACTTTCATAAATTTTGGATTTTGGGGAAAACTCCTTTTTGGTTAAATTGTCCCATTTGGGGACATTACAAAAATGATTGAAGCCCTACTCTTTGATATCTTTCATTGACTCGAGATTGCCTATTTGCTGACTGGAGTTTTGTTATGGTGTTGACATTTCTTTTTTGTTGAGTTTTCCTATAGAAGTATTTTGTGTTACGGTCACCGTCAGAAAGCCAGAGCATTCAAGATTTCAGGCACCAAGTATTCTCTTCCTTGTGTAGGAGGTTGAGTAATAGATTGGAATAATTTTGTTGTTGTAAGAAAAAGTTTTCATTTGGGCCTTTTATTTTCTTTTGGAATTCCACAAGTTGGAGATTGAGAGAAGTGATGTTTTGAATCTTGCTCTGAGAATGAAGCCAACTTCGGATGCAAGCCCTCATATGCTGAATCTTTTTAACCCACTGCTCACTGGGGAATGGATGTATTTGTCCCTGTCATGCCTGACTAACAATTTGTTCAAACCCTTTCTCCCTACACCAAATGGAGGAATATTTGAAGGGCATGGGTCCCCAGTTTGTCTTTTGCTTTATAATTGAGTTGATGGGCTTGTTTTCCGAGGTGGGAGAATTTCCAAATGGGATAGGGGAAAAAATTCCAACAACCCCCTAGAGATTAAAAAGTTGTCCAACCTAGTTGCTATAAAGGCAGATCCTGTCCTGTTATTTGACTAGGAATATTTCCCTCTCCTTGGCTTGAGGTCTTCTAGATCGTGGATGTTAATGATATTTTCCACAACTTCCCTATCGCTATCTCGAACTGGAAGGCCCACTTTCTTCTCAGATTGGCTTAGGACCAGATTTAGGTCGTTTGCAAGACCCTGGTTTGTAGGGGGTTTTGGCTAGCATCACCCAATCTCCTTTGTCCCAATAATGGTTTGGAGATCACACATTAGTTATAGTAAGCAACAAAGTTGAATCCTTTTCTCTGAGAGTGGCTCTGATCTAATTAGCATTCAAAAAGTGATCTTCAAGAGAGAATTTTGAAGACCAAGCAGTGATGATCCCACCCGAAGCTCCACAAGACATAGCAACAATGCACTCATAGCTGGGCCAAACTTGTTTAACAAAATTTATGGCATCCAAGCTTGCCAATTTGGTTTCCTGTATGTGGAGAATATCTGGTTTTCTATCTTGCAAGAGGTCTTTAACACAATCTTTTGTGGGTGTCTCCTAAACCTATTATATTCCAGGAAAGCATTAAAATTTCTTACCCTATTTGTTTTTGGCTTTGATGTTTGATTCCATAGTAGTTTGGGTGCTAGCGGAAATATTTTGTGTTGTCTCTTTTGCCCGCACCTCAATGTTCTTTTCCCTGCCTTCAGTGGATTTCTTGACTAGAGGAGGGGATTGAAGGAGGCTCTTCATGCTATGTTTTCATGTTTTATTTTGGTAAGACCTCTTCCTCGGATTCATTATTAACTTCATTCTCAACTGTTTCATCTACGGTTGTGAAGGGATTGGATGTAAGGGTCTCCTTGTTGGGTTGTTTTGGCTTTTAGGCGATTTTGTTCTTCCTTCGATGTGCTGGCTGAAACCCTTCATTCAAGCCTTCTTGAGTATTAACTTCCTTTGTATTCTTTGGGCAATCTCTTTGAAAATGTCCATGCTCATGGCATAAATTGCATTTAAATGAGTTTTGTTCATAGTCAAGCTTTTGCAAGAAGATAAGGTCTCCCATTTTTAGGCTGATAACTTTTGGAGACTCTTTGAGAAGGTCCACTTCCACACATATTTAGGCAACATATTTTGTTTTTCTTTAGGTGCAACCCACATTTTGTAGATCCCAATCGTATTTCCAATGGCTTGAAATGCATCTTCGTGCCACAAGTGCAAGGGGAGGAAAGGGAGCTGAACCCAAACTGACACTTTGGATGGGGTTTCTTCAAGAGGGTCGAAGTTGGTGTCCCAGTTATTCAAATAGAGGCCACACAGTAATAGGAACCAGGGGCCGCTTCCGAAAATCAGATCCTTATCCTCTTTGTTGGTAAAAATTGCAATGAAAAAACCTTTGTTGTACAAGGAAATTTCAATATTCCCTGAGATTTTTGACCTCGATTCTCTATCTACCCATGGTTCTAGGGTTTTGGATGATGGCCATGCACCGTAGAACTTGCCCACCAGTGCATGCTCTGAAAGATCCATCATTTTTTCTTCAATGTTTCCACGTGGTATATCCACTGTGGGAACTTCATCCCACCTTTTTACAATGCAAAGATCGGTTTGTTCGTTGATTGGTTTTACTGCATCTGAGATAACTTTCTTGAGTGACGCATTCAAGGTTTCAAGAGAACAAGACCCAATGGGTTTTTCCCGGTAGGAGGGAGGTGCCATGGGAGGCTTTGGTAAGACAGTGACAGGGAGTAGGATTTGGGTCGATGGTCCAAGGGTTTCTCCACTTGCTCATAAAAGTTCTTGGATGGATTTCTTTCCAAAAGAATTTTCTTTTGATAGTTCAAAAAAAAGGACTTGGAAAGCCCGTCTATTAAAAGTAGTACTCAAAAATCTTGAAAAAAATCAGAAATACAATAGAGATAGCTTAGCACCCAAAGGCGTACCAAAAAAATAAAAAAACTAAATAGAATAGAACATGCCAAAAAACTGCCAAAGAAACTAGAGCTAATCCTCCTCGGAGCCAAAAACCACCATAGTCTCCTCACCTGAACAAGCATCTTCCTCGATCATCACTTTACCATTACTTGCCATCTTGCACTGCGGGGGATCAAACTAATCGATGAGTCCATCTTTCCCATCAGTAGGAAATGACTGCAGATCCATAAAATGATTTTTTGCATCCTTTGCCAAAAGACTTATAGCCTTTGGATCCATCGCCAAAGGAAGAACAATAACCAAGGATTGGTCATGAAGGATAAGATCTACCCCTAAGTTGGCCAAGTGATCGGCCACACAATTATTAGCCCTGAGAGTGTGCAAAATCTTGTAATGGTCAAATGAGCTATTGAGGGTGATACAATCTTCAACATTGTTGGCTAAGTTCCAATTGGAAATTTCTCTCAGTTTTCATTGCCTCAATGATAACCTGAGAGTCACCTTCAATTTCAAGACTTCTCCATCCCTTTTGCCTAGCAATGGTAAGTCCTCTCTATAGAGCTTTCGCCTCAGCCAAGTTATTGGTGCACACTCCAAGATTCTCATAGTAAACATTGATGGGAGCACCCATACTGCCTCTAAAAATTCCTTTGGCACTTGCCCGCCCAGGATTCCCCTTCGCAGCACCATCAAAATTTAATTTGATATACTATTCTTGCGGAAGGTACCATCCTCTAAGACAAGAGGCCTTACTAATTTTACCAATCCCTTTATTGGGGATTTCCAAAGGAATATATTTGCTGGAGTTCTCGCCAATATTTATGTTAGGTAGGACTAAATCCTTGATTTTGATAGTCATCTCCAAAATTTCATCCTTCCCCAAGATGGGGATTTCCATTTTTTTGTGGAGATTCCTTGGTATATATGCATCTGCGCAAGTTGTGGGATACACTCTAATAGCAATCTCAATGATAGTGCTATTTAAGTGTCATCATTAGTGTCATCAACTGATGGATCAGGGTTGAAACTTTTTGATCTGTTTTCTCATTGATCGGTTTTTAGTTTCTTTTCCCGTCTCTCTTTATCTTCCTATGATTATCTCTTATTTGGAGGGTTCTTTCTTGGAGTTCTACCTCTCGTGGTTTATTTTATTTTTTTGATGCTTGTGATGAATTACTAACTTACACCATGCTATTCCATTGGTATGTTTGTTGAGATCTTCTATGACTTGAATGATATCCCATATTATTTTATTTTCGACCAACATGCCAGGTTCAATAATTTTTAGCTGCCCTTGTGACTTCCAATAATTTTTCATATTTTACTTACAATCACACTTCTTGATATTAGTTTGAGGCAGTATTTAGCCTTATGATCTCTTGGACCACATTCAATACATAATTATCTGATTGTCTTTTTGTGCAGTTTCTAGCTAAACAACCTTATTTATTGCATTGCCCACACTGGACCATAGGTTGTCCTTTTGTTTTTTTTGTAACATGGCAAAAAAGGAGCTAATTGTATTACTTAATAATGAAAAATTACATAGCAGAATCCACAGTACTATCTAATCTGGTTGCCTTTCATATCGCTACGAAGGCCAAACCTATAACATTAACATAAAGTCTAACTAGCCCAAAAGTCATAGCATGAAGTTAGTATTCTGTGTATCCCCGCATGCCATATTGAAAATTTGAGGAATTGAGACCTGTACTCCACCTTTAATTTCTCTAGATTCTGAAATACCCTTTGCATGTCCAGAATCAGTTTTCTCTGAAGCTCATTGCTCTTCTCTAAATAGAGGACGCACTGTTCTTGATCTTTAACGAACTCCAATAAATTCTGTATGTCTTCCTGTAACTTCTCGAAAACTTTTCCTCCAGCCATATTACCACCTCCGTACTTCGTTTCGAGCTGTTTTGTACCAGCCAGCTCTGCGTCACTCATTACCATAACTGAGGAGATTTGGGGGTTCCCACTTCTCCTGCCTATTGTAGCACTCGACTGGTCAATGGCATGGTTTAGAGCCATTAATGGTCGGGTTACGCAATTCTCCAATTTTATATTAAGTCAAATAACTCCTCCATATATAAACACAGAAAAGAGTCAACATTACTCCTGTCAGCATTAATAGAAGAAAAAACTATTCTTGAACATCTGAGTTCACTATTCATCTTGAAATCAATTCAAGCTTGTTCCATAATCCCAACTGACAAGTCATTTAAGTGATATGAAACAGAAAAGTCACAACGTAAGTCCAATAACTCGACAAGTCATTCAAGTAATATGAAACAGAAAACTCACAATACAAGTCCAATCACTTAACAATCAAGTATACCAACAACCTCCCATTCCTTATGCACTATTTTCTTCACTTTGCCATCTGCAACCAGATCTAGATCAACCCTTTTCTTTCCCAAATGTTAATGCCTTGTTTTCAACATATAAAAATGCCTATGCATTCTTGACAAAATTAAACTCATTTTTTTAACCAAGCTTCACAATACATTAACTATCTTTCACAGTTAAATCTGAGTTATTGTATACACTTTACAAAAATTATACCAAACTGTACACCCATATACACATAGTATATATCTCACACCTTATATCTAATGTGGATACACACACACACACACACACACACACACACACACACATTATTCACAAGGCACAACAAAGAAGAACAAGGCAGAGGAGTGAATGGCTCACAAACATTCAACCACAACCATAAATAAATAAATAAATTTATCCACAACCATCTGCAACCAGATCTAGATCAACCCTTTTCTTTCCCAAATGTTAATGCCTTGTTTTCAACATATAAAAATGCCTATGCATTCTTGACAAAATTAAACTCATTTTTTTAACCAAGCTTCACAATACATTAACTATCTTTCACAGTTAAATCTGAGTTATTGTATACACTTTACAAAAATTATACCAAACTGTACACCCATATACACATAGTATATATATCACACCTTATATCTAATGTGGATACACACACACACACACACACATTATTCACAAGGCACAACAAAGAAGAACAAGGCAGAGGAGTGAAATGGCTGACAAACATTCAACCACAACCATAAATAAATTTATCCACTAAACGTTTATATATTATACATATACAAATTATTCACAAGGTACAAAAAAGAACAACATTGCAGACGAGTCAAATGGCTCAGAAACATTTAACCACACCCATACATAAAGTTATCCACTAAACGTTTATATATATACATATTCACATTATTCAAGAGGCACAACAAAGAAGAACATTGCAGATGAGTCAAATGGCTCAGAAACATTCAAAGACAACCATACATAAATTTATCCACTAATCATTTCCACAGTTCATATTATTACAACACAATGACATATAGGCAGTGTTTGCTCTACCAAGAACGGCCCATTTTATATACATATTCACAAGGCACAACAAATAAGAACATTTCAGATGATTCAAATGGCTCAGAAACATTCAACCACAACCATACATAAATTTATTCACTAAATGTTTCCATGGTTCATATTATTACAACACAATGATATATAGGCAGTGTTTGTTCTATCAAGAACGGCCCATTTGATGGCCTCGTATTTTGTTTTTATATCTATATATTTATCTAGATATATATTCAATTATATCTATCTATCTATATATACATATGTATAACTGGCTCAAAGTAATAACAGAATGAATATCAAGACATTGTCTTTCTATGCACCCAAAATCCTTTTTCATGCATTCCTTAAGTCATGTTGTATTCAAAATATTCACGTTCTCAATGACTGAACAACCATGCCACAAACTACAGTCAGTAATACATCATACTGACATAGGTACATACACATGCACACATGCACAGGCAGAGGCACACAAATGAACAATATTTAGGTACACCCACACACGCACGCACACACGCACACCCACACATGCATGCATGCGCATGCACGTCAACAATATGTAGGCATTTGCAGCAGAGCAAAACAAACAAGATATATACTTTTTCCAAAAGAAATAACTGATCTATATCAACTATATATAATAGAAACAAGATAACAAAAGTGCATTGTTACTTACATGGCTTTTAAATGAGCGCAAATCCATAAAAAAGAAGACATCTGTGCACTTTCAGCAACTTCTTTTCTTCTCCTGCTCAGATCTGCTCCCCAAACATCCAACCCCAAGCATGTTTTATACCTTCTCTGCTTGCAGTGAACGGCCCCTTCAAGAATACAACAGGCAATTTGAACAATAGTTCAAACAAAGTCTTAAAGAATATGCCTACCGAAAACTCCATGCAGACTCCCAAAATGGATGGCTTTGCTGTTCAGTTAATCCATGGCATGGTGAGCATGCAAGACTCAGTCTGTTTTGGCAGGAATTTGCCCACCAATCTGCATTCTGTAAAAAAATGAATGAAAAAAATTAAACCAAAACTCTTTTTCCTCCGCCAACCTTAACTCAAGTTGGATCCGTTTAACTGCAGTTAGCATTGATATTCATCAGCTTCTCCAGCAAGCTAGGGCCCCATTAATGCATTGGCAGTTCGAAATAAATGATCCACAGTTTACGTCCTTGACTCTTATTTCCTGCCTGCCACCCAAATGCCACCAAATGGCACCAATGCCAACTTTTTGCCACCTTAACAAAGCATTACCCCCTTCTACTTTAATCAAAGCCATTAACATAACATTAGGTTAGGTTACTAACATAACATTAGGTTGGGTTTCTAACTTAACATAGTGCTAGGTTACTAACATAGTACTTAGGTAATGTTATTTACTTACGGCTTACTCAAAATGAAGAACATAACAATCATGTTATCCAACATAACGTGTAGAAAGGTTACCCAAGCATGCAAACAATCTGTCAGACAAAGGCTTGAAATGAAACTTAGAACTTAATACTTGCATTATGTAAAAAAGTAATCCTGAAGTAGATAATACATACTTATATGCATGCATTTGCATACAACAAGTCTAGCCAAAATGCCATTCAAATTTCGCAGATCACACAGTGTAAAGTGGTAGTAAAAAACCGAAAGCATTTTCCTTGACATCAAGCTTTTATGTGAATAGTGCTAGGCAACGTTCCATGTTATAGATATAACAATATCAAAGAAGACGCAAACCAGATACATTTGAAATCCACTGCCAAAACTCAACTCAAAACCCAAGTAGACCATGTCAAAGATAAACACTTAAGCTAATCAACATATGCCCAAAAACCAAAACAAGGGTTCAATAGATCAAAAAACAAAATGATCAAAATGACCAAATTGATGTGGTTATTAATGCGATAGTCAAAGACTATCTGCATTAATAACTAGTTGACTGTAATGTCCTTAAAATCCACCAACAGTCAAAATCGCAGCAATCAAGGATCCTCCCCTAACACTTACACAGCAGTCAAGGAAGGCCTAAACAAGACAGCCATAATGAAGGCAAGCACGCAGCAGTTAAGGATCAAGTGCAGTCAGTCGTCAAAGAAGTTAAATCACTGCCATTTTTATTAAACAATTTGCCATGGAAGGAGTGCTGCCAATTATGAAGCAAATTGCCCTTGATAGAATGCATACAACAACAATTATTATTTATCAATCAATTAACTAATCATTAAACATTCATTTGATGAAAGGTCACGATCCTTGGCAAAGACATGTCATTTGGATGGGAAGCAATGAGGGTATTTATATTTAGCGCATTGATAAGAAAGAGATCATCGAATTATGAAATCAAATATTTAATCATGTATAAGCAGCCGCTTACAAGTGCATTTAAGGACGAAAGACCTTAAACTGCGTAATCCAGATACAAGGACGAAAACCCTTGTAATCGAACCCAAGGACGAAACCCCTTGTGGTGTAATTTTGTAATATTCAAAATCTATATTCAGAAATAAACAATTAATCCAATTTGACTTTATTATTATATAAATTATTATTATATAAATTATTATTTTATAAAATATTATTTAAAGGAATTCCGGAGAATCCAAATCAATGTAAATTATTTCAATTTTGAATATTACATTGGTATCAGAGCTGTTTTTCTTGCCAGCGTGTGAACCATGGGGTCACTGCATAAGGAAAGTATGGACAGTTACGAGTCGTACAACATCCTTTCAGTAGAGATTCGAAAATAAATCTCTTTTTTAGACTTTTTGGATTTAAAAGAGTCATGGAATGGAAACAAGCACTATGAGGAAGACGAGTTTGTGAATCATAGTTATGGCAGTGCTGAATATGAAGAGAATTTCAATTTTCAAGAGGTCCCAGCAGACAAGAAGATGACAAATTCCAAGATTGACTTCCCTATCCAGGAGCAAACGAATGAGGCATCCAATGTTGAACTAAGGGAATGCCCAAACATACTTATCCAAGAAGAAGTTGATATTTATGGAGACTCGTTTATTGGGAAGAATGACATAAAAACTATGGATATTAGAGATAAACACGAGTTATCTATCCAAAACACTAATGATGAAGTTGATATGTGTTGTATGCGTCAGAGTGAAGATAAACTTCAGTGTGTGCAAGAGAGAGGTCTTGGGGATTGTTCCCCAAACACAGGGTCTAAGTTTAATAAACCAATTGATTGTCTAATTAATGCACACTAATAACAAGATATCATTGGCTACGGTCTTAAAAATAAACAAGATGGAGAGCCAACCAAAATAATTGATAGAATATGGGAATATCAGGAGTCAAAGTCACAAAATACTGGAGTAGAAAAGTTTATGGAGGAGGTTAATAAAAAGCTTAATTTTAGCCACGATTCTCAGCTATCCACAACAAAAGATGAACTGAAGGAGCTTAACATATCTTGTAATAAATTGGAGACTATAGCCGACAATGTTGTTGACTTAATGCCATTGAAACCCTTGAAAAGGGCAAGCAATAAATTAGTGGGGCTGTCTCTTAGTATATCAAGTCTATCAAGCTTGACAATCGTTGATGTATCAAATAATCTGCCCCCAGTCACTTTACAAATGTAAAATTTGGATCAATCAAAACAGTTGGATCCAACCCCTTTGAGCTTGGTTAGTAATAATAGAACATTGCAGGTCAATTACCTTGTTCAAATGCACCATCAGAGCTATATTTTCACATAACAACAGCTCATTGTTTTTAGGGTTCAAATATTGGCTTCCAAACAATTAAAACGTGGACAAACCATACCGCCAGATATTTTCCCAGGCATTGGGCCACCACCATCTACCCAATAATAAGATCAAGTTGTTTCAGCAATAGTATCAACTAATAAATTTACTCTACATATCAAACTAACAAATGGTTTAAAAAATGAAATTAGAGGCCAAACTTTGGTGGCAGCCAAAAGAGACCCTAACACTCTATTTTTGATTGGAGAGACAAGGCATATAATTGCTAACAAAGTTGGAAATGCACAACTATGCATGTATTCAAGTAGAAGCCAAATCATGCTTCATAAAAAATATGCAGAAAAATTCTCGGTGAATTATGGTGAGAAGAAGCAAGTATCAAATTCACTTTTGGGAATGGCATTAGTTGGAAATCCAGTTAGATTCAAACTTGTTCAAACACTCCAAATTGAAGAATGCAAGCTCCGTCTATTATATGTTCAGAAGCAATTAAAGGAAGAAATTGAACAACAACAAATCATGTTGATGTCTGATAGGCATATCATAAATTTGTGCGTCTTTGTGAACACCCAAGAACTGATCTTGCCAGGCATGTCATAGTCTTTCAAAAGGAAATTCGTGAGAAACGATTGAAGGAAGAATTTCAAGATCGCAAAAAGTTTTTAGAAGCTAGTTGGACAAATAGGGATGCTAGGGCCATTCGTAACAGAGGAGTTGCCAAATACCATGAGAGATTGTTGAAGGAATATTCAAAAACAAAGGACAATTTTGAATGGCATGGTTATAGGGATAGCAATCCATCTGCTGTACATCTTGATGTCATTAAAGCTGAGATATCAAGCATCAATATGGTTGTTGGGATTGATGGGAAATTGGGTAATTCTATGATACAAGAAGCTTCTAGATTACATACTAAAGTATGTTGCTCTTTGCGGGATGTTTTCAGAAAGGTTCTAGAAGTGACCATTAACATACAGGTTGACTTATGGCGTGGAGTAATGTCTGATAAGAAGTACATAGTTATCATAGACTATGCTTCTTCAAATATATCTAAAGATGCAAAATTTCCTTCGAATTTAAGAGAAATTCAAAAAGGGAAGTCACGTATACAACAAGTGAGAATTGGTTTCGACTACATGACCAAAGTATTGAACAACATAGTGCAAATATTTGAACAAAACAAGTGCACTAAGCTTAATAACATAAGCCAAGGTGGTGAGCAACTACAACAAAAATCACAACTTTGTGTGCAGAGATTAGTTGAAGATGCTAGGGTAGAATGTTAGAATGCCTTGTTCACATGTGATTATGATAGTACACTTGTAGAAGGAATATTACTTTGTTGCTCTGTGAATCTGACTCCAAACTTGGAGACTGTTGCATTGATAATGGAAATTAAGGGTACAATGACTCCAGCTCATAGCCCAATTCCGGCTCGATAGCTAGGAGATAATAGATTCAGATTTGAAGAGATGGGTGTACCAAAAAGGTAGATAATAGATTCATGTTCCTCGCTTCTAGAAATGCAATTGTATTCCAACCAGATTAAATTAATGGTGAAGTTATGGCTAGAAAGGGATTGTAAATCTGATAGTATTAATGAAGCATGCCTTTATGACTTTGCAGTTTTCTATGACTTTGAAAGAAAGACAAATTTGGATCAACACAGGTCCGCTACAGAATTCATGTTTGCATTCTATGAAAGTTCTACATGTATTTGGTACTCTTATCATAAGGAATGGCCTAAAGGGTTTGAGTAAGACAAAATACATGTCTGCTGGAAATATACATGGCAATGGCATCTACCTTTCGATTGATACAAGTTATTCATATTTTTATTTTTACTCTTCGCTATTGAGTAAAAATGAGAAAACTACAGATTACAGAGTTTTGGTTATTTGTAAGAACTTCTCATGGAAAAAGTATAGAAAAGCACCTGACATTTTGATGGCTCCGACTACGATTGTTGTCTTACGGTATTTGATCACATTTGTGAGATGGCCAATAACATATACAACGTTGAAAGGAACATTAATTCTTAAACTCCTCATTTTCCTATTGCTTGAGGACAAACAATTTGATGAAGGGAGGTCTGTAATGTCCTTAAAATCCACCAACAGTCAGAATTGTAGCAATCAAGGATCCTTTCCTAACACTTATGCAGCAGTCAAGGAAGGCCCAAACACAACTAGCCACAATGAAGGCAAGCACACAACAGTTAAGGATCAAGCGCAGTCAGTTGTCAAGAATGTTAAATCGCTGCCATTTTTATTAAACAATTTGCCATGGAAAGAGCGTTGCCAATTATGAAGCAAATCGTCCTTGATAGAATGCATACAACAACAATTATTATTTATCAATTAATTAACTAGTCATTAAACATTCATTTGGTGAAAGGTCATGATCCTTGGCAAAGACATGTCATTTGGATGGGGAGCAATGAGGGTATTTATATTTAGCGAATTGATGAGAAAAAGATCATCGAATTATGAATTCAAATATTTAACCATGTATAAGCAGCCGCTTACAAGTGCATTTAAGGATGAAACCCCTTAAACTGCATAATCTAGATACAAAGACGAAAACCCTTGTAATTGAACCCAAGGACGAAACCCTTTGTGGTGTAACTTTGTAATATTCAAAATCTTCATTCGAAAATAAACAATTAATCCAATTTGACTATTATTATTTATATTATTATTTTATAAAATATTATATAAGGAATTCCGTAAAATCCAAATTAATGTAAAATATTCCGACTTGGAATATTACTTTGACTAATCAATAATCTCTTGCAAATAAAGCCAACAGCCACTGTCAAACACAACATGAACATACAAGAAACCTAGTCAATAACCAAACCAGTCGAACTCACAAACCCACGACTTATTTGACTTAAATGGAGAACCCACTTGTGTGAGTTGGCTTTGTTGCAGGTTGTGTTCATGGGGCAAAGATCTACTCAAGTGACACCACTACTCATCCTTGGTTGCACGTCTATCTGTACCTACTCACACTCACAACCATAAATACATTAGTAGCATCGGCCAGGTAGTACATATTAGAGATAAATAATATATGTACAAAATGAACATGTTTGTGGTGTAACTTTGTAATATTCAAAATCTTTATTCGAAAATAAACAATTAATCCAATTTGACTTTATTATTATTTATATTATTATTTTATAAAATATTATTTAAAGGAATTCCGTAAAATCCAAATTAATGTAAAATATTCCGATTTGGAATATTACTTTGACTAATCAATAATCTCTTGCAAATAAAGCCAACTGTCACTGTCAAACACAACACGAACATACAAGAAACCTAGTCAATAACCAAACCAGTCGAACTCACAAACCCACGACTTATTTGACTTAAATGGAGAACCCACTTGTGTGAGTTGGCTTTGTTGCAGGTTGTGTTCATGGGGCAAAGATCTACTCAAGTGACACCACTACTAATCCTTGGTTGCACGTCTATCTATACCTACACACACTCACAACCATAAATATGTTAGTAGCATCGGCCAGGTAGCACATATTAGAGATAAATAATATATGTACAAAATGAACATGTTCTTGACATTAGATCAATGTGTCTAATAATAACAAAATAAAATACCCACACATATATCCATGTTATAATGAAACACATATCAGTAATAAATGCCGGCTACCATAAATGTACCAACAAGTACTAAATATCAAAGACATTAACAATCGACCAAATATAAAAATAACATTAATGTGTCAAGTTTTATCACATAAAGCAAAGATAAACCATCCAAGTTCCATGCCCAAATAGATAGTACATGCAAGTAATGCCTCAATTCAAGTTAATCAAAATGGGTATCTTACATAGATTTGAACAAAATACTTAACATTTGCCTTTAAAGATTGTAGAACCAACTTATCTCGACCATAGGATTTGATGGTGCTTGATAGAATGGTGGTTAGGCTTTTGTAATTCAAAAGAGTGACATAGAGTGGCGTGGGATCTGATAGTGAAAGGGAAAAACATTTATTGCTACCAGATTGTTACTCCCCAAATTTTCAATAGGGGTAACACGCCCAAATTGCGACATTTCTAAACAATTCCGGTCCTCTTTCATGGTCAGCACATTCCATTTTTTGACTCCGAGTTGCACATAAAAGGCACTTTAGGACACAAATTTCTCCTTCACATCAACAACACTATCAATGGATTCAAGTACTTGTCAAGGAAACAAGCTCCTCGACTGACTTCATGGTCAAATATCAATCCAATCATCATGTAACTCATGAGCTGCAATTTTAAGTGCAAAAACAATTATGCAATGAATGCAGTGAGGTCTTGACACATGGTGAATGGGAGTCATAAGATTCCATGGTTATGAGTCGAAGTATCTTATCTCCCATGTCGTGTCTCGCCATTCCATTGTTTAATAATGTTTTATTGTCATAGTGTTTGTAAGAACTCTCTTGTCCAAATGAACAAGGAATACCTTGCCCAAAGTTAAGTCAAATATTTGTACTTTTCAGCTTTTAAATAATTCATTAGCGGATCAATTATTATAAAAAAGTGCAATCATTAAGAAATGTTATTAAAGGTGTCTTAAGATTCAAGTCATGTGAGTGGGTACAAGTGAAGTAGCTCAATATTTGCATCATTTAATTCCAAAGAAACACATTGTTGAATTAATGATTATAAACCATGCAAGCATTAATTAGAATGTGTTGGGTATGCAATAAGTTGGTTGTCCGTTGTACAATAAAAAAAAAAAAGTGTAGTTTATAAGAGTTTAGAGCTGGAGTCAAGGGTTTTTGTGGTAGTTTTGTAACTACATATTCTTCACAATGCAATGTGTAAAACTCTGGAATTGAATAATAAGGGGTTCTTCTCTCTCCCAATTTTGGGACTGAAATTTCTGTTTCCTTTTCCTTAGTATATTTATATGCTTTCAATTGTGTGAATGAAATATGTCTTAAGCATGTAGCAAACAACAATTTTTATGACAGATTTGGTATATCTTTCTTCCTCATAATTTGTTATACAATTTGCTGGAGAAGGTGGATCAGATTTTTGTAATCTTTTCTAGCTAGAGGCATTTCTTTCAAGTTTTAGTGGGCTTTGTATTACTAGGATTTGAATGGTGGACTTGACACCACACACATGCCGTTAGCATTGACAATAAGACTTTGAGCTTTTGAGGTTGAATCTGGTTTTTGTGTATGCCCATTAAACACCTATTTTATTTGCAAAAAGGGGGAAAAATATTGTTTTTTTTAAAGTTTTGTTCTCTTGGGTTTCCTGAGGGGTCCTCTGCATGTATTCCACTTGATGGTTTCCCACTTTCTGTTTCCCTTTCATTTCTTGTTTTGTCCTCGAGTGCTTTCAGATTAAAAGTACAAAAACCAAAAATCATCCCATCAGATGAGGAAGGCACTCCTATCAAAGGCGAAGGGAGATCACTCATTCCATGTGATTCTTCTACTTCTGTTGCATCCTTTTTGGTTGTCTGTTGGGTGAGTCAACGTAAATTGCATAACGGTTTTGGCAACAAAAATCTGTGCATAATGGGAGTGCGGTGCTTGGAATTCGATCTTCTTAATAAATGGAATCAACTTTATCCCATGTTATGATTATGAAGCTATAGCATGCTGCTCAAGGCCTAATGGATGAGTATAAGTAGCTGTACCAAGATATGACCAGCTAGCAGAGAGTTGGGGGCAAAAAGAAGATGAAATTAAGAGGTCAAAAATGTAACTTTCCAACAACAAATATCTGAACTCCTTTTTGTAGTTGGTGATGAAATCAAAAAATTATGGAATGAATTGACTAAAATAATGACAGAAGTAGAAAAGATGCTTAAAAACTCTCTTCTTGACTTAAAATCTTAGTGTCTTGTAAAGAAATTAAGGAAAAAATCCGACTCACTAGAAGTGCAAAATAAACAATTGCAGCAAGAAGATGAGCAATCTTAAATATTGCTAATCACGGTGTCTTCACTTCTCTCGATGCTGAGTTGATAGAAAATTTGTGGATTGAAGTAAAGGTAAGGTTCCGATTTTTTTTTTTGTTTCGTTCAGGTGTTTATCAAATATGAAAATTAAGAGATGAAGGTGCCAAAAAAAGAATCTGCTGCAAGAATTGTAATTGTAGTCAAATCATTCTTGATTCCTCTTCATGATTTTGAGATCTTGTGATTCACAGAGGAAATGCAAAAGAAATGTGAAGAGATGGAAACACAAAAGCAGCAAAAACTTGATGCTTGACTGCATGATGAAATACTTGAGGACCTGCAACATATCATTTATATTTCAAGTCGATTCCTTCAAACATCTCTCTCAGATGGTACTCTCCTCAGCGAGTAGGAAGATGATGCTTTTCCTCCTCCCATTTCATGTGAAGATCCTTGTTGCATCAAATACAAAGAAGTGACCAGCTGTACCTCCTCTCTTATCTTTGTCAAAAAGCTCTCTGTAATACATGCTAGTAAAAAGGCCAAGCCTATGCATTTTGAAGATCATTTCCTTCCAAAACTCGGAACTCTTCTTACGGAAAAGATGATTAAAAAATGGAGCCAGAATGTGAACCCCCCAGGATGGACATGCATGAAGATTCTGATTTTGAAATGGATTTCAATTAAGCACTGGAGGAAGATAGGTTTGCTGAAAATATCATAGAGATGGATGGCTCATTCCCAAATGATTTTGCACCTGCTCTTAAAATAATTTTAACAATGAAGGTCTACAACAATCCCTATTTTGAGGGATTTTCTGCTGAAGCTTTCCGAACAGAATAGATTGCCGACTTATGCCTTTCAAATTTGTCTCTACAGTTGATTCAAGGCAACGAAATTGTTGAGCAGGAGTTGGAGGAAATTCCTAATTGTTGTGAGCCTTTCCACTAGGAATAAAGGGGCATTGAATAGGAAAGGTGCGATGATCCCATCATTGAAGGTCCTCTTATTGTGATTGAGGTCAAGAAATTCACGGATCAGCTCCTTTCCAGTTTGTTGTATGAGCCACTGCAAGAAAAATGTGATAATTCTCCCAAATGGCCACCATCATACACATCCGAGACATGAAGAGGCTGGGATTTATGAGGAGATGCCACATTTTGAGTAGTTGACCGATGCCCGTGAATCTTTTACTATTTATTAACTCAGTAATGGACTATTGGTTTCTGCTCTTCCAAGAAGCTCCTATATGCATGATGTTTCCAAGTCTGTCCATCCATTTTCTCATTAGTTGTCACCCATGAGTCCATGGGAGTCTCATAAATTCATTTTCATGCTTCACAAAGGCTCTACTTCTAGGAACTGGTTAATGGATTTCTGTGGTACCCTCTGCATTTTTCCCTCTCCCCTATACATAACTTCCTTTTGACTTGTTTCTGTTTTCTGTCTGTGTGTTTTTAATAAATGAAGAAGTCACTTTACATTTCAGAATTTGTGTTTGAACTATGGTGGATCAATCTGCTCCCTGACCTATTATCATTGTCCTCTGCCGTCTTCTCTTCAGAGGTTTGTCAAGATTGTTGCTAATAGCCTTCAGTTTTTAAGTCCTTTTACGCTGCCTGGTGGGTCAAATGTGTCTGCTCAGAAGTCTTTGCTTGGTCATTCATGTATTTTTCTTGAGTCTAAGAGTATTGATCCAAATTTATTGGATTTGTTCACATTCCTCTCCTCCTTAAAGTCTCACTGTAATTTTCTCTCAAGAATACTGGAAACTCCCTTATAATCAAGGGAGGCTGAAAACCAGTGAATGGGTCATAGTGCAAAATCTTGGTTATCTGAAGGCCCTAAAATTTCCAAAGTATAAATACTTGGAAGAAGAGAGGATGGGGGAAAGTTGGGGGAGAAGGGGGTGTTTTCTGAGTAAGAGAATAAAAAGGAAGAAATTTTTATATCCTTTTCTAGTGTTATTCCTTGGAAAATCAGAGCTCCTCTTCCGCCTTTGCATGCCTTGTATAAGGAGGACACAAAGCCCAATCACTCTGATTATTCCGACTCTGAGGCAGTGCATGCTATCAAATTTGAATCATAAAAATAACAAATGTTTGACTTCAAAGGTACTTTGCTTTATAAATGATTCAGCCTAAGAATCCCTTCTTGGGCTTGTGGGGCAAATACAAATATTGACATAAGGGAGCCTTTATCAGATTTTGAATGCAAAGACGAAATGGATTGACTATGGTTTGCCTTCATTGTTCGTCATATCAACTGGTCAATGATGTAAGGGCAGACGCTGCCAGGCTTCCTACTTTTTGGCACAGTTAGCTAAGTACGATGAGGCAAAGCCTCTGCATAACCAGTTTTTTGTGCAACACTTTTAAAAAACTATGAAACTCACGACAGTGGGAGAACGGATCTAGGAACATCTGTTGCACATTGAAGAGCTACATATCCATCTAAAAAACGAGTGACAGCAGATGCGTGACAAGATTATGAGGCTGGTGAAATGTTACATATGGCTCTTGTTGTCAAACCGCTTGCTGTGCGGGTAGCATTTGTCAATTAAGAACTAAGCAAAGTTGTGCTGGAGCTTGTGGCACCTCCCTCCGGAGTAAAACGCATCCTTACCTCAAAAAATCCACATCAATGTGCAATCAGCAAACAAAGGATAGTTTCTTTACCTTTTAAGCAGGTTGGTGCCTGCTTATAGCCTACTACAATGCTGCATGGTGTCAAGGCACTTTTGGAGCATATTGAGAGTTGGGTTCTGCCGTTTCAAGAGGCATTCAGTCTTTATTATTGGTCAACTATGTTGCTGGAACCTGAAATTTTTGACATAGTTGAATGCAGGCCACAAAATATTGATTATCTTCCATCTACTATTGAGTCAGGAGTTGGTCTTGGAGGCAAGCATCTCAAGCAGGGCATCAGTGTATCTTATCTCAAGCAGGGCATCGATGTATCTTATCTCAAGCAGGGCATCGATGTATCTTGTTTTATAGAAACTATTGAATGTTTCACAGGGGCAATTGAGGGGATCAATTGGAGAATGTATGCGATTATCCAGACACATGATCAGTTTGGAGTTTTTATGAGCATTATCAGTAATGAATCTGGTGAAAGACACAGAAATTGCATATGATACAAAAAAGATTGCATCTGTTATCAAGTCTACTATCGATGATTGCTTTCATGCCTTGAAACATGAAATAGAGTTTGAGAAAGAACGATGAGATTGATGAATATGACTGAGAGTGAAGATTGGCTGACAATTAGAGCTGATTTCAGTAAGGAGCGAGATAATGTTTCATATATAAATATCCCACATTCAAGAGGAAATATCATAAACACGTGTTTATCAACTCAAAGGCTCCTTTATGTGTCCCGCCATGATCTTTGCTTATGCACATTCCCACCTAAGTCTAGCTTTTAACTTAATCCCACCCACCTAATACAAAAATCCTCAAGTATAATCTGTGGGAAGTTTCAAAACTTGTGTACATGCTGGACATGTTGTAAAGATTGTACACAGAGCCTAACGACTCTGACCCTCCGACTCTCATAAACTGAAAACCTGACTAAGTTCAAATTGTTAGAGGTTTTAGAGCCGTAGTACATGTCTGAAAATCGACTGTGTGTGTAAACGGAGCCTGCCAACTCCGAGTCCGACTCCTATCCAGCTTAAATTTGCTCAAGTGTAACATGTCAGAGGTTGCGGAGTTCGATTACACTCATTACACATTGCAAAGGTTGTACAAAAGGTCCGATTCCTCCTATTATCCGACTCTCATGTACACTGAGTGAAATCAATCGGATATTTTAGCTCTGTTTGCTCCCTCCACCAAGTCTGATTCAAGCTGTAAAACCGGAAAATTTAAAAATCTGAAGAAAATCAAACAGGATTTATGTGCAAGGTTGACATCTCTCATCACGAAAGACACAGTTTTCCAGATATATATTTTGCATTCAGGCTCCATTTCGAGTTTAGTTTTAACTGTTGTAAAGCTCATTCAACGAACAATTCAATGGTGGGTGATGGATCCTTCTTGGAGGTGAACTTTTGGCAGGGATCTTTCTCATTGGATCTAGCTTTCTATCAGGGAAATAAGGTTTTTATAAGCATATACGATCTGGCCCAGCAATGTGTTTTCATTTCCCATATGGTCGGGATAGGTAAACTGGTTGTCAGTTATAGCTGGATTGAGGCTTGTGGACATAAATAAGTATATCATTCACAGGCATGCAGATGTCAAATGCAAAGGGTGTTTACACAACCAGAGATTTTGCAGTTCTCATGAATTTTACTAGGGAATGTGGTCCCGAGATAGAGCCACTCTTATCCCCTAATTTTTCAATAGGGATAACAACAATGCGGGCCGCCTTTCACAGTCATATTCCATTTTTTGATTCTGGTTTGTACATCAAAGGAACTTGAGGACACAGACTATTCCTCAATAGTTGACACTGTCAAGAGATTGAAGGACTTTTCAAAGAAACATGCATCTCGATTTCATGGTCAAGTATCAATCCAATCATCACACAGGTCACGAGTTGCAATTTTAAGTACAAAAACTAATACGCGACGGATGCAATGAGGTCCCATACACACTTTGTATAGGAGTCGGAAGATTCCATGGTTATGAGCTGAAGTGTCTTATGTTCCATGTCATGTCTCACCATTGCATTGTTGAGTAACGTTTTATTATCATAGTGTTTTTAAGGGCTCTATTGCGCAATGAATAAGGAACAGCGGGCCGAAAGTCAAGTCAATATGTTTGTACTTTTCAACTTGTAATTAATTCAATAGTGGATTAATTACTATCAAAAATTGCAATCATTAAGTGATGTTACTAAAGGTGTCTTAAGAGTCAATTCATGTGAGTGGGTCCAAGTGAAGTAGCTTATTATTTGCATCATGTACTCTTCCAAATTAATTCAGTATTGAATTAATGTACTTAAACCATGAAAGTATTAGTTAGAATCTGTTGGGTATGAAATAAGCTGGTTGTACAACAAAATAAGTTAAGTTTGTATGAGGTTAGAGTTGGAGTAAAGGGTTTGTGGTAGTTGTGCAACTACTTATCCATCACAGTGCAATGTATTAAACTATGGAAAATGAATAATACGGGGTTCTTCTCTTTCCCATTCTTCTGTTTCCTTTTTATTAGAAGATTTATCTGCTTTCAATTGTGTGAATGAAATATGTATTAAGCATGTAGGAAACAACATTTTAAATGATGGATTTGGTCTATCTTTCTTCCTAATAATTTCTTACACAATTTGCTTGAGTAGGTAGATCAGATTTTTGCTATCTTTTCTAGCTGTATATGTTTATTTCAAGTTTCAGTGGGCTTTGTATTACTAGGATTTGCATGGTAGACTTCGCACCACATGCATGCCGTTAGCATTTACAATAAGATGTTGAGCATTTGGGGTTCAATTTGTTTCTTGCATATGCCCATCAAACACCTATTTCATTTGCAAGAAGGTGGACGAATCTTCATTTTCTTTCTTTTATTCTCTTTTTTTAATTCTCTTGGGTTTCTTGTGTCTGCATTTATTGCACTTGAGGGTTTCTCACCTCCCTTCCCTTTCATTTCATGTTTTTTCTTTTAGTTCTTGTAGATTAAAAGTACAAAATTTCAATTACATCCCATCATACGCAGAAGCCACAACCTCTCAAATACTGAGGGAGATCACTCATTCAATCTCATATTATGGGTTCCATTCTCTAGTGTTTGTGGTAGGAAGATTTTTCATCTCTTTCGTTTTGTTCTTGGTTGTCTTGCTTTGGTGACAAAATTGATTATGATGTGAGAATCCCTTTCTATACAGAGGCACGAGATTTGATGTTCTGCTGTCAGTTGGAGTCCTCTGTGTAATGCAAGAAGCTTGGCATGGTTATTGGTCTGTGTACCTATGTGTTGTTGGTAGCATATGATGGCATCTCTTTTGTGTTGCGAATTATTATTCCTATCCCAGTTGTACCTGGGTTGCTGATGGCTGCTTTATGAAAATTTAATTTATAAAATCTTGGGGGTGTGAGCCACTTTTGTCTTGCTTTTATTCTGATAGGACATAGTTTCTAGTGATAGGGAATATTCCATTTGTGGGAAATCTATAGGTCTTTCATGCTCAAAGAGTGATACCTTTGTGGTGAGCTTGCTGTGTATATTAGAGTGATACCTGTGCAGTGAACTTGCTGTGTATATCAGATCACTGGCATGATCTGAGCTTGTATTGACCGGGTCAGGGTTGAAATATCTTTGTTGTTATTCGTAAAGATCACATCGTTCCTTTCTATCCACAAGCCCCAAAATATGAATCCTGGGTTTAACCTATATTGGATGATTCTCACCTCAATGGCTTGGTATGACCAGCAAGTGGCTGTTTTTGGAATTTAGTTCCGGTTCCGGGTGGAAGAAGTGAGTGTGCCAGATTCTGCCAGATTGCTCTGGCATAGTTGCACTCTAGAAATAGGTGATCAGTAGCTTCTGAGAACTTCTGACAATTGGGGCACCTGCTTTGATTTTTCCATCCTATGTTGCATGTTATCAGCTTGCAATAGTTCTGATGTGCTTTACAAGCCACATGAAAGATCTGATCTTGAGCTAGGATTTCATTTTCCGAAGATCCTGCCATTTTTTTATTCGCTTTCTGTGCTGTTTGACAAAGTACAACATAGGTTGTTGACACTGCGCATTCTCCTGAGCATTGTGTGGCCAAACTTTGTGGCCTGCCTTATGCAAAAAGAAAACAAGCTTGTTGGCAAGTTAGGTTAGAAGTCTTTTCTCTTGAATCTGATGATTTGTCCAGACTTTCTAAATTATGTCATGTCCCGTTTTTCGAAATGTAAAAAAAAAGAATAAATTAGTAATAATTTTTTAAGTGTTCGCAAGGGTACTTTTAAATCACAACTTAAAAGGGGGACATCTAAAGGGTGTTATTAATTGAATGGGGTCAAAAGGGGTACATTAATTAAAAGCCAAGTGAAAATTAGAAAAGTAAAGTAAATTATTAATTGTTTTTTGGAGCAAAGTGGAAATTAGAATTAAAAAGTAATTTTAAATTGCTTTTAGGGTTGTAAGTGGAAAAATAATTATAAGGATGAAAAGAAAAGTACATCCATTATTATTATTCAATTTTTAAAATTTATTAGAGTTTCAAGCATGGTAGCAAAAATCGTTTGGAGAAAAAATTGTTTTTTCAAAAGTGTAAGTGTTTTCAAAAAATCGTGATTAATCGAGAAAATAGGAAAAACATAAAATTATCAGAAAAATATGGAAAAAAGAGAAAAAAGTGTTTTTTTTTAAAATTTAAAGGCATAGAGATACATATTATGCATTTCAATTGCATAGAGAATAAATACAAATTATGAGAGGAAGTTAAATGAGATTGTATGCCATTAAAACTAACCAACTGTTTTCTTTTATTAATTTTTAGACTATTTAATTTGCATTTCAAAATGCATACTATTGCCGTTTACAAAGGAACAAAAAATGGGAGGTAGCCAATGGCAACAAGGTAGACTAGGGATCAACAGGCATAGATGTTGAAGTTATAGAGTTAGAGCCTCTCCTAATTTGAGAGACAACCTCAGTGTCGTACCCAACTTTTTCCAACAAGTCAAAGTCAGCTTCATCATAAATAGGGTCATCATTATTTTCGAGCCATTCAGATTTTGGATTGATTTTGTCAAGTTCAATTGGTTGATCTTCCTTGATGATACCTAGCATTATCAAATAGAATGCATACGTTAGTGACTTAGAGAATAATACTTTACAAGAATATAAATCAACTTTTCATATGAATTGAGAATTAGAAATGCAACATTTTTTAATTTTGAGCTTTTTTCATCTTCAAGTAAAGATTGCTATGGACAAACACCAAATCATTCATCCGTTCTTGATTGCGTCGATTGCGTTTTTTGGAATATATAAGCTCAAACACACTTCAACTATGTTCGCAAGCAGGTGAACTGCATGGCTGGCTCAAAATGTGTATTGCCATCTATCGAAGGTGTTTGGTTTCTTTATCAAAAGAACTTTACCATTGTGCTGCAAAATCATATTTTGTCAACATTGTAACATGCACAATTTAATCAAAATTTAATATTTTCACCATACCTATGTAAAAAAATTGGCTACCTGGTTTGAAGGTCTTTCCCCTTGTGATGACTGCCTTACTAGAGAAGAAACCCCTTGCTTGCTTGTACATCGGAAACCTCTCATAGCTGCTTGCAAAGATCGCGACGAAACATTCTCTTTATGCACTTAAATAGGCCCTCTGTGACCTCTGCATCATTTCGAAATTAGCCGCTAAAGAACAATGTTGGATTCAAGAAATATCTAGCTGCATGGAGGGGAGAATGCATCTATCGATCCCATCTTTTATCAACTATCTCCCATAATGACATGTACTTGGCCCTGTTATTCTCCAATCTACTTCTAATAGGGCCTTTGGCCCTATCAATTGTCTAATATAGATAACCCATGGGGGTTTATCCCCATCGATGAGTCTCAAAATTTGAAGTAAAGGCTCAGAGAATAAGATAATTTTATTTACCTCTTCCCAAAAAGATAGTGATAAAACACAATTAACCACCATTTTGCCCTCCATATGTTTCACAAAGAAAGATTCCATCCACTCAGTTGAAATGAATATTCATATTAAATTCAAATCTTGTTGAAAAAGAGTTTGCAATACAAGTGGGTTGTAAACTTTGCCACCTCTCGTTGAAGAAGTTTCTTGCCATTTATGAATGTGTGCATTATATTAAGCACTCTTGTGGAGGATTTTTTGCAAAGCCTCTTTCACCCATGGAATTTTGCCTATGTCATTCAAGGTCAAATTAAGACAATGTGCCATATTTGGAGTTTAAAACATAGTTCCATATTTGTTCATAAGAAGCCTCCCAGCAGTCACACAAACAACAAAGTTATTTGTAATGCATTGGACTACATTTTGTGGGTCCACCTCAATCATGACCTTATCAAATAGATGAAAGAGTGTAGTGCTCGATTTTATCATCTCAGATTCATTGACACTCTTAATAAAAATTGTGCCAATGCCACATGACACAAGGTAGTTGATGAGTGTGCGGCTTCATTTGTCCATCCATCTGCCATTATAATGCATCTTGATTTTTTTCATTCCTTATGATGTTTTGCAAGAACATTGCCTACATCTTGTACAACATCCTTCAATAAATCAACATGCAAAGCCTAATATGATGGGGTAGTGAACATAAAACTTGCAATTACAATTGCATCCGCCATACACTAGAGTTGTACCAAAATTTGGAGATTGCCTTCTTTGCCTGCTTGTGAACAATATTTTTTGAACTAGTACTCTCTAGTGTGGTTTGTACTCTGTGTAGTGCGAGAGCTAAAAAATGTATGAATATTTACTCTGCCTACATCTAGTCCATGAGGTACTAATCCAAGGGTAGATAATTAAAGAGTTATAATGAGAAATATTTTCACCATAGTTCATAGCGAAAAATATTAAATATGTTCAAATGAATGTCAAATATAACATCTACTACTGGCTAGGGTTAGGTTTACTGGTTAGGGTTCAGTTTAGTTTTTTTAAAGTTTTGGGTGTATTTAAGTGTTTTTAAAATTTTGGGTGTGTTTAATTTTTTTAAAAATATAGACAACTTTCAAATTGCTCCATCATACGAAGCTTTGCGGATTGATTTGCTGAAAAAAGTAAAAAAATCGAGTTGAAAAAAACGTTTTGGGCTAATTATAAGAATTAATTGCGTTTAAATCGCATATTCTGCTACTATGGTTTGAAGCTACCATACTTTTCCACAGAGGACTAAAACCCTTGATTGGAATTGAGTTAAGGAAGAAAACCTTCACATCCAAGTGGTGATTCCATCTGGGGATTTCGTTAGTGCTTTCGGATTTAGAGAAAAACCATTTTTGAGGTTATTTCTAGCGATCCATCTCTGGGAATTAGCACCATACGGTCCAAATCAGTTCACAGTAATTTATAGGTAGGCAAAGCAAAAAAAAAAGTACAGATCCTTACGGAACCGTACAATGATCGATTTTAGGGCATATGACCTCTACAACAAGTTGTATGGCTAGGGTTAGCAGTTGGCAGCGACAAAGGAAGTTCTGGGCAGAAAATAGGGTTCACATCACATGCATGAGGTATGCCGTACTTTTATAGGGCAGCCGTACAACTGCAGGATCAAATTGATTAGGGTTTGACTTTAAGAATTTAGTTTCAGCATTTATTTTCATTTCTAGCTCAGGGTTATGCTGAATACTCATTAAACTATTGTTTTGAAGACATTAGGTACTGTTGTACCTTTTTCTCCATTGAATTTGATTAGGGTTTCAACTCTTTGCATTGAATATTGCCTGTTAGTTTCATCTCCGTTCTTTTAATTTTCTGAGACAACAATATATATTATTCATTGAATGCATTTCTAGCTATATAGAGCTTGCAAACTGTTTGACAAAATGATTTTGTGAAACCTTTGGACATTGACATGGTTTAATGATGGATATGACTTAGAATTTTAGTTGCAGCGATTATGATTGTTAGTATTCAGAAATTCCTCACATTTGTTTGTATGCAAAGTGTTTGAAGAAATGCCAATAAACTAAGAATCAGAAATAGTGCAAGTTTTTGATCAAAAATTTTTAGTGCGACATTACAGTGGTATAAGAGCTGGTTTTTTTGCCAGTCTGTTGGGTAGTGGATGTTTATTGCATATCAAATTTAGTGGTTCATTGCATATCAAATTTAGTAGTTCATTGCAGTTCAATAGTTGTAGATCAGTTTTCAGTGGCTTGGAGTTTCAACAACGATTCATCATTCAAGGGATTGTCAATGGTTGTGAATCATGGTGTCATTCAATGAAGAAGATTTGGGCAAGAAGCTTTATAAAGCAGGAAAGAGACTTGAACACCTGCCACAATCTGTAATGCCCCCTTTTCATATAATTTTAATAATTAATAAAATTGCATGAACAATGATTTTAATCATTCGAAAATTTAAGGCAATTTAATTAATTATTAAAATAGAACTATCTGAGATAATTATTCAAATTATCGAAAAAGTGGTTTTAACTATTTGGAAAATTAAGGTAATTTTAAGGATTATTATAAGGGGCTTTATAATTAATAAATTGCTTTAAAAATGATTTTTATCACTTTAATTATTAGAGCAATTTAATTAATTATTTAAGGACCTAATATAAAATAATTATTTAATTTGTCAAAAAGTAATTTTGATTACTAATTTATTAAGACAAATTATTTAATTAATTAAAAAAGGCTTAAAGTGAAATTAAAAGGAATGTCGGCTTGGGAGTTAAAGCCAAGAAAAAGAAAATATATCCTAAAAGTTGGCAAAAGAGGGTTATGAGGTATTTTACCTCTTCAAGGTGGTTCGCTTTTCTTTGGAAGGTACAAATACAAGTGAAGATCACAATTGAAGACATGTTGAATTTGATATTATTTCATGCTTGAAGAAGATTGTGGATGCATGCCCAATAGGTGTTCACATATTTGGCACTGATTATTCTATAAAAAGTGTTTTTTGACGCCACCTTTGCTAAAAGAGGTTTTGTTACTTGCCTTAGAGGGGCGATTTGCTTTATGAGGCTTTTGAAAGGGTTTGGAGAATTATTTGAGGTCCAATTGATGCATAATAATTCTAATTATTATTTGTACTAATTTTTCCAAGTGTGGTGACTTGTTTGAGATTGAGGGTTTGATGTTTGAAGAGGTAAATTCTGAAAATTAAGGTTTTCAAAAATTTGGAGTAGTTTTGGTGACCTCATGGAAGGAAAATTATGAAATTATTTTTATTTGATAGTATTATTTTTGTGATTAGTTTGAGTAATTATTTGCATCATAATTCTAAATATTGAGAGAGTTATGAATTTTTGAAGTTTTCAGCTGTTCGTAGAAAATAAATTTTGTTGAGGGCAAATTTGTAAGAGTTTTGTTTTGATTTAATTATTGTAGTAATTTTTTGAATATTGACGATTGGATTGGACTAGGGTTTGATCACTTTGGAACCCTAATCGTTGATGATTCATGGATGATATGACTGCTGTGATTTTTTGTGAAGCTTGAGCAGGGATTAGAGTAGGAAAGGACATCAATTCAGCTAATGTGGTGCTAGGATTTGGAGGATTGAAACATTCATTTCAAGCTCTTTCTTCTTTGCAGCAAGAGCCATTGGTGGCCAAAATGACAAGGTATTTATTTGTCATTTATTTCAAGGTGAATTGGAGTTAATTTTCAGTTTGAAGGTGCAATTTCAGCAGCTAGGATTTGTTGATTTTATTAAATTCAGAATTTAGAAATTGGAGATTTTTGGGGAAACCCTTCTTTTGGTTGAATCGTCCCATTTGGAGACATTACAGTGGTATTAGAGCACCGATCTTGTCCACCTGTGAGGTTTGGTATTAATTTGGATACAAGCAGAGAAAATGATTTTGTGTTATCAAAAAATAGGAAAAAACCATGGAAAAAATGAAGAAAGAAAGGCTCTACAATGCATGTAGAAGGCCAGGGGACCTATTCCAACTAGTGGAGGATGCAATCAACACCTTGGAAGAAGTAAAAAATAGGTTATCCAAGGTAAATCAATCACATTATGAGTCCATGAAGTGGGCGGTACAGCCCTCAAGGACTTACTTGGTTCAACATGAATTATTGAGAGACATAGATGAGGAGGTAAGACTCTTGGTTACAAGTTGTATTAATGAGGTTTTAAGCTAACCGTTCCTGAAGTTCTCTACAGTGATAAAATTATGAGGGAAATATTTTCATTGATTGTGGAGAGCTTCTAAGCTCTCAAAGAGGACAAATGACACTCCTTGGTTAGAAGGGTCAACATTCTGGAAACTATGGCTTCAACTAAGACATGTATTTTGATGTTAGATATGGATTGTGACGAACTTATTGTTAAGATGTTTCAACTTTTCCTTGCAATTGCTTGTAAGAATCCTACCAAAAATGTTGTAGCTTCTATGCAGAAAATCTTGACCGTGACACTTAATGAGAGTGATGATCTTTCCAAGCCGTTATTATCTATCTGGTTGACAAGATTGGGGCTAGAAAAAGAAAATTTTCCAATTGCACATATGCTGTTTGAAAATGTTGCAATTGATTGTGAGGAAAAATTGAGGTCTTATTTGATAGTGGAATATGTAGAGGAAGAGAGTATTGAACTACACGGAGAGTTAGAGGAAAAGATTGAAGGGACAACCCTTCATGAGGGTTCTTATGAAGAGGCCAATGAAATAGAAAAATCAGATTTGAAGGAGGAAGGTGAGCTACAACAAGATGACACTTTGGGGTAGCCCATAGGGGTGCAAGTAGATGATTAAAGAGAAAGAGGAAATCAAGGAGCACGAACTAAAAGAAGTGCAAGGTAAGGATCTTTTATTGATAGGAGATGTCTATTTATCTTCTAATGATTGTATACATGATAGTGACAGTGAAGTCACCAAAGGTGATAAAATGAAGGATATGGTTTGCAAATTAAGCAATGAAGATTATTTGCATGGTTTGAATGACACGAAAGCTCCTTCATCTTCATCAATCAGCATGATAGGAGGGTATTTTATGAGTATGAAGAAGGATGAAAGGAACAATGATAGGGTTGTTATGAGACATCATGGACAACCATGTGCTTGCAAAAGAGGGGATGCTACAACACAATTGGTAAGTTTATTTGGTTCTGATTTTTATCGTGCATGTGTTGGAAGAGATAGATTAAAGTATGAATTTTATGGCTTGAATAATTTTGAGACATCTAGTCAATTCCAGTCCCTACATACAAATGTAATATTGCCATCTCGGAATATGTTTTAGTTCACAAGGAGTAAAGTTCATGCATGGACAAATTTTGAAATCAATTGCTCCCAAAATTTTGAACTAACATGGCAGGTACAATAGTATATAAAAAGGGATAAAATCTAGTATTGGTGGGGTTTGTTTGGTGATGCATACATATGTGAGGAAGCTAGCAATGAACAACCAAGGGAATGATATACATCTTAGATAAGGGGATCCCTACCAATGGGTTTAGATGATTATGATATGCACTTGCAAGGTATGATTTCCAATTTGATTAAGTTTGTTTTCTCTTTACAAATGGAAGGACTACATTTTCAAAATGAAGGATTAATATGGTATAAAGAAGGTCCTAACACACCTTGGAATGCACATTATGGGAGCACACCTCCTCTAGTGCTTCTCCATGAGATGAATTTGACTATGGGAAACCTTACTAAGCTTATTAATTTGGTTCAATTTTGTAGTCCTAATCTTCTTCATACAGGGCATAAGTTCATGATGGTTTGTTGGGGAAACATAGAGTTAGAGAGCCCATTAAGGATCAGCTTGGTAATGAGCAAATCAAAATTTCTGAGTAGAGACATGGCTGTGTTTTACTATGACAACCAACATATTTGCATGCACAATCTATGCGGAGAGGTTTCAACTCATAAGGGGACCTTGTGGATAAGCTCAAAGCATTATAAGAGGTATAATAGCTAGTATTTTGAGTTGCATGACATATTGAGTTCTTTTGAGCAGCATACTAGGTACAGGGATAGCAAGATAAGAAGTTATGATGGCATCTCACAGATCGTAGGAAGAGGAGAGAATGCAAGTAATAATTATGAATCTTGTCATCATGAAGAATCAAAATTAGACATGTACTTACAACAGTGTCATGAAGGAGGAAAGACTGATTTTTGGGGTACATTTCATCGTTTGCAAGGTTTTGGAAACATGCATGTTTGGGTTCCATTCGCGAGTAATAGAAGTAGCAAATGCACAAAGAGGATACAACTATCATTGATAAGCATTTGGGGACTCTTGATGAGCTTATGAGGTGCTACATGCATGCATGAGAATGTTGATAAGGGACAGCCTTTGGAGGGGCACATGGTGTGCACAAGGAGGCCTATATATGTTGAGTTGTACTACTCAAGGCCTCACATTATGGTAAGTTTACAAGATGGTACCTAGCTGATTTCATTTTGCATGATTGGAGAGTTATAGCATGGCATTTGGGGGGGTCATTACCCTCAGGGCAGCAAGGTAATCAAATTCTATTATGTTTTTTATTTCAACTTTTGGCTACATATCACTTCCTTGGAGGGTATAAGGGAAAGGAGATTCTTCATCCACTACTTGGTATTGAAATGGGTGTTTGACTGGGAACATGTGGAGCCTTTGGAAGGCTATGAGGACACATCTAACACTTGGGGGCAACCCCCAAAGTATAGGTACAACAGGTTCATGGCTCTTTTGAGGGCTACCACTTTTTGGGAAGCAAGGATAGATTTTGGTTGCATCGTGAGATGTGTTGGCAAGGTGGAATGACATTCATTATCCATTTGGGGAATGTCACGCTATGCTTATTGGTAAACTTTATTCCACTTAACAGGTACAGGAACAAGGTTTTTTGAGCACTACAATAGGTTTTACCACTTGGACATGGTAATTGGGCATATGAGTTTGCATTTGCTTGAGGGCAAACAAAAATTGGGAAAGGGAGGACTGTAATGTTCCCTGTTCATATAATTGTAATAATTAATAAAATTGTCCGAATAGTGATTTTAATCATTCGAAAATATAAGACAATTTAATTAATTATTAAAATAGACCTATCTTGGATAATTATTCTAATTACCGGAAAAGTGATTTTTATCGTTTTAATTATTAAAGCAATTTAATTAATTATTTAAGCAAGGACCTAATATAAAATAATTATTTAATTTGTCAAAAAGTAAATTTAATTACTAATTTATTAAGGCAAGTTATTTAATTAATTCAAAAAGGCCTAAAATGAAATTAAAATGAATGTTGGCTTGGGAGCTAAAGCAAAGAAAAGGAAAAGATATCCTAAAAGTTGGCAAGAGAGAGTTATGAGGTATTTTACCTCCCCAAAGTGGTTCGCCTCTTTTGGAAGGTACAAATACAAGGGGAAAATCACAATTGAAGACATGTTGAATTTGATATTATTTCTTCATGCTTGAAGAAGATATTGGGATGCATGCCCAATAGGGGTTCGCAGATTTGGAGCTGATTATTCTACAAAAGGTGTCTTTTGACGCCACCTTTGTTAAAGGAGGTTTTGTTACTTGCCTTAGAGTGGGGCTATTTGCTTTGTGAGGTTTTGAGAAGGTTTGGTGAATTATTTGAGGTCCATTTGAAACATAATAATTCTTATTATTATTTGTACTAATTTTTCCAAGTGTGGCGACTTGTTTGGGATTGAGGGTTGATTTTTGAAGAGGTAAATTTTGAAAGCTAGGATTTTTGCAGCAAGTTTCGGTGACCTTCCCTTGGAAGGAAAATTCTAAAATTATTTTTATTTGATAGTCGTTATTTTTGTGATAAGTTTGAGCTCTTATTTGCATCATAATTCCAAATATTGAGGGAGTTATGAATTTTTGAAGTTTTCAACTGTTCGTAAGAAATAATATTTGTTGAGGGCATATTTTCAAAGGTTTTGTTTTGATTTAATTATTGTAGTAATATTTTGAATATTGACGATTGGATTGGACTAGGGTTTGATCACTTTGGAACTCGAATCGTTGATGAGTCATGGATGATATGACTGCTGTGATTTTTGTATGATTTTGTCTACAATTTGTGAAAGCTTGAGTAGGGATTAAAGTGGGAAAGGACATCAATTCAGCTAGAGTGGTGCTAGGGTTTGGAGGATTGAAACATTCATTTCAAGCTCTTTCTTCCTTGCGGCAAGAGCCATTGGTGGCCAAAATGACAAGGTATTTATTTGTCATTTATTTCAAGGTGAATTGGAGTCAATTTTTAGTTTGGAGGTGCAATTACAGCAACTAGGGTTTGCTGATTTTACTAAATTCAGAATTCAGAAATTGTGGATTTTAGGGGTAACCCCTTTTTGGTTGAATCGTCCCATTTGGGGACATTACACAATCAAAGGATGATCTATTTTGCATTTTGAAAGAAGTGAAGATTTGCTTATTTATGATAGATCAATCAGATTAAGTGAGGATGCAATATGATGACTCCATTAGTGAATTCTTTGGTTAAGCTAGAGCTTTTGAGACATTCAAATGAGGAGGTAAGGCTTGCAGTTACCTTTTATGTTAATGAAATTATGAGATTAACAGCTCCACGAGGACCTATAAAATTAAGTGGTTCATTGCAGTTCAACAGTTGTATATCAGTTTTCAGTGGCTTGGAGTTTCAGCAGGGATTCATCATTCAAGGGATTGTCAACGGTTGTGAATCATGGTGTCATTCAGTGAAGAAGATTTGGGCAAAAAGCTTTATAAAGCAGGAAGAGACTTGAACACCTGTCACAATCAAAGGATGATTTACTTTGCATTTTGAAAGAAGTGAAGATTTGCTTATTTATGATAGATCACTCAGATTCAATGAGGATGCAATATGCTATGACTCCATTAGTGAATTCTTTGGTTAAAGCAGAGCTTTTGAGACATTCAGATGAGGAGGTAAGGCTTGATGTTACCTTTTGTGTTAATGAAATTATGAGATTAACAACTCCATAGGGACCTTATAACAACAGTTACATGGAGGTATTTCAGCGAATTGTGAAAAGTTTTCAAGGTTTGGATTATAGCAAGGTTTGGATGATAGCAAGGTTTGGATGATAGCAAAAACCCTTCTTTCGCTAAGAGTAAGTGTATACAATTTTGACCTTGCAGGTCAAATTGTCACCTCTATCATTTGAAACTTTGCATAAACATGCCTTTTTGAAGTAGTGGCATAAATTGGTCTTTTCAGTTTTTTTGAAGGGCTCCTTCCTTTCAAAAAAGGGCCCATTTTTTCAACAGTTTTCCTAAAGGGTTTTTTGTCTCAAGAAGCTTGGCAAGTGGACCGTGTCAATTTATTCGAAGGGCTTGTCATTGTGTTTGAAGGGTTTGTTGACAAAGGCCGAGGGAATACTTTGAAAAAGCTTAAGACAGATTTCCTTCAGACTTTTTGTCCAAAGGAAATACAAGAAGGGACCTTTACAATATTTTCGAAGGGTTATTAGCCCTTTGAAAAAAGACCATTTCAAGTTTTCGAGGGACATTTCTAATAAGTTCGAAGGAAAGTGCCATAACAGAGAAAAGCCGACGGATGCATTTCAAGACTTCGAAGGACTTTTCAGGGGCAAGTGTACTGTTTCATCTTTTCGAAGGGCAATTTTGGGACATCGAGGGGACACTTTGGAAAGGGTTCCGAAGAAAAAATTCCTTCGGACTTTTGTCCGAAGGAAATGAACGAAGACAAAGGGCCACTTCATAAGTTTTGTGGGTCCATAACATTTTCCCGAAGGGCAGTTCACAAAAAGCCGAAGGGTTCATTCATTTTTCACAAGGTCTTTTACAAGTTTCCCGAAGGGTATGTACCTTTTGGGAAAGTTCTATTGAACAAAGCTGAAGGGCTTGTCATTTTTTTCGAAGGATCAATTACAAAATCCCGAAGGGTATTTGCCCTTTGGGAAAGTCCAAAACAAAAATCCAAAGGGTTATTAGCCCTTCGAAAAAGGACTTTTACAAAAGTCCGAAGGGTAATTTGGGAAGGCCAAAAGAAAAGCCCGAAAGACAATACTTGCGGACAATTTGTTCGTGGGAAAATGACAAAGGAAAAGCTGAAGACCTAATTCCTTTGGACTTTTTGTTTGAAGGAATAAACAAGGAGATGGGCCCGAAACAATTCAAACGGCAAAAAGTCCGAAGGAATTCCTTCGGACAAATTGTCCGAAAGAATTCCTTAGGAAGGTTTACCAAGCGAAACGCTGCCGGCAATAAGCCCGAAGGGAAATAACAGAAGCAAGGTCTGAAAGACAAGCCAAAGGAAAATGTCTGTAAGAAAATGCACAAAGAGGAACGTCCGAGAGAAATATTGGATCAAGGAAAGAACAGAGACAAATAAGCCGGATAAACAAATGGCCCAAAGCAATATATGCACAGAGACGAAGAACCAGAAAATGCAAGAGATTTCAACAGCGAATGAACAGATTAACGTGTTTTACAGCATGCAAAGTGGTCCAAAACAGGATTAGACACGTCCAAGATGTGTAAATCGTTTTAAACACGACACCTTTAGTTCTAAAACGAAGACTCGTTTGCATGGACTTAAGGAGTTTAACATTGGAGAGTTCAACACAAAATTTCATGCATGCACTCTTGTTTGTCTCGTTCATCCGAGCCTTTCAAACGTTTCTAGTAGTTCAACTGGAGATCATTGGAGGTTGACTAGTCTTGAGCTCTAGTTGACTAATTGATAAGTGTCACATCCACTCATGCTTTCCATACAATAGAGGACATTCTCACGTTCCAATTCAGTTTCAAGTCGGTTCAAGCTTGAGTTAAGACATCCAAATTGGCGTAGCATCATGCATGATGAAGGTTTTGACTCAAACGTGAACTCACCATTCTTGTCAAACGCCAAAGAGCTTTTCATGCAAGCATAAGACAAAGGATTTTATTTTTAGATCTTTGGACAACTGTAGTTTGACTTGGTTAATGTGAAAGTTGACTTTCTTTTATATTTTTCAGCGCCAACTTCTTGGGTGTTGTATCTTTTTCTATATAAGTTGGCTTTTTAGCCTTGATTTGATCATCCCTCTTTTGGCAAGATTAAATTCTGCCAAAGACTGAGTTTGTAACTTTTTTTCAGATTAATAGGACTGTTTTTATTTTTCAGAATGCTGGTATGGTGTATTCATGTCAGTGATTTGCATAAGTGATAGAATTTTTCTTCCTTGTTAAGTCTTGATTCTTACCTAGTAGCATAGTTGATCAGTTTATGCATGTCATGTTCTGTGTTTGATGTCTCTTGGTTGAGTTTACAGTGGATATAAGTCGCTGGTTAGTGCCTTAAATCAAAGATATTCTTTCATTTTCCTTAAGCTTGGATCACTAGAGAAAATATTTTCGTGAAATACTTATGCATATTGGTCAATTGGAGTTGAAAGTTCAACGCTTTTCTTGTCTAAATCAGTGTTCTTAGGAGCTTAAATTGAGTGGATCAATCAAAAAATACAGGTGTATCACCATCATTAGATAGGATTTCCGTTCAAGTTTCTCTCTCTTTTCGTGACAGTTTGTAGCGTAGAGCAAAGATCCTAATTGATACACCAAATGGAGCTAGCCCTTAGAATCTAGAGATTCAATCCGCTGATTAGGTGACCCACAACGTAAGATTGTTTCCATGTTTCAGCAGACTGTGAAGCCCTGAAACTACCTTCACAGGGGTGCAAGTCTGATTGACAACAGTAAGAATTGTAGAAACTATTGCAAAAATCAGAACTTGTGTTATTATGTTGTATCTTGATGATGAAGATCTTATTCTTGAAATGTTTCAACACTTCTTGGCTTCTGTTAGTGAGAAGCATGCGAAAAATATTATATCTTCCATACAGACAATAATGTCTTTGGTTATAAATGAGAGTGATGATATCTCCCACCCACTCTTATCTTTTTTATTGGCTGTTATGAGGCAAGACCAGGTTACTTCTTTAGCTGCACATGAGTTGATTAACAATGTGAGCAGAAGTTGATGCTATAGTTATTAGCAAGAGTTGCATCCACAAGAGAGGAGTACATGAGTCTTCATATGATAGTGCTGAGATTGAAGGGTATGCTGATTTGGAGTTTGCTAAATCAGCAACTATTGATAAGTCATATGAAGGCATGGAATTTCGTGATGATTTATCGCTTGAGCAAAGTGTTATCATGCCATCTATTCAAGGAGTTTGCAAGACACCAATGAAAGTTAGCTGATTTTGAAGGTGATATTGTTCCTACAAATGAAGACAATTCAAAAAACTTGTTGTGTGGTGAGCAAAGTCACTTTGCAGATTTAGATCAAAGGCCTTTAGAATTGCAAGAATTGAAGAATCAATTTCTAGTCACGGAAGAGAAATTGGTGCAAGTGTTAACAAGGGTTGATAGTGCACACAAATTCATTGAAGACCTCATTTGGAAAGCCCAAATTGAGAAGAGGCAAAAAAGCATTAGAGGAGGAGCCACTCTTGCAAATTTGCAAACAGTAAAAAATGCATTAGAAATAATGAAATCAGATTACTTGCAATTGCTCATAGATAGGGATCATACTATCAAATTTGCAGAAGAAAAGGAGAAAGAAGTTGATGAGCTCAACCTAGAGCTAAGTTTGGCTCACTTTTTACTCTACAAAGCAGAAAATCAATCATCTATTGCAGCCACACCCAAGGAACAAGAATCTAACATAAGGATTATGGAGATAAAGCAGATACTTGAAGGAATTGATGAGCTTCAAAAGGACTATAAATTGGAGCCAAGCTACCCTTGGGGACATGAAGAGGAAACCATGGAAGACGAATTGCTATCTCGTGGTGTACAGGATACAGGTCCTCCTAAAATGAGCAAAAAACAATTGAGGAGAGAACAACGTTTTTTCACATGCCAGGAAGTCTGGACACCTAGTCACTTATGTGGGAACAACAAAAAAGATGAATTAGTGACTTCCATCACATGTTTATTCCAGTGGAGTGATGATGAGAACAAAGAAGAAGAATCATGTGATGCATCTGTAGAGGAAGAAGAGTACTTGAGCTTCCCTGAAGAAAATACTTAGAGCATCCTTGTGAAGAAGAGTTGGTTCAGTAGGAAGATTGGCCTAAACAAGTTAAAAATAACTTTCGAGTTTTTGATAACCCACTCTTTGATATGGATACAGAGATACCTTATGATAACCCACTTTTTGAGGTGGAGTTCCAAGATGACCTTGTTGAGGAGCATGCACTTGAGCAAAATGTTGGGTTTGAGCTTGCTAAAATTCTCAAACCAGGAACTGAAGGTAAGCAATTTGATTATCTTCTGGATTATAACTCAAGGCATGAATGTAATCATGAGAGTAGAAAATTGATCCTTTGTACTTTGTCATTGCAAAGTTGTTTTCATCAAAGGAAGCATCACAAGAATGGTGAAAGAATTTGTAAATAAGAGTATGGGATGTGGGGGTTCCATTAAGATATCAGGAATCAAGAATAAAGGGCTGTCCTTCATACAAGAATCGCAGTTTGCAAGTTAAGACAAGCAATTTTCTCATCTTGTTATGGCATTGAGCTTACTTTGGGTCAGCCTTGCATGATGTTTGATGTTGTATCTCCAAATTTGTCATGGAGCAAAGAGCACTATCTAGAGTTAAGAATAAGTTGGGTGGGAGATATCCTAACTATTGAGATAGTTAGGAGCGTCAGTAGAAAATTTCAAGGGAAAGTTCACATGGATATCAACGTTGAGCAGCATAAGCATGATGGAACCGCTTCAATATTCAGTCTTCATGCAAGGGAACATCAGTTGATGGTGTTAGACGTTGGTAGTAACAAAAAAAAGATCGCATTGAGGTCTACAAGTCTGAATTGCCTCATCTATGCTACTGATTTTATACAAATCAGTTACCATGAAATTTCATTTGAATACTCATAGGCAGTATGGCCGACACTTTTGGACAAGGGAAAGAGCACATTTCAAATGGTGATCGAATGTGATGATTTTTTAGCTTTTGTAGGGGCAATTTTCATTATTTTATTGCTCACATTATCTACGCAAATTATAATAATTCATTTTTGCAGCTGCCATCCCAGTTTTAAGTTGCTGAACTTGATGAAATCCGCTAATGAATTGCTGATTTCAGATTTGAGCCAATGCAAGAATAATTCTCTAAAGGCCACTAAATCATGGAAACAATTTGTTGAATGGTTTAATCTAAAGGAATCAAAAATTTCAGCTTACATATCCTTGTTTTGGTTTGAAATCCAAAAGGTTTACGACTGTCAAAGTATATTTTCAGCTCAAACTAATCCACGTCATCTATTGGGGTTTGTTATGATTTGTTTTGAGTATCATGCTTACTGGTTAAACAAACTATTTTCTCAGATGCCCAAGATCATGACGTCTACATTGAGACACTATGGGGCAAGGTGTTTGTCATGCCCCCTTTTTAATTAATTTGATTTTTCAGGGAATGTGCCCATTCTAATATTTCTTTGGGATTAGAGAAGGGAAAAGGAAAAATCAAATTTTATTATTATGTGGGCCCATGAGATTCATTACTTCATATTTTGGATAAAGGGGGACAATAATTAATAAATTATTATTAATATTGAGTAAATATCCAAAGAGGTGTGTGGAAATCTGTGATGGAAGCACATTTATTGGAGAGAATCTTGGTGTAGAAGTTACAGTATAGAAACTTTATGACAGCTGTGGAAGTGAAGATCATGATGAGTCCTAAGGGAAACTTACCAAGTGAGGTGTGACTTTCTAAGACATGACAATGATGATTTCCAAGACAGTTTCTAGTTTGTTCTTGCTTTTTTATCCTTGAGATAAGTGGGTCAAATTTGGGAAAGTTTGAAAAATGGAAACAAAGGAAGGGAAAAAACAGGATCTAAATGTTTTATGGGCAAGAGGATAAAGATAGAATTAGTTGCATTTTATAACTCATGTCATCCTCTAAAATCAAGGAGATTGGTATTTTGGTGCCAAATTTGAGGCCTCATGTGTATTTATATGTCAGGATTTCCTTCTAGGCTATCTTTTGTCATTACAACCAATTTCTACAGATTGTTGCACTTGTGCTTCAATAACAGGATTCGAGGACGAATCCCCTTGGGTTCTTGGTGATCAATGGACAGAAACCCATTGTTACTAGAGATCAGAGGATGAAAAACCTTTTAATTTCATAAGGGTAATCTCATATAGAGATTGCATTGGAGCTTCACAAATTTGCAATTTTTCGTATTCAGTTGGTGTGCATGTTTGCATGTTTTGGAGTGTCTAGTTTGAGTAGATTCTAGTGTGGTGAGTCCAGTGTTGTTTCAGTTATTTATTGTTGTTATTAATGTAAAACAACCTCTCTTTGTTTTACTTTCATCATATATATTAGTAATATAAGTTGGAGTTCATAAGTTGTCATTTTTATGACTTCTAGTGAAATCGGACAAATTGAAAATGGTAGTTTGGTATACAGATTTGTGTTTGTGATTAAATCTGGAAAATTTATGATGTATAACAGCATGAGGTTGTTCCATTATTGATATTGGATTTATTATTTATCAATATTTTGAGTCTAAGTAAGTTTCCCCTTGCATTGTGTTAAAATTGCCATTTTCGGGATCAATTGGTGTAGAGAAAATTTGGGTGTTCTAGAAGTTGAAATAAAATACATTTTCAGCTTAAATTTTATTTGCATGAAATTTTGGGAGGGACATGACAGTGGTATCAGAGCTGTGATTTTGCCAGCCTGGAGGTTACTTTGATGTTTGATGCTTCCTAGTGTTTGGGTATTTAGTTACTTGAGAAGAAAGCCCTGATTTTCCCAGCCTGCAAGGTGAATATTTTGTTGATAATTCCTAGGGTGAAATCAAGTGCATTGAATTGTTTATCATGGGAGGATTCTTGAGATTCTTAACAAATGGGAAAAAGGCAGATCTTATTCAAGATAAAATGATGGAAATACAAAAGAACCAAGATGAAATGATCAATTCACTTAAAAGGTTTATGGATAGCATGCAAAATTCAGTTCTAGCTAAAATGTCTCAAAAAAAAAGATGATATCAGGAATGAACTCATGGGAAAGAAACTTCCCTTCTCTTACAAAGAACCTTGGAAGACAAGTCAAAGATGTTGGAGCAAAGAAGAAAAGTTAGAAGTGAAAGAATTTTCCAAAGATCTGGAAAAGAACTTAGAACCAAAAGCACACCACGCTGTAGAGGTAGAACCAGAGTCTCAAGAGGTTGTGCATCTAAGTGCACACAAGGAGGAGAAAACAATCTTACAAGAAGATGAAAAAGAGAAAGGCTTGGGTGAATCTACCACAGAAGATTTTGAGGAGAGATGTTTCTTGCAGAAGAAAGAAAGAATGGAACTAGAAAATGTGGTTGAAAATAAACTAACCCCATTGCATTCAAGCATAGAGGATGTAATGAGGACTCATAAAAGGTGTGATGAATGGATGGAAAGAGCTAAGAGAGCTAAGTTGATAGCTGCTCAAGCAAAACAACACCTTCAAAAATTCAAAGGTAAGGATTGTAAAAACATTTCATTAACTTCGAAGGTTGAATTTACGCATAATGTTTGTCTTGAAGAAGTCAAGGAAGAGCCAAGGTTGTTTGAGAATGGCCTACCAAATAGCCATGTTGATGAGCATGATTTCGGGAAGGATGCCCAAGTTGAGACTTATTCTATTGATGGTGAGAAGGGTGATACTACTACTACTACAAATCCTTTAGAGACTTTCAAATCAGTTCATAGAGGTAAACATTTGATTGCTTCTTGGATTGCAACAGGAGAAATAAGGATGTTGGTAGGAGTAAGGATTTGTGGCATATGATGTCATTACAAAATTTATGGCATGATGAGATGTATTTTAAAAAGATTGAAAAGAGGAAGGGTACAAAGTGGAAGGGATATCCTTTCTCTCATCATCAAGATGTCTCATACTTAATGGTGTGGGATCTAGGTGTTTTGGCCAAATCCAACATATAGAGTAAAGGTAAACCTTCTTTGGTAGTAGAAGAGGTTTTGTTATCTTCTAATGATTGCATATGTCAACTAATGGGTGATGTAGTCAAAGAAGATGATCTACTTAATAGATTCAAAGGATTTGAGATGGAGGAACATTCATTAACCTCCAAACTTTCAAAGGGTAAGGTAATGATTAGTTACTAGAATAGCATGGTGAATGGATATGCATTTGAAATAGATATTATGAATTGCAAGGATAGAGATGTTGAAGGTAGCTCAACAATTCCTTCCTTATCAAAGGTGGATGAGATCAATATTAACAGCCTAAGGTATGAGCATAATGATCATTTATTATTTCCGCTTATGTCACTGCCAAATTTTGGTCATCATGGAAAACATGCTAACAAAGGTGAGAGAGTAAGGAAAATAACTTGCAATATAGGGCATGAGGATTCTTTGATTCAAATTCAAGATTGTTTTTGCATATGGGATTGGGGTGATCTTTTGAGAGTCAAATTGGATAGAGGCATTGATATTACTATTGAGTTATTCATCTCTTGCGTTTGGATTGAAAGAGATTTTATAAGGAACCACATGGGGTTTATTGCACATTCTAACCACTTTGTGAAGGGAAAATATGACAGCAATAGGATGTGCACCATCTATGAATCTTTGAAAAAGATTCCTAGGGTTGAAGAAATTGTTGATGAATTGCAGGAGTCAGTTTATTCCCTAAGGATTAATTTGAGGACAGAATACCATTGGATTCAGGAGAGGGATATGGATATGCACATGATAACATTTAAGAGTCACTTCAGGCACTTTGAGGTCATGATCATGCTAGGTGATTTAACTAATGCACTAGCCACCGGGGTGAATCAGGTATTTAGTGATAGCATTTTGATGTGTAGTAATGCTTGGGAAGATCATATGTGGCACATGGCATCGCCTAATGTATTTTTAGAGAGACATGCTCTAGATACAAAGGAATATCTATATGATTTTGAGGTTTACAAAGCTTCTGCACTTGGGCCATGTCATTAATGCTAGATGCATGCAAGAAAATACCACACTACAAGACTTTGATAAGTGGGAGAAGGTACTGAGCTTATTTCATGTCTTTATTATTTTAGCTTTTTCACAAACAATTGTTATAGAATGTGATGATATGCAAAAGGGAGTTGTTTTGGTTACAATGCAAACGAGGAATTTCGTAAAAAATGAAAGCATGAAGTTCAAAGATTCAAAAGAGAATTTCCCTAATTATGAGGAGATGTTTTCCATCATGTATGCATTGAAATACTTCATACATCATCATGTTTTTGGTAAATGTGTGGCGGAGATGGACTACACAAGATTGAAGTTCCTCTTGGATCTATATGATTGGAGTGATGAGTCACTTAAATGGGGTGACCTGTATGTGCTAGTGGATTGTCTTAGGGAGTGCATCATCTTCCATCGGAATAAGATATGGTTTACAGATTTGAAATTCAGAGTTTGGTGGTGTGAATGTTGTTGCTATAGGATGATAATTGATGTTCCTCTACTGTATTCATGTTGTTCTAGATCAGTCCATGAAACTAAAATTAACATATCTCAAGTTGAGGTAGTATGGATAAATTGGTTATACCTTGAAGATTACTACAACCATGCCACTCATCTCAGGTCCACTGCTCCGAGATTTACCAGAGTGCTAGGAAGGAAGTTGGATAAACCTGCAATTGGAGAGCTTACAAAAGCTCTTCAGGAGAATGTAGATCAGCTTGAGAATTGGAGAGAAGAGATCATTACCCTAAATATCAAAGAATATATAATAGGTTGGTTGTCTTCGTTGCTTGATTCAATGCCCATCATTATTCTATCAAGCGGGGGCTCTTCGAAGTTAATGTTGACATGAATTCTGGCATAATTTAGGCCAGTTGGATGCTTAATACATTCAAAAGCTATGATGCAATCCCCTATGGCTGTGCCTGCTTTTTGCAAGGAGGATTATTGCCAATCTTCACTTGGTAAGAAGGGTAGTTTGTTCCAGATTGGGATTGCGCTCACAAGGTGTTTAATTGGGTTGAAAGTTGGGGACCATGGTTTCATGAAGAGATGTGATTTTTTCACGAACTAGAGACATCCTTGAAAAGCTTGACTTTCTTCCTGCTTTGAGGAGAAGATGGCCACACAGCAGCCTAGTAGCCTTTTGGCATCATGAGTATAGCTACTTATCCTAATGGCCTCAAGATCTCTTGGACCTAGAGCCTGAGGGTTTTAGGACAAGGGAAGCCACCCATGAAGTGGCATATAAGGTCCTTTTTGTTCAGCAGCCATTTTCCTTTGCAGTGCAGAGATTTGGCCTAGTGATTTTTCTGTGGGCATGACGTTGAATGTATATGAATAGGTCTTCCCGGCAGACCTGGTTCGTTTCTTTTGAGACAACAGATTTCAAATTTAAGCTTGAATGTTGTGGGTTTGGGCTCTAGGAGTAGGCTGTGAACTCTTCTTATGGGGCTGGTTTTTGACACTCAGCCTTGACAGATTGCTGTGTGAGCTGGTGTTGGGAATGGCAGGGATCGGGAGCGATTGCAGCTGGATGAGTAGAGCATCAGAGCTATACAGCTTCTTTGTATTTTTCAAATGACATTCTCCTTTTGAATACATCCATGCACCTGCAATGTTGAAGCCTCTTTAGTTAGGAACAAACATTTTGACCTCTTCCTTCCTTTCCTCTCCATATAAGTAAGAAGGATCCTTTAGCTTCTTCCCGGCTGAAGTCTTAAGATGAGAAAAATGTTAAGAAGAACTTCAAAAACTGAACGAATATCTGTATGCCTCTCATTAAAATAATTCTATCATTTGTGAAGATTATCTTTCTTTCCAAGAACCCTTTGGGGGAGTCTCCTTTCCTTTTTCATGTGGCTAAGAATGCTTCTTCAGCTCTTGAATCCTAAGTATATTCATTTTTTCCCACCAATGCTTTGCCTCATTTTCAAGGAAAGAAGCTAGAAAAAGTTTAAAACAAGACTCAAAATTTGCATATTTTTCCTTAGATAATTCCACCTTTCTCTAGTAATATCTTCCTTTGATGGAAACTTAGTTATCTCCATGATTCACACTTCAGATAAAAGGTAGACTTTCAAGAAAATTTGCATTCAATGGATCTTCTTTCCTATGAGAAATCTGAATAAAATGGATGTTGCAAGTATATCTGAAAATTTAGCTCACACTGCACAGAACGATGTGTGATTTGCTTATCCTGATTGCAAGGTATGATAAATTTTCCTCTCTTCTGACTGGGTCATGATTGTAGAAAAAAACAGCACAACGGTTCTGGGAAGTCCAATTCCTTGAGTTAATATCCCCCTCAATCCTACCAAGATTTTCTATTATGATCACTTGTTGGAAAGTTCTCGAGGTTGAATTTTAGATTGCATGAGAATGACTGAATGAACGCTTCAGCTAAGAGAATTTTGTGCTGCAGGATGATGCCTTCTTCCTCGTAAAGAAAACAGTTAAATAACACATGTTCCATATAAGTCTTCTCATACCGTTCCCAAATTGACATTGTGATACAAGAAGTAACGGTCCAAACATCTAATACTAGAAATATGCTGAAATCTAACTGAGATCACACAACACAAAGATGGAGGATACTCATGTAGTACCCAAATCTACCGTACATGGAGAAAAATATCCTTGATGTAGGGTTACAAGTTATTACACCTGTAATGTAAGCAATCAGTAAAAAGTATCTCCCACTGTGAGAGCTGAACAGATACTCAATATCTCACACGACCCATCTACAATGACATGAGCCTCCTTATTATTGACATAAATTGGATTTTGTACACCGGCTTGTAAGGTGGAAGAGCTTTGGTAGAACTGATGTTATGCAATGAGGAATAATGGTAGTGCAGTAAATGAGATTAATGTGTTATATTTAACAAACAAAAAGAAGTGGGTACTAGATTCCATGCACATCCATCCACATAATACAAAACACAAGTATTTCCTATTTCAATTTCTCTTTATTCAATATTAATAAATGTTACTTGCTGCCATATTCTCTCTCTCTCTCTCTCTCTCTCTACTTGCTCACTCCTTTATGTTACTCTCACATATATTTGTTATATTTCACATATACTTGTCTTCTTATCTATCTCACCCCTTCGCTATTATGCTTTTCATCTCATACAACTCACTTCTTGGAAGTTCTCTCTTCCACAAGTAGTTTACAATCTTATATAGGCTTCCAAAGCCAATGGCTACAACCCTTCTCCCCTTGGTAACTCTTGGTAACTATTAGTATATACCAATTTACCTTCTTAATACAACTTACAAGATATTTACTTATTTCTTTTATATATTATTGTATATATATCTATTTGTTTTCTAAACTTCATTATATAAATATACTACTACTCAATACATTACAATGACATCTATAATGCCTCAATACAGCATGATACGAAGGGACATGTCCATTCATCATCCACGTGCTTAGAGTATGCCACAAAGCTCCGTATGGTGTTGTACATGTCCTAGAGAATTTGTTCATTGTTATGCCTATTTGACACCATTATTGATGTTGCAGTATGTTTGGGGATTCCGTGGTATATGACTTATTTGACCTTGATTAATGTCCATTCTTCATCCAAGTCTGTGGAAGATGTTGCAAAGATCGGTATGATGCTGCACAAGTCCCAAAGTGTCACTGCTCTGCTTTGTCTATATGTTGCCATTGTTGTAGCTGCAACATGCTCTGGGCTTCCGCAATATACGAGAATGCTTGTCTAACCTTGATGAAGAATCCTGCCAACACTTATCTAATCTCTCATCTAATAATACTTGGGGAGGGTAGACCCCTAACCTTACATGTTACACATTTGACCAACACATTGTTCAATATAACAGTAACTGCAAGTTTCCCAATACAACTAACCAAGGGTTATTCCCACCACATGTTATCTATCATATGCATATGGGGTTATGAAGTAGATAACATGTGGTGGGGATAACCCTTGGTTTGTTGTATTGGGAAACTTGCAGTTAGTGTTATTGTATAGGTACATAACATCTTGTTTCTATATGTTTTTAAGAAATGATCATACTAATTATGGCTGAATTAAAAATTATGGTTGAATTCAATGACCATACCAATTATGCTACATAACATGTTGGAGCGTGAAATTGGTTTTTGCTAACAATTGTTGAATTCAAAAGCCAAATTCTTCTACTGAGATGTAATTCTATAAAGATGCACATAAGGTGAAATATTATGTAGGTTGCAAGAAGTGAGTGTAATTATATTCGAGGGTAATACATAGGTGTACAATGTGTGCAATGCCCACCTTCTATTTAGGGTCCATTGATAGTAGGAACTAGAGGTTGCTGCCAACTTCCATAATACAAGTTATTGGCCTTCATGTATAGGAATTAATTAAAATCAACCATGTATGGCATTAGGATAGATGAGCTTGGAGTAGTGTATCTTTAACATAATCCGTTTCCAGAATCTAGGCTTCTAAAATAAATAATCCATTCTCGTGGAAATCAATTTAGTAAATCTAGCTGTCAGAGTAAATTAAGTATTGGAACTGCAAAAGTACTGGAATAGGGGTGTTGAATAATAAAAGCACTTTGTGGAGGAGGATAAGTTACACAAGTCTTTGTATTTGTGAACGACTAGAATTTTTGATGCACTTTCGCCTACCTTATCAGTGAGTGAGAAGAATTTTTGAGAAATTATTTATTTATAATCTAGGCATTCTTTTAGGATAGAAAAAATAAAATAAAAAATAAACTTCATAGAAATGATGAAGGATATGGATGGAAGTCTAAGTTGTTTGCTCATGGATCTGCCTTCGATTATAGTCTTGATATGACATGTTTTTGCAGGTTTGCTCATACAAACCCATTGCATTTGGATGTTTTCCCAAGTATAGCACGTTTTGAGGGGGAGGTGGTAGCGATGACAGCTAGCTTTCTTGGCAGTAGAGAAAAATCATCTGGAGGGCAAGTTTGTGGTAATATGTCATCAGGAGGCACAGAAAGTATATTACTTGCAGTAAAGTCTTCACGAGATTACATGAAAGAAAAGAAAGGAATTGTGAAACCAGAAATGTGAGTTATGCATTTTCAGAGAAGTTTTTATATATCCACTAACATTATGTGATTTTTAGAGCAACCATGTTACTTCTTCGTGTTTTCAGTCTTTTTTTTTTCTTGATTTTTAGGATAATTCCAGTATCAGCTCATTCTGCATATGATAAAGCTGCTCAGTACCTAAAAATCAAGCTGTGGCGTGTACCCGCAAGTGAAGATTTTCGAGCAGATGTAAAAGCAATCCAGCGCTATGTGAATAAGAATACAATTATGGTACAGTGACTTCAATATAGGATCCATATCTAAGAAAACTTTTGTATTACAATGGCATGGTTTGTTGCTTAAGTAGTTTGGAGGCTTTGAGCATCATGAGTCATCTTCCAAGGGCATTTTTTTTTCCTGGTTGTAATTCTCCTTGTTCATGGCAGTTCTAACATTTTAGTTTAGTGTGATCCTGTTCAAAGTAATGATTCCAAGCCCTAAAGATAGACAAAATAAATACAAATGAACACAAATTATGTAGCAATCAAGCTTGTTATTTTTTCATTCATGTACAAAGGTATACAATACATTGGTTTACAACCTTTCAAATCCAAGGGAAAAACCAAAGGCCAAGTGCGACCCTTCACCTTCAAACTTCATTTGAGTATATTTACAATATTTATTATGTTGCATTCCTTTGAATCTATTTTCATTATTAATATTTTTCAATGGATCAATTCCTAAACTCGTTCTCTACAACTGAAATGATGCAGGAACCATGTTTGAAACTCTGCATGTTGCCATTCTCTGATAGAATCCTTTCAATGTTTTGGTACTACACTATCTGCCCGTGTGTCCAATGATCGAAAATGTTCACTGTAAAGGTGAACTGTATATACCAGATTTCCCTTTATAAGAAGTCCCTGCTATGTCTTGCTATGCGTCTTCAAATCTCTCCAAATGTGATATTTCATGCTGTCTCTGTCATGAGTATCCAAATCCTTGCGAGGTCAACTGCCTGAATGTGCTTCAAGAGCACTCTCAAACCCCTGACCTCTAATCATGTCAAGCGGATGAAGGACCATTTTCTTGATTGTTTCTAATGAAGGAGCATTTCGTGATGGTTTCTAGAGTAAATGCCTCCTATCTCTAGTAAATTATGCTATAACACAAAAAAAAAATAATGCCTACAGTATAGACATTGTGCCAACTATTGTCTCTCTATCGATGTGTAACTGCTGTCTCCCTAGTTACAATCTCAACTCACAAATTCAACTCTGAAATATCCTATCTTGAAAAAAAATACTCTCAAGACATTATCAATTGGGACGACTCAAAACCTTTATAAAAAGCTTTGAATTGCAAAGATATTTCCAGCTACATACAACATCTGGAATATCCACAACACGTGTACAAAACACCATCCGTTTATCAACTACATTCACAAAATTCCATGTAGATCATACAATCTACAAATGTCGACAAACATGTTGAGAACAACTGTCCAAATCACAACTTTGATCTTAATCGAACCTTACCCACTTGAGTGCTCAACAATGCGGATATGCTCAAATGCAAATGAATTCAACATGAACCATGATGTGCTAGCTCCAAATCTAGAACATCAATACAATCTCAAATCATGGAAAATATTGATCCTCTGGGACGTGTCAAGGTATCTCACAACCAAAACATCTGAAAACACCAAATTGACAGTTCTCTAAAAGTCTTCTCCCAAACTGACTATCTAGGATATTTTAGGTTCACATATGTAGATTATCACCACAAACCGTACGCTATGATCAAATACAAATTGAAGTGTTTTAAGTACACAAAATTGATTCAGTCAACATACGGAAGTCCAATCTTTCAAATGCAAACATGTCCACAAATTGTTTTAGGATCAAGCCTACAACTCAAGATTCACAAACACAAAATTTGAAATGTCTCATTTCAAAATATGGATCATCATGTTCCCCCTGTAAGAAGAGAGCGGAACAACAACTTTTATTGAACCCACTTCTTGTCCACAAAGATATTAGAAGCTGCAATGTGCAATAAGCTGCTATCAAAGATGAACATTCTTCAATGGCCAATATGAGTAGTCTCCAGGTGTTTTATGGTAAAGTAGATTTAGGTCAAGGGAAGCTACACCGAACCATATAAACAAGGTGCAATTGAGATCGGAATAAAATATAGCAAAATAGCAATAAACACAAACCTGATTGTGGGAATTGAAGTGAACTACATGCTTGAATTTGAAAAAAAGGGTTCTGAGAGATACACTTGAATTGTGACTTGTATTCTTTTAGATGCTGCAATTAAGTGCAAACAGGTCCAGAAGCAGTCCCCTAAAGATAACCCAAAAAATTGGTGCCAATTTGAAAAGCTGTAGAAAACATCTAGGGGCATAGAGGTTCAATCCTAGTCAAACTAGGGGTGTGGTGGTATGATCTTGGCAGGCTAGTGTACGATTCTGGTCATCATGGTTAGATGATGTTAGTTTTTGATGAATTTTTTTTGAGCAGCTTCATTTTCTTTTGCTTGTCAAAAACCTCTCCCAGTTTGTCAAATTGAGCTGTTGGGCAGCCCAAATTGCTTCTCCTTCAAAACCCTAGTTGGCTCAAACCACCTTGCAAGAACAAAAAAAATGGGATTAGTTATGAGGGCCTTGTCTTTGAGAAGTTGGCAATCAATAGTCATGCAAATCTAGTATGATGATCTTGATCCTTATCCTTATCAATGAGATGTAAGCAACTAGTAGGTTCTATACGCTCTTTCACTAATCTTGCAATTCAACTTTTAATACAAGTGGTGTATACACTTCAATAGATGGAAATAACAATAAAATTAGTGTAGCTTATGAAAGCTTCCCTCTTTGTTTTTTCTCGCCTCCAAATGCATTAGCATGCTTCTGTACTTATAGATTTATTGAATTCAAATTAAAACCCTATTACCACACAAGCCGACACACTAAATGCAGGAAAAGGCCAACCAAAAGGGGAACAAAGAACTAAAGAAACTAGGAGTCGTCAAGGGACTCACTAAAAGAAAATGATCAGGAGTGAATTAGTCCAATCTTGGTCACACCAGGTGTGTACTAGTTTGATCCTTTTCAAAAGTACCAAGCAAATCTAAAACAATGTTTTAGACATTCTAGGTGCATCTGATATAGTATTGGGCCAAACAAATAGTTGTTTTATAGGGTTTTAAGTGTTTAGATTGAATGGTGGTATTATTATCATTGGCCCAAAATGAACAAAAAGTAAAGTGGTAAGGACAACCCAAGGCAAGGGAAGACAATACGGGACCTAACACAAGGGAAAACGGGTCAATAAGAGCCTAATCTGAACCAATGATCCATATGCACAAAACAACGGTAATACCATAGCAAATATCTAGTCCTGTACTAAAATTAGGTGTTTGTAATTACACTAGGTAACTCATTTGGGAGAACTCACAAATATGTAATCACTTGATCACAATAGACAATGTGCCAAGATATGTCTAGGTACATAACCTGGAATATCTACAATTGCATACAAAATTAAATTGTGATATCTGCAAGTAGTGTACCAAAACTACAAAATTCAACATATATTATATTACTAATTTTAGTGGGATTTTTACTTGTGTTAAAGTCATATCAAGATACATAGTCATTACCCTAATGACATTTCTTTCCTCATATTTTTGGTAATAATCTTAAGGCAAGGGGACCCACTCAGCACACAGGTACTGTAAGCATTTGTTAGTAGAGGGGAGGAATAGTGAATTTAATCAATTGCTTTGAGATTCTCATCCTTTAGCCTCTTTCCCCATTGGTAAAGCTTTTGGAGCACGTAATCCCTTATAAGTCATCCTTATCTCACAATTCTTACCAATGTGGGATTACCCCAACTACAACCCAATCATGTATTTGTATTAAATAGTTGAAGGATATTACAAGCAATTTTAATTATATTGTTAATTTTTGTAAGATTTTTACTAAATCACCTCAAGATGACTTTCATGAGTAGTTATTAACCTAATGGCATTTCTTTCCTTTATGTATTTTGGCAATAATCATAGGCAAGGGGACCCACTTAGCTCACAAGCACCATAAGCATTTGCTAGTATGGGGGAGGAATGGTGAATTTAATCAACCACTTTGGGTTTCTCACCCTCTAGCCTCTTTCCCAATTGGCAAAGCTTTTGGGGCATGTAATGCCTAATATATAGTTGCAGTCAGGTTTATCAAGTTTTAATCCAGCTTGTGTATTCAATGCAGCAACTTAGTTTCAACACGATGATGCGTCTACTCAGACAATCTTGCGACACTTGTCATCTTTTAGTTTGACTCGCTTGTAGTCATTACATTTTGTCTAAGCCAGTAGTCTTTTCAATTTTGACGAAGCCCAGAGTATTTTTAATTTCGACTAAGCCCATAGTCAATTTGATTTGCTAAGCTTACTTTGGGTCATGTGTTCTTAAGTTCTAGCGATATCAAGAAGAATTAAGAAGGCAACTCTTTAAGTTTTTTTATGCTGTATTGAACAACTCATGTCGACAAGCATTCTCAATCAAATTCAATTGATAAGCTCTCATTGCATTATGACCAAGTCATTGGTTCCTTTATTTATGTGTTTCAGTCAACAATTGTAGCCAGATTTTCCATTGATTATAATGTACCATGTACACGTCAAAAGAGAAGAGCAGGCATTTGATCTTATTGAGTTGCAACCACTCGTCTACTTTTCATGGTATTAACCTATAGGGGCATGGATGCATGTTGTCAAAGTCCATCCCATTCTTTGGGTTAGGCACTTTGGTCATAGGCACCCCTGTCTCTTAATCCGCCTTGGCCTTGAGACTTTTTAATTTAATTAACATGTATTCTTTGCATACGTCAACCTCCTAAATGGTTTATTTTCCAACATTTTTGACTTAATTTCTCTCGAGTTGAGTATGCGAGATTACATAAATGAGTATTCAGTGTTACCCTTGATATTATCGTATCATCTTACTAGTTTATTTTTGTTAGCTTATCCTCTTAAATTTAAATAGATCATGGCCACATTAATACCTCTTTGTTTCAATTTGCACATCAAGGGATTAGTGCTTTCCAATCATATAGCTGTTTATGTTAGTTGCCTACTAAATTGCATCTTGACTTAGTTTATTTACCACCTTGTCTTAATGTGTAAATTATTCATTGCTCCAAGGGCATAAGCATCCCTTTGGATGTAAAGGGCCTTAAATAGATCCAACTTAAGATTTACACTGCTTGCTTATGTTACGCAGATTATGATGAATTCATTTTAATGTTTGCAAGTAAGAGTTTCACATTTCTAACTTAACCATTTAGTCAATTTATGGATCTTGTTAGTGCCTTGGCATATTCATTTACAAGCAACTTAGATTTAACAGTTTTCTCATGCAAGTACATAGTTCTTGAGCCAAGATTAAGTATGAGTCTATTCAAGGTAGGGTTCTTTGATTTGCAATCTTGAATCATGTCTTTGTAAGAATTATTTGCAAGTCAAAATTTCACATGCAATTGATCTAGTAACTAAACAAGATTCCATATCCATTTAATTCTCATAAAAACTTACAATCTTTTCAAATGAATATTCTACAAGCAGGGTTCAAGACCCTTATATTTACTAATTTACATTATAGTATTATGCCTGTACCCAATCAGGGTTTGAACAACAAAATGTTACATTCATTATAGAGTTCTTAATGCATAGATACTGCATACACATATATCAACTCATAAAACTCTTGCAATTTCCTTTCTTTCGCACGTCTTGCATAAGTGAACAACAATCATTTATGCACTCCAATCAATCAAATAGGGTAAAGGTTTTATTTGTGCCTAGGTCATCCCCTGCTCTAAGCGAGTCAGTTGTGTCCCCGCTCAAAAAATGTTTTGTGTCTGTGCCCTTGAAATGGGCTGCCATACATACCCACTTGACATGGGATCAAGGCCCAATGCAGTTCTCTGGAAACTTCTGCCTCATCACATGACGTAAGTAATACAGTATGCATTGCACTTCTTACAGATCAAGAAATGCCTTGGTTAAGTCAATAGGATTCACCTCTTATGCTTTGAATCAAGTGCTTTGTCAACATTGAAGAGGATATATTGAGTGTTCGTTTATGCAGGCACTTGGTGTATTTTCGCCAAATTTGATGACACATTTGACTTACAGCGAAATGTACGAACCCTCGTACTTTTTCCTTGAGTTTAAACTAGTCTGATTGCATTTAATGCAAGAACAATCAATAGATAGAGATGAATTGATGTAAGTGTCCGCATATCCAATTCCATCTTAAATCAGACAAACAATTTATTTATTCATGATTCCAAGTGTTCAATAAAAACAATGACATATTGTTTTATTTTATGAGCAACTTGTTCAAGTTTTATAAAAAACGGTCCTAGAATAATGAAATGAGCCAATGTAATTCTGCATATACTTTTGCATTTGAATAAGTACATGACCCTGTTCTTACATAATCAAATTAGCAATGCATCGGACTTATCTCATTGGGTTTCCAATGCAATTAATTCATAATGCATTTTAAGGAGGTCAACACGTAAATATACAAGTTCAGATTTGGAGTACACCCTGTTTTGTTCTCTTTTTAATACACAAATGAACAGCAGGTAGATCATGTCATCTGATTTCACATTCTACCAATCAAGCAAGAAGAATAATTTCCAGTATCAAATGTTACCAATCAACCCACTCAACTCCTATTCTTTCATTCTTCATTCTCAAACCATTTCATCGAAAGAAGACAAGAATAAAAGAGTGTTCTAGTTCTAACTTGAAATAAAATGCAACAATAGGTAGTCATAATCTTTCCCATGTTTTCAGTCAATAATTTTCAATCAAAAAAATGAAAGCCATGTGTGATATTTGAACATGTAATGCTCTCAAAACAAATGCAATAGGCTACATTCCCAGGTTTGGTTACTATTTATTTCCACCTCTTTTTTATGCAAAAACGAAAAAAATGCAAACCTGAAACATCATGTTTTCACATTTATATTTATTTCTAGCATGTAATTTCCAACCACATTTTCATATAAAAAAGAGAAACAAATCAACACTCATCACTTCTAAAACAATAAAGTGCAAAACAAAAGAAAGTAAAAGCCTTAGGCCTTGCCTGAATGTGCAGGTCAAATGTGGATCTAGGTTTGAGTTCCTCCAAGTTTTCCCACAAAAGATATAGCGAGAGAGGTTCTCTTTAAACACTCCATGATTTCCAAGACCCATCTGCACCAAGGCTCCCCAAGGTACCAAAAACACAGCAGCCTGATAGGCGTCATGACCTTTAAATTTTCACCCCAAACATGGCATACAACATCTGTTTTAAAATCAATGAGAGATGCAAAACCAAGTCAAAGACTGAATCAATGTGCTAAACAAATGCACAATAAAAATGTGTTATTTGCACTTCAATTAACCAAGAAATCACAGTAGTTTCAAGTTTCAAACAATAAGAGATTGCCAACAAAACTCATCCGATAGATTGGACTATACGTCCTTTCTTACCTTTGAAAGTATCCTTGCCATGATGCTTTTCAGATCCACACTCCCAACCATGCAAGAATCAAATGCAAAGACTGCCATCATCATTGCATATGTTGCATGCCTCCAATCCAACAAGGATTTGCATGTCCGGTTGGCTTCACCCAATAATGATGGCTCGAATGAGTCAAAATAACTCATTTGCCCCAAACCCTAATTGCCAACTAACTCCCCTCTAACTTGGGTTGAGTTAATTAAAAAATCCATTCGCCCTTATGTAATCCAAATTACATTGAGCTCCATTTAAAAGTGGGTCTGGTCTGAGCTCTCAAGTAGGGAATGCCACAACCACAACGTTTTCCCAAGCCAAATTTTAGGCCCAACAAATGTCATGTGGGGGTGGTCTCCCTCTCTAAGTTAGTCTAGGGCTCCAAGCATGAAAAAAATAAACAATTCAATAAGGCATACTAAACTTGCTAATTGCTTCCCATTAATATTCCAAGTGCAATGCATTAATGGTGTAACCAATGTTGTAATGTTGTTATGATGACATTAGCCGCTTTACTGCACTTAAGTGCTCTTTTTATAATGACTGTTGCAGCATGCATCATAATCTCTTAAGTTGGCACCTGATTATGCAAGCAATAAGTCCACGAAAGGTGAAATTGACATCAATAGTGACACTTGTGGCTGAACGCCAGTGCCCCTATGGGTGTGGATTTTGACTTAAAAACCGCCAAGTCTATAGATCATCGCATGTTGATAATGTGATAACCTTCAGCTATCCAAGTTATTGACATTACGATCATATCGTCACTGATTAACTAAGCAGATTCAAACAAAATTATAATCAGTCAAAACAAAATAGAATGGAAGTCCACAGTCATTTTACCAATAAGACATCTGTAGCCATTTATGTATGTCGGGTCCAAATTGGGTATGAAGCCAACTTCATGTCCCCAATCTTGTGGGCCCTGCATTCACATAATTTTGTTAGTAGTGACTGAAATCTATAAAAACATCATAGAAGTTCCGAATATAATGCCGATCATTAAAGATAACCATAATGAAAATGTAGAATTAAAATCATATCCCACACATGATAATATCAATGTAATTGTGCTCAACATAGCAGAATCAAATAAAATATCAACAAGTATCACTTGTCGCCATGGAAAAAAATAACCCAAATGTTTAACAATTAAACAACTCATTCAATTTAGTAGACAAAATCATGAGCCAGATTTGCGGATATGACAACTATATTATTAATTTTTATGGGATTTTTACTTTTGTATGTTTGTTAGGAATTATCAGATAAAACTAGGTTAGTTTATAGGTTTAATTTTATTAAAACTATTATAATTAGCTTTCTTAGTCTTGTTCGTAGGTTCACGTAAAATAGAATATTGTTGAGGTTAAGTTGGTTGCTGATGGACACCCCTGTTTCGATCCACGAATCCCTGATGGGCTTCAATGCATCAACTTGTTTTATTTCTTTTGTCAACAAGGTGGTTCGCACCTTTTCATACCCTGGGCCGATGAACCCTTTAGGGTCAGCATTGATAGATCTCACCATATCTTGTCAGTATGGTGATCTAACAACATTAAATGGCAGTCCACGTGTATAAAGACAACGCGCGATGCTCTGCTCCACTATGTCCCTGGATTCATTATGGAATGCCTTGTCCAATGGGCTTGCATCTTTCGTTATCTTGCGACCAAGAGGTGAATCCTCTTCCTCTACGGCCACAACAGGTGTAGCAAGAAATGGGTGTGATGGGGTCACCACATTAGCACGAGATGGATCAACAAGGGATGATCCTTTCTTTCTCAAAGGATGCTTCGATCTTTGCCCAACAATGGCATTTGCGTCTTCTTGCTCGTTGACATTTGCAAGGATCTTTACCTATGGCGAGCTCGTTTCTGGATTTCCATTTATATTTGGCCCATCACAAGCTTTGATTCCAGCGTCAGGAATCACACACAAATGGGCTTTCACCCGAATATATGAGCTCTTGTATTTACAGTTACATTCTTAGCAAAGCCACATACAACACCCTCAACTGGGCTTTTGTTATAATATTGTCACATACTTCAAAAGGGGTGTTCGCAGATCAAATCCGGGGGTTATCCCTTGGCCATCCGAACTAGCAGTTGCAGCCTGAGACATTCTGGCAAATCCCTATAGCCCATGGTAAAAAATAAAAATATTGCTATTAAAACTTAAAGTAGTTGGTATTTGTTGAAATAATGGTTAAAACTTTAAAGAATAACAAAAAAACAATTAAAATTAAAACTAGTTACAAACAAAACAAAACAAAATCCACAACATTGAAAACTTGCCTTAAATCAGCAAATCCTCTTCCTTGCAAGCTCCTTAAACTCCTTGGTGCCAAATGGGTCGAGGTAGTAGTGTAAGATTAACAAAGGGAAGAAGTTTCAATCTTATGCAATTGAAAAAATAAAAATGAGAGAACAAATGTTCAATGAGAGGTAAAACTGCAATGAAAGGTAAATGTGGTGTTTACTTTTGATAAAATGAGTGTGAAAGCGGCCTTTAGAGTTGGGAATCCACTTTAGTTTGTTTTTAATTGTATTTTGAAGTCCATGTTTGACTTCTTATTGGGCAAAATTGAAATTTAAAAAAAAAAAAACATTTTTTGACTTCGAAACATTGTGGATACTCCCGGATGCGTCCCACGATGTATTTGGTCGTATTTGTAGGTCCAGGGACATAACCTGGTCGTTTCCCCTGTGTTTCCCCGTCGTATCTGTATTGGATGTTTTGTACCTGTATCTTGGGTTTGCAGGGGCATATTTGGTAACATAGTTCTAAGAAAGAATTTCACTCTCTTTTTGTTCATAAGGTCAAATGCACAGCTATTATGTGGGGATGAAAACAATATCCCCAAATATGCACATGGTAGAACATAATAATGGATTTATAATGAGAGTTCCCACTCAATAATAATGGACATTATGAACATAATCTCGTTCACATCCATTGTTTCTCAGTTTTGCTAGTGTCTTCCTGTCAGGGACAACTGGAGTTTCAGTATAGTCCAATTTTTGATGTTATCGATTTGGATGTCCAAATGATTGAGTGAATTTAGTTTCCTAAACATTATTAGGATCTAGACAACAAGACTTCCTAGAAACAACTGATCTTTGAGTGCATTAGTTCTTTGACATTGTGCATTGTTGGGGTCTATGCAACAAGATTTGCTAGCATGTACTGGTCTCTTGAATGTTTTAGTTTTCTTGGCATCACATATTGTTGTGATGATAGTAGAATAGTATCCTTAAAGGTTTTTTGATAAGTAGACTTGTAGACAACTTAATGGAGTATGGTACTCGACTATTCTGGATATGAGATGTAATATGATTGTTCTTCACTTCTAAAGTGTCGAGAACAAATATTTCCTTATTTACTTTATCTTTGTCCATGATGCTTCTGAGGTGCTTTTACTAAATATCAGAGCTATGTAATTATAGCTTGGGTCTTGATTGACATGTCAAACAATTATAGTTTATCAGTATCGTACACTAAAAATTTTACATCTTTGCACTTATTTGAAGAGTTTGTAGTCACAGTTAGAGGAAACCAGTGCCTGTCGCCTAATAAGTAGTTGTCGTTGATTAACTAGTCACTATCGTCGAAATTAACTGGTCTAGGCCAGAAATCATAGTCAAAGCAACAAAAAAAGGGTATGAATCGAGTCTCAAAGTAGTTAACTATATATATTTTCACCATTTAAAGGTTCAAATTTAAAGTTTAAGCCATAAACGCTATGGTTTCACTGATTATAGTTTTGGGTTAGGGCAATGCCTTGCTCCCCATTCAAGTGTCGTGATGACACTTCACTAGGTGTAGGGCATTGCCCTCCTCGTGCTTTCTAAAGTCTAAAACTATGCAACACAGATCGTAGTTTAGCACTTAGTAGCTCAGCTTTAGTTTTTTTAATTTTTTTGGTAGTTTAGTTTTCAATATAAATAATTTATTATTTTATGTTTTTTATTTTTGGTAGTTTAGGTTTATCTTGAGTTTTTTTTTAATTTTTAATAGTTAATATTTAATATTTATAAAATATTATTTTATGTAATATAAATTATTTTATTTTAGTTTTAAATTTTAATTTTTTAATCTAATTTAATTTAATTTAAAAATTAATATTCAATTGTAATTTAGGTTTTTAAATTTTAACATTTTTTTAAAATATTTTTTTTATAGATTTTAAGTTATAATTACTAATTTAATTTTTTTTTGGTTAGAATTTCAAGGGGAAGGAAAGAAACACTATATTTGCTCTGAAAGTATTGTGATCTCATTCGCAAGGGGAATGGTGGAACAACAAAGATCACCTATAAACTTTGTGGGAAGTCCTTTCAGGGCACTTACACAAGGGTGAAGGCTCATTTTTTCAAACACTGGGAAAAGGGGTTGAACCTTGTTCGAATGAGGAAGCGCGGTATGAAGTGATGAGGGAACAAGAAAGGGTTGAGGCAGGGTGATTCCTTTAAGCTCTTATGCTTCAGCCATAGATCAAACTTAGAGTCATCTTGTCATAGCAACCATGAGAACAAAAATAGAGTTGGATGTGTCTTTTGGATATGCGGTAGAGGATGCGGGGTCTTCTTGTAAGAGAGCAAACATCAGTAGTTCAATCCGCATGGGAAGCATGTTCATTGTGCATGGTCTATATGTAGTAGATGCAACAATTGCATGCTTCTTCTATGAAAATGGAATAGGATTCAATGTGCATGGTAATGAAATTACTTGGATAATTTACATCAATGGAATGTTGATAATAGACCAACAACAATATATCGTAGAAAGAAAAGCAAAATATACAAATCCACAACAATAATTGATAGAAGAGTAGAATCCTTCGTAAATATGACCGATCCACTTCGTGGGGGCAACCTCCATACAATGCAATAAGAACATAGTTCACAATATGATATCAAAGTACTAAGCTCTAACTCGTATATATACACTCTAGCAATAGTTATTCCGTAGGCCAACACTACTAACAATATAAGAGCCTAGAGAAATGTGACAAGATAAGGACAACGATTATGGAAGCCACAAGTTAGCTACACATATCCCTAAATATGCTATATAGGTCAAGGGCATAACATGCCCTTCTCCTTCAAAACAATGTTGCCCTCAACATTGAACAACTACTAACAATATAAGAGCCTAGAGAAATGTGACAAGATAAGGACAACGATTATGGAAGCCACAAGTTAGCCACACATATCCCTAAATTTGCTATACAGGTCAAGGGCATAACATGCCCTTCCCCTTCAAAACAATGTTGCCCTCAACATTGAACAACTTTGGATGTTGTTGTAGATATGCTTCATCCTCTCATGTTGCATCCTCACTAGTCAAATTTTTCCATTTGATCGAATATTCCTTAATCTCTCATGTTCGCAACCTTTTTGTATGTGTATGAAGTATCTCCTTGGGTTCCAAAATGGCTCTACCTCCCTCATCCAGTTTTGGTAACTCAGTTTGTGTAGAGATTTTTTGTTCAATTACCTTCTTCAAACAAGAAACATGAAATATTGGATGGATGCGGGTTGATGAAATGCCCCTTTTGGGATAAAATAAGCAACAAATGGCTTTTCAACAAACCCCAATGGAAATCCTTGAACAAATTCAGCTTCAACCAATGGAAATCAGCTACAATGATCAACAACAAATCACAATTCTGATTTTCAAACCCTCTTATCCAATACAATACCATTTCAGATTTGTTATCATCATGAGAAGCATGCAAAAGAGGTGGTTAGAATGACGGATACCATTGGCCATATGGGGCACGAAGACTCCTTGATTCAAGGTCGTGATTATTGGCGCCAAAGGATATGGGATCCCGGTAATATTACGAGTTTAATAAAAATTTACAGTTCTGATTTTAAATTCTGTATGGCTGATTTCATAGGGACGAGGAACAATTCAGAATTGTATGTAGTGAGATACGTGGCATGGAAAATGAGTAAGCCAAGTGATCTCTATAAATTTGGTGCCATGCAAGTAGTTTCAGTCATTAAGGTGAGTAATTTTCAGTTTAAGACTACTTTTGAGGGAATTTCAGTCACATGGTGCAAAGAGTGCAAGGAGGATGTATTCCTTCAAAAAGGTTTTAATATTGCAAGTTGGAGAGCTGTTATCATCAATTCCAGGCAGCCCAACAGTTTGTATGCTGCCCTCCAAGGAAGTGAACACTCAAAGGACAGCCAAAGGTATGAACATGTTGTGGGATTGTTGCTTCCTATTACATCATTTCAGATGAGTTACTATCATGGACATCATAGTCAATATTTGGATAGAAAAGAAGAAGAAGAAGAAGAGGTAAGGGTAGCCAAAAATGAAGAAGAGCAAGAATATGAAGAGAATTTGGTGGTGCAAGCCAACTTTCTAGATGATTTCGTTGATGTTCAACACGATGGAAAATTCAGAACAGCCAATTACATGAAGCAAATAGATGATGAAAGGGTTCCGTGCATGCATCATTTGGATAAAATCAAGAGGGAAAAGGCTTCACTTAGTTGTAGGTCTGAAGTTTTACCACAACACTCACATAATGTGGGTATTCAACCCATGATGGATAGACAAAATGAAGTTTCAGTCGAAAGGGACAGTTTTTGGTCCAAAGTACAGTCAAGGGCAGCTACTAACATGCTGCCCGAAATAGCAAATCAGGGACAGCAAAGGGCTGATTGGAAATTGCAGCCAAGGACAACAGGTTTTTAGCTTCAAAAGAGGCCATTTCAGCCATTACAACATGTGCAAAAGGACCTACCAAACATAAGTAAACAGAGGGATCCAAGGAATGATCAAAGGCTATTGTGACCAAGTTGTGATCACCATAGTGTTAGAGTGAAGAACACCTCGAAGGGCAAGGGACACCTAGCTTCTTTCATGCAAGTTTCAACATGTTTGTACATGAAATTTTGGGATCCGGGGGATCTTAAGAGTATGTTGAAAGGTTAAAAAGTAAGAGTGTGGTTTGATAATAGATTTACATACCATTTTCTGGTTGAAAGTTTGGTTGATAGGTTGGGGACTTGAAATAGGAAGATTCAATGGCTCTTCTATTCCCTCCACACACATTGGTGAGACTTGTACAGAAGGAACAAGATAGTTTTCAGCCACCACAATCCCAAATTGGAGCAAGAAAATGCATTGCTACAGCTGTGGAGTCCAATTGTGGGGAACACCAAAAACAAGTGGTGGATGTGTCCTACCATCCAAAGGTGGGGGTAAAAAAATGGGTACATTGATAAATCTGATTTGTAGTACTGCTGTCATCTCCGTTTCCAACCACCGTATGACTTCATTTATCTTCATACAAATAGGCTTACAGGTACCTTCAATCATGGGAAGGAATTCTTTTCGGTTTGGGATTTGCTAACATGATATTTTCAGTCCTTGCATGGCTATTCTCATTCTCTACATTGCCCAAAGTGTTGAATTTTGCAAGGAGATTTTGGTTTGGTACTGGCTGTACCGTTTTCATGTTGTTGGTCATAAAAATAACAAGTATAAGGTTGCTGTTATTTATTGAAAACAACAGCAAGTTTGCACAAAATGAGATAAAATCATTGATGGAAATGGGTGGAAAAAGGGTTCAGCTGAATGACTCTTCATGGCAGCCACCAAGGTACCCAGTTGGTTGAATTTGAGAATTTTGTATGACTGTTGTGACTTGTTTCCAGCTCATCTACAATCTGATTTGCATCATTTGTTGTGTGGAACACCTTGCCAAGTCATGAAAGGACGCATGGGAACTCGAGGGTTTTGTATTCCAAAACCTTCATTGCATGGGAAGTTCCAAAGGGGACACCCTGAACACATTGACTGGAGCATATGGCAGTCATTATCCATTTGGAATATTTGACACTATGCTTTTTGGCAAAAGTTACTCCACTTGATAAGTATAGGAGTTAGGCTTTTTGAGCACTATAGTAGGTTTTACCACTTGGGACTTGATAATTGGGTGTATGAGCTTGCATTTGCTTGAGGGCAACCAAATTTGGGAAGGATTGTAATGTTTTATTTTAAAAATAATTTTAGTAATTAATTAGATTGCCCGAATAGTGATTTTGACCATTCAAAAATATAAGACAATTTAATTAATTATTAAAAGATGACTATCATGGATAATTATTTGAATTACCGGAAAAGTGGTTTTAACCATTTAGAAAATTAAGGTAATTTTAATAATTATTCTAAGGGGTTTTATAATTAATAAATTGCTTGGAAAATGATTTTTATCACTTCAATTGTTAAAGAGCAATTTAATTAATTATTGAAACAAGGGCCTAATATAACATAATTATTTAATTTTCCAAAAAGTAATTTTTAATTACTATTTTATTTAGGCAAATATTTAATTAATTCAAAAAGCCAAAGTTCATGGGAAAATGGCCCTCAAGCTAAAAAGAATAATGACTTATAGTCATTTGGGCTTCCCAAGGTGGGACGCCACATATGGAGGGGTCAATGGCATTTTAAAAGAAGGTTTCCATATAGACATGGGACGCCATGCTTGTGGGTCCATTGGAGACTCATCTTTGAGCTATTTATGGTGTCTTGAGAGCTGATAGTCAAAAAAAGGGAAAATTATTGATCAAAACAGGTTCTGGAGCGTAGCTTCCTACTTGGGGTTTGAGGGGGATGAAAACCTTCCTTGGCCAACAATTTGGAGGATGAAAACCCTTCAAATGCTTGCTAGTCCTATTCGAGGATTGGAGCTGATTTAATTTTGATCTATTGCTGATTATTGTAGCTGATTTCCATTGGTTGAAATTGAATTTGTTAGTTGAAAAAGGCAAGAATTATATTTGTGCCCTAGTTCTGGTTTGGAGCTCACTTTTGGGCCACTTTCACTTAATAGAAAATACAACGGAAATAAAAAAAATTCTATGTATTTCAATACATTCCACATATGAATACATTTGATGGCTCAAAATGGAGATAAAAATATTCGCAAATTTATGAGACCAAATATAGAATTTTCTATTAAGTGAAAGTGGCTCAAAAGTGAGCTCCAAACTAGAAACTACAGCGCAGCCCTACGAATATAATTCCTGCCTTTTTCAACAAGCAAGTTCAGCTTCAACCAATGGAAATCAGTTACAATAATTAGCAACATATCAAAATTGAATCAAATCCAATCTTTGAAGAGGACTAACAAGCATTTGAAGGGTTTTCATCCTCCAAATTGTTGGCCAAGGAAGGTTTTTGTCCCCCTCAAACCCCAAGTAGGAAGCTATGCTCCAAAACCTGTTTTGATCAATATTTTGCTTTTTTTTTCAATTAGTTCTCAAGACGCCATAAATAGCTCAAGGATGAGTCTCCAATGGACCCACAACTATGGCGTCCCATGTCTATTAGGAAAACTTCCTTTAAAATGCCATTGACCCCTCCATATGTGGTGTCCCGCCGTGAGAAGCCCAAATGACTATAAGTCATTATTCTTTTTAGCTTGAGGGTCATTTTCCCACGAATTTTGCCTTTTTGAATTAATTAAATAATTTACCTAAATAAAATAGTAATTTAAATTACTTTTTGGCAAGTTAAATAATTATTTTATATTAGGCCCTTGTTTCAATAATTAATTAAATTGCTCTTAATAATTGAAGTGATAAAAATCACTTTTGAAGCAATTTATTAGTTATAAAACCCCTTGGAATAATTATTAAAATTATTCTAATTTTCCAAATGGTTAAAACCACTTTTCGATAATTCGAATAATTATCCATGATAGTCCTATTTTAATAATTAATTAAATTGCCTTATATTTTCGAATGATCAAAATCACTATTCGAGCAATCTAATTAATTAATAAATTTCTTTGAAAAGGGGACCTTATAGTTGATTGGGGTAAGTCTAACTTGTATGCTACATTGCCAATTTTCTGCAGAATCTGATAAAAGGCCATAATACTTGGGAGAAAGTTTGTTATCAACTTTGTTGCTTCAGAGACATTTGCTTATATGGTCGTAGATGTACAAATACCCAATCTCCCACTTCAAAATGCCTCTCACTGCTGCGTTGATCCGCTTGTTGCTTCATTCGGTTTTGTGCCCTTGTTAAAATCTCTTTGAGACTAGCTAGTATCTCATGCTGGTGTTGAATGTGATCTTCCACAACTCGAACTTTGGGTTGGACCCTCAAGGATGAAGTGATGGATGGGGGCTTGTACCCATATAGTGCTACAAATGAACACATTTCGGAAGAGGTATGGAAGAAAGTGTTATACCACCATTTTGCTAGTAGCAACCAATGAACCCCTCGCTCTTGTTTATTTGATGCAAAGCACTGAAGATAAGTCTTTAGGCATTTGTGGACCACTTCAGTTTGTACATCGGATTGAGGATGATAGAATGAGTTATGAGCCGAGTACCCAAACATGAGAATAAATTAGTCCAAAAATTACTGGTAAAAAGTGGATTGTGATAACTTACTATGATTTTGGGGGTACCATGCAACTTTTGAACTGTATCTAGAAAAGCAACAACTATTGTACTAGCTAAAAATAGTTGTGACAAGGAGCAAAAATGGGCATATTTTGTGAGCCTATCTGCAATTATCATGATGATATTTTTACCTTCATGCTTCGTTAAACCTGTAATGAAATACATGGAGACCTCCCACCTTTGGCTAGGAATGGATAAGGGTTGCAGAAGACCTAGAGTCTTAATTGTTTCACCCCTGTTTTGTTGACACTCCATAAATTCAACCACAAACTTACGTACATACCCCTTGAGTCCTTCCGAAAAGAAATCCTTCTTGATTGTATGATAGGCTTAAAAAACCTGAGTGCCCTCCTATTGGAGATGTATGAATCTCTATAAGGATCTTGTGTTTGAGAACATAATTATTACATAGATATAATTGATCGTTATACCACAAGGCATTACCTTTCCACCAAAATTTGTTTGCAACATCAAAATTTTGTTGTAGATTTTGAATCAGAACCTGTGTATCCTTGTCATTTTTTCATTCTGATCTTGCCTCTTCCAACCAATCTGCTTGCCAAATGGACATTGCAAAAAACAATACCTCTGTGGATTTATCCCTCTTGGATAGGGCATTTGCTACAACAATCTCTCTTCCTTTCTTATAGATGATTTCAAAATCATATCCCAATATTTTAGTCACCTATTTTTTTTGTTCTTCAGATGACAACCGCTGTTCCAAAAAATATTATAGACTATCATGATCAATCTTTACGTTAAAATGTCTAACCATCAAATAAGGTCTCCATTACTTGATTGTATGAAGAATAGCCATCTTCTCTTTCTTCTAAATTGGCTTTAACCTATTCTTCTCTTTCTTCTAAATTGGCTTTTAACCTATTCTTACCCTTGAAATGATGAGTCTCAAATGCAAGGGGTCTTCCTTCCTACATGAGTACCACCTCCAAGCCATATCTTGATGCATCACATTCAAAAATTAAAAAAAAAAAAAATCATGGGTAGCCAAAATTGGAGTGGTTCAGATGGCCTCTTTCAACTTCTCAAAGGTCTTGGTAGCTATTCTGTCCCAGTGGAAGGAGTCCTCTTTAAACAAAGCTGAGAGTGGTGCTACAATGCTAGCATATTTTTTCACAAATTTGCAATAGTAACCTATAAGCTTCAAATAGCCTCTGAGGGTCTTGAGGGCTTTTGGCACCTACGACTTGATCATAGCTTTGATCTTTTGAGGGTCTACTATGACTCCATGTGAAACAATATGACCAAAGTTTGGACTCCAAAAACACATTTTGAAGGTTTTGCATAAGTTCATGTTACTCCAAAGTTAACAGTACTTGTTTCACATGTTATAGATGTTCTTTCCAGGTTTTCCTGTATATTAGGATGTCATCAAAAAATACTAACACAAACTTCTTCAAACAAGGCCTAAAAACAGTGTTTATCAAACTTTGAAATGTAGATGGTGCATTTGTGAGACCAAAATGCATGACTAAAAACTCATAATGGCCTTCCTGAGTTTTTGAAAGTTGTTTTAGGGATATCTGCATCTCTGATTCAAATTTGGTGGTATTAGAATGAAGATCTAGTTTTGTAAAATAGACAACACCATGTAACTCATCTAGCAAATCATCTGTTACAACGATAGGGAACTTATCTTTGAATGGTGTACTTGTTGAGTTATTTGTAGTTTGGACACATCCTCCAAGTATTATCTTTTTGACGCACCATGACCATCGGGGACGAATATTCACTTTAGCTATGTCTTATAATACTCACCTCCAACATCTCATATACTATTTTTCAATTTCACTCCTTTGGGCATATGGGTACTTGTATAGTTTGATGTTTGGTGGTTGATTCCTAAGAAGCAATTGAGTGGCATGATCATGATTTCTTGTTGGTGGTAGTCCTTTTCGGATTGCCCCAAAAATAGCTAAGTGGTCATCAATAATCTGTTGTAGATCAGAATGTGTAAACTCCTTTGTTGGTTGAACTCTATGGGAAACAAATGTGCTACAAATTCTTCAGCGTTTTTTTTTGAGGATCTTTTGCATTTGATGAGAACTAATCAATTGTGGAGATTTTGGTTTTAGTCTTCGAAGTTCAAATGTCCTACCTTCAAAATGAAAGAGCTTGAATAACTCTTGAAATTTGATCTGTATTGTGCCCAAGGTTGTGAGTCATTGGGCTCTTAAAACAATGTATGCTCCACCCCATGGGAGTAGCAATCATAGGGGAATCTAGCTTGTAGTCTCTCATAGAAAGTGGAGATTTTGGTTTCAGTCCCCGAAGTTCAAATGTCCTACCTTCAAAATGAAAGAGCTTGAATAACTCTTGGAAATTCATTTGTATTGTACCCAAGGTTGTGAGTCATCGGGCTCTTAAAACAATGTATGCCCCACCCATGGGAGTAGCAAACATAGGGGAATCTAGCTTGTAGTCTCTTATAGAAAGTTTGATACTATGGCATTTCCCTGAACAATTGATTGTGTTGCCATTTATAATCATGCTTTGAAATTTTGGAGTTGGGTAAATAAAAATAGTTTAGACATGCCACCAACTTATTGTTGATGAAATGATGTGCACTCTTTGAGTCAATCAATATTGTGACCTGTTTCTTGAGGAAATCCATGACCTTAAGGCTTGTGGAGTACTGATACCAGAAAGTGCATGGCATGAGATGGTTTCTTGGTGCTTTTTTGATTTTGCTTCTGGTACCTCTTCTTCTTCACTAGATGCTTCATCATCTTCATCTTCCTCATTGGTACCTTCAATATAGAACAATTTCTTCTTAGCTCATTTATGCCCTTTACCTCATTTGCTATCACAAGTGAAACGTAAACCTTTTGCTCATTTCTCTTCAATTTGTTGAGGAGTCAATCTGGTAGGCTGAGGTTGGAACAATGCACTCTTTGTTAGTAGTTAAACCCTCCTTTTAAGCATATATCCCTTTTGTCTTCCTGGGACGCATACCATGGATTCTGATACATAGCTCAGATTAAACATGCAAACATCTAGTTGAATGCTATCCTTGAGGCCACCCAAGAATAGATTATTCAAGTTGTTTTTTGTGATGCTAGCCATGCGTAAAGAAGGGTTCTAGAATTGTTGAATATAATCCTTGACCGTCTTTGTTTGTCATAGCTTTGTTAATTGATTAAAGTAGTTCTCTATTACACTGTTATGGTAGTGCATCGACAACTCATCCATGAACGTTGACCAAGTAATCTTAAGACTCTCCATTTTCTTCGTACCAAATGAATTGATCTGGTTTGAAATACAAGTATGCCATGATCGCCTTTTGAGAACACGGGGTCTGATGTAGGTCAAATAAATTTTCCATTTAGTTGATCCAAATGATCGGATCCTTACCATCAAACTTGTGCATGCCCACTTTTGACAACATGTTCCTTGCACCTATATTTGGGCCGCGATTGTTCTGGGTAGGAGCACCTGAATGACCGGAATGCATGTGATCCAGTGTTGGATTTATGTTCGGATTCAACAAGGATGCCAAAAGATTTGTCATTTGAGCATGCACGTTGGACATCATATCCTGTAGTGAGGTCACTTAACCGAGACCTTATCCAGATCTTTATTTATAGCCGTGATTTGCATCTCACCATGGAGTTGTGAGTACAATTCAGTAGCCACTAAGTCAGAAGTATCCAACTCCGTGTCATCTTGGCTAGGTGTTTTGTCAGGAGTTGCTTGCCCTTTCCCATGGCCATAGGCGTTGGGTCTTGCCATGCACAAAATGTAGGTTTTCAGGCCCCAAAAAAGTGTATTGGTGGCTTGTGCCATTACGATTGTTTCGTCGAGACAAATTCAATGATTGCTAATTTGCACAAGGGTGCCAAAAAACAAAACCTCAAGCAATACTACGTTTACGGAAAAAATAAATTCTTCCCGAATCACAAGTTATGTATTTTCGATCCTTCAACTCAAGAAACAATCGCTACACACTAAAAACAACTATGCAACAAAATCTTGTCAAAATCAAAGCTAAGATACCACTTGTAATGAAATTATTGGGATAATTCACATCAATGGAATATTGATAATAGATCATTAGCAATATATCACAGAATAAGAGCAAAATAAACAGGTCTAGAACAATAATTGACAGAAGAGCATAATACTTCATAAATTTAACTAAACCACTTCAAGAGGGCAATCTCCATACAATGTAATAAGAACAAAATTTGCAATATGATATCAAAGTACTAACCACTACCTCTTACATATACTTTGCTTTGGCCATGCTTATTCCATAGGCCTACTCTACTAACAATATAAGAGCCTAGAGAAATGTGAGAAGATATGGTGTTGAGAGTGGTATGAGATAAACTCTCAAAAATGATTTCAATCAATCAATGACCAATGATCTTATTCAATAACATATTGGTTACATATATAGGCTTTTAGCCTTAGAACATCACACTATAACACATCACTAGGTGCCACAATCATTAATTGATTATAACACATCACAATACAACACATGTATGCACTAATATTTGTAACACCCCCCCTTTGGTGTGGACATGGGTGAATAGAAACCCTTTGCGGCAAAATTGACGTCGTGTTCGCTTGATAATGCATCCGTACAAAGAAGGGAGATTAATACATTGAACATCATTATACATGATTTATCGATATCTGCGTTACAACAGGTTTAATTAGTATTTTCGACAAATGACAATTGACAACATATAGGAGCACTAACGATTTAATGTGGATTTTATAAACTTATTACAATATTGACGAACTAGAAATAAAATGCAACTTAACAACATGGAATAGATCACTTATTTGACAAAACTATACAATGACAACTAGAGAATCATTATAGTAAACAACGAAAGAAAAAAAGCTGTACAAAATATTTGTAATGCCAACTAATTACAAATCATGACACAATATTATCAACAAAACTTACAATACTATAAGAAAAATTAAATTCTACTAAATGAATTAAAACAAATCCAACCTTATAATTATTGATACTAAACTATATTCTAAAAAATGAAAAGGAAAAAAAATAACAATTATAAAATGACATTTTGACTATATAACGAAATATAAATCCAAAAACATGACACTTAGACACAACATACATAACTAATTGTATTAACATTGACTCCTAAGGACAACAAATTCTATCGAATAAAAAAAACATGAAATGAACACTAACAAATCATTAAAGCCACTTAACCTAATGCCATAAACTAAAAAATGAAATATAACCAAAAGACACACAACAAAAACAAGACAGACTATATCCTAGGGTTTTGACTCAGTTGTCGGTAAAGATGTCTCAAACCTTGAAAGTGAGACGATTGTTATAAAGAGCCAAGGCAGGCCATCGCCTTTAAGAAGCAACATGATGGTCATCTATTTTGCAGTCAATGTCATTGCCTTCCAGGGATTAACAAGATGCATGATTCCTTGATCTCGTTCACCATCGCCGACATGCCCTTGTTGAAGTGGATTTTGGATTTCGATGGGAATAAAATCTCCTTGCAGGGCATTGAGATTTTGATGGAAATCTAGATCAAGACATCAACCGATATCGAGACTAAGATCATCCATACCTGCGCCCAAGTGAAGGAGAATCTAAATACCTTTAAGACTTGAACACATGGCCTGTATCAACTAAGCCAAAATCATAACTACAACTAAAAAATCTAGAAAATTCGCGGTGTCCACCTTTGAGATATGTGTTGGTTGATGTCTTCATTGTCTCTATGCTTTTGCTTTGGCCTTTAACATAGTGAAACAAACTGCAAAGTAGGTGCATGTGATACCGAGGACAAAGCCGAGTTGGAGAAACTCGGTGTGGATGAAGCCGAGCACACTGACCTTGCACTGTGAAGCCAATGCATGCATTGCCAATACAATACAGGGGCAAATTGTAATATAAACTAGATCTGAATATAAAACTGTAATGATGTAAAGCCCAAATCTAACTCAAGTCTGTAGAGACCAGTGCAAGGACTAAACCAAAATTTGAAAACCCTCATACAGACATAGAACCGTATGACCCTGAATCAAAATCCTAGAAACCCTAACAAATCTATAGATTATATATATATATATTTTATTTTCCCTTAGTAAATTAACATTCACACAAAAGACATAAGTATGACAACGGGGTTGCACATGGTTTGCAATACTAACCCATTTGTCAAGGATAATAGGTCGAATGAATGAAAGGGCTTTCGCACGTGGTCTACATTGCTGAACTCTGTTACTACCAAGACCTAATGTGCATAGAGGTTGATGAAACCTGCTCTGATACCAATATTGAAAGTGGTATGAGATAAACTCGTAGAAATGATTTTACTTGATTAGTCAGAATCCAATGATCTTATTCAATAACACATTTGTTACATATGTAGGCCTATAGCTTTAGAACATCACGTTGTAACACATCACTAGGTTTCACAATCATTAGATTATTGTAATACATCACAATACAACATATGTATGCACTAAATATTACTTACATATGGAAGCCACATGTTGGCCAGACATATCCCTAGACACACTATAAGTTAAGGGCGTAGCGCTTTCAAGGCACTTACATGAGGGTGAAGGATTTTTTTTTTGAACACTGGGAAAAAGGGTTGAATATTTTCTAAATGAGGAAGCACAATATGAAGTGAGAAGGAACAAGAAAGTGTTGAGACAAAGTGACTCCTTTAAGCTCTTTTGTTTCAACCTAGATTGAACTCAGAGTCATATTGTCATAGCAACCACGAGAACAAAATCAAAATTTGATGTCTTTTTTGGATATGCGGAAGAGGATGTGGGGTCTTGTAAGAGAACACACATTGGCAATTCGAATCCCATTGGAAGCATGTTCAATGCGAATGGAATAGGATTCAATGTTGCCTTTTTAACTTTATTATGAGGAGATGGTTCGTACAATTAGCAATAGGCTAGTGGGGTAGAAACCCTATGGATATGTGAAGCTTCACACGACTCTTATTGACAGAGAAAACAAGGATAAAACGACAAACCACGACAATCAAAAGAGTGTGGTCTACATAAGGATGTAACATTGTGATAGATGGTTGGACTGATAGTAGAAATCGTTCTCTTCGGAGCATTATAGTAACTTGCACCAAAGGCCCTTATTTTTTGGAGGCAATTGACTATTCAGGATGAGAAAATTGCAAAGTTTCTTCAAAACCAGCTATGTGATGCAATTGAGGTGGGGGCATCACATGTTGTCCAAGTTGTTATAGACGCTGCCCCGGTTTGTAAAACAGCTGGTTTGTTGGTGTAAAAAAATACAAACATGCATTTTGGAAATCATGTTACGTGCATGCAATGAATAATGCACTCAAAGAAATTGGCAAGTTTCAGTGGATTTTTGAGCTTTTTGAAAAGGGTAGGAAAATACAAATGTTCATATGAAATCATCAACACACGTAGACTATTTATCGAATATTTTTCAAGGTGGAACTTCTCAAACGTATAGATGCACTTTCTTCATACTTCTTGACCACCTTTATGCTATTAAAGGGGCCTTATGTTCCATTGTAGTTAGTAATGCATGGGTGGTTTGGAGACAATCTACATCAACTGAGATGAGGTAGATGGTCCTTGATGACCATTTTTGGACCCATGCAAAATTTTTTATTGACTTAATTCAACTCATTTGTGAGGTAGTCTGTTTCACTGATTAAGACAAGCCATGTTTGGGGAGGTTTATGTAGAAGTTGATTCTACGTGTGAAAGAATAAGAAAAAATCATAGACTTGAGAGATCCTTTTCTATATCATTTGTTAAAGGAAAAGATGTGTGGAAAATGGAACATGCTGAAAACACACCTACATTTTGCTGCTTACGGTTTGAATCCAAAGTGTTATGATTTATAAGTCATTAAGAAGAGGGCTCTATATGAGGACAAAGAAGCAATGAAGGAATTTTGGGTTGTGTTTATAAAGGTTTATGGTCGAGGAGAGGAGGTTTCTTCTATCAAGATTTAGTGTAACATGTTTTCACGTGGCCGTGGATAGTTTCTACAATGGTGGTTTTCTATGATTTGTGTGCACAGGACCCAATAGATTGGTGGTGGAATTGTGGTAGTGAAACCCATGTTTTACAATTATTTGCAAAACGATTACTCTCACAAGTAGCCAGTTCATTATCTTGTAAGAAGAATTGGAGTTCTTATGGTTTCATTCATTCATTGAAGAGGAGCCGACTGGGGTCAAAAAAGGCAGAGAACCTGGTGTACATTCATAGTACGTTTCGTATGTTAGAAATGGCCCAGATACTTTATTAGAAATGTCAACATAGACACCGTCAAGTTGGTGTTTAGACTGGAGAGAGATTCACCAATGAAGACACTGCATTAACTATTTAATAAACAATGTATGTGTACAACTAACAATGGTTGCATTAGAACATGACTTTAAAAGACTACATCTCCACTAGCTCAGGAGATGACTCTAAGCTTTATTACTTTCTTCTTGTATAAGAAAAGTAAGATGTGAGTGAGAGATTATTATTGGTGGAGTAAAAAGTGTCATCATTCCCGAAGTTACACCTAACCCTTTTCACGCATGTGAGGATAACTACCACATTAATTGTGCATTTAATAATTGTACGTCCATAATAAATCACACCTTGGTAACACTACCACCTAAGGTGGACTATACATCAAGTGTGAATATGACACTCGAACACCTCCCTTGAAGGTTAGCTTAGGTGATGTGAAAAAGAAGTCTTATACTCATAAGTATGGGTCCCAACAACTAGACTTGATGAGGTACCCATGTACAAGGAAAAACAAAAAGAACAATGAACCCGTTGAAGTAAATGTTTGTCAAATTTTGTGAATCTTCTCATGAAATGAATGTAAAGTAACTTCTGTAAATTTGGTTGTGTGAGCAAGAGTGACTATTGGTACGTGTTCCATCTGAACGGAATGCTCGGTCAAATGATTGCAAATGGAGTGCTATGGAGCTCTTCCAAGAAACAACCAGATTGCAAATGGAGTGCTAAGGAGCTCCTCCAAGAAACAACCAACCTTTACATTTGCTTAGAACAATTACTAGGTACATAGCATACTTGAATAACCAAGGACACCTTAGCAGTACATGACACCCCCCCTTCATGCTAGCTAGGGATTGAAGACAAAGAAAATATTTCCAAAAGTGTCTTACAAAACATAACCCTACAAAACCCTTAAGGGAGACTGCCCAATATACCAAATGAAGAAAAAATCCATGGTGGAAAAAAAAAATCCATAGAATGGACCCAATTTTATTGTATAGCCAAACATAAGAGTTAACAACTTGTTATGTATTACAAAAGCTCAAAATCTAGTCTTGAAAACATGCCAAATGAGCTGAAAATGTCGGTTTCCTTTTCGTTGGGTCATTCTCACCCTTGCAAATTCTTGAAATCTATGCGGAAATGTGATCTACATGGCTTGACAAATGAGCATACGGTGTCAAATTTAGTGAAAATGAAAGTCGAAACTGACTTTCTTTGGTACTCTAAACATAATAGAAATCTCTGATATACACCAAAAACACTCAAATGAAAATTGGCTAGAGATCTCTTCCATGGAACTCCTCCATATGTAGATCTACAACTGATACATGAATCCAACTGAAGGAATGAACTGGATTTGAACAAAAGAAATGGGACATGCAACTAATTTCTCATAGAAGCTAATGAAGATTAAAAAAAATTGTCTTTGCCACTCGAAGCTTGTTAACGATTGAAGCTTTGGAGTGCTTGAGGCTCCTCTATGCTTTGAGAGTTATATGGATCTCCTTTAAAAAATCAACGTTGATGTTCTTAGGAATGCCCGCTTTGATACCATATTAGAAATCGCTGTGATACCATATCAGAAATTTCAACATAGCCCATGGATCTCCAACATAAACACCATCAAGATAAAGTATTTGGACTAGAGAAAGATTCACCAATAACGACACTATATTAACTGTGTAATATACAACGTATGTGTGTAACTAACAATGGTTGCACTAGAACAAGACTCTTGAATAGACTACATCTCCACTAGCTCAGGGGATGACTCTAAGCTCCATTACTTTCTACAAGAACACCAAGGGTTCTTATATAAGAAAAGTAAGATATGAGTGAGAGATTATTATTGGTGGAGTAAAAGGTGGGATCGTTCCCAAAGTTACTGTTATAGCCCAAATTTGCACCTTAGAGAAGTCAACCAGACCTTCTCAAATTTGGGATAACATGGAACTATCTCTATGTTAAGCACAAGTTTATACTAAGAAGGGGGGTGAATCAGTACAATATAATCCTTTAATCTTTTTGCATTTAATCAACGACAACAACCATAAACATTCAAGATCTAGCAATTAATAACACAAGAGAACATAGGATTTACGTGGAAACCCTTTCAAGAGAAAACCATGACAAAATATTGCTTTTATATATATAAATCTTTTACAATGTTCGCAGGGACCAACCTACTGGAGACACCAATCCCCGAACCAAGCACCAACTCGATCAATTTGTGAGCACCCACCCATTGGAGACACCGATCTCCTTCGCCAAGCACCAACTTGACCAATTCGTGAGCACCAACCCATTGGAGACACCGATCTCCTTCGCCAAGCACCAACCTGATCAATTTGTGAGCACCAACCCACAGGAGCACCAACCCCTAGACTATGAGGCACCGACCCCAAGCCAAATCGATTCCACCATCTGTGATTGCTTCTTCAATCGAATGATGGCTTTGCTTCTCTTACACTTTTTCTCTCATTGATTTTCTTATATAATTTATGCTCTCCTCTCTTTCATAATTCTCATTGATATTCTTCATTAAAATAAAACTTCCCTTCACACTTCTTTTCTTAAGAGATATTCTATTTCATTTTTTGCTCTTCCTCTCTTCCTTCTCTGTCACACTTATGTGATCTTCAATCAAATTGAATGCTTGTAATACTTTCACATCTCTTCTCCCTTAAATAGCCTTTAAAAGGATGTGTCCCATCCAAGACGCACCTCTTCACCAAAAGATGTGACCGTTGACATTTCCGTTAACATTTCCGTCGACATTTTCATTGACATTTCCATTAACATTTCCATCGACATTTTTGTTGACAATTCCGTTAAACATTTTTGTTGACAATTCCGTTCACTTCCGGCAACAACTCCGTTCACTTCCGGCAACAATTCTGTTCACTTCCTAACACTTCCATTTACTTCCGACAACAATTCCGTTTGACATTTCCATTCATATCCATTACAATTCCTTTGACATCAATGACAATTATTCCAACAATCTCCCCCTTTGTCATTGATGACAATCCCCATGAATTAGTATATGAACTCGCCCTTGCTGTGGTTCTCCTTTGCTCCCCGTCTTCAATTCTCCCCCTTTGACATCAATGGCAAAGGGTCTCTACAACTGTCACCTTGTCTCTTCACTTCGATTTTCAATTAATGCTACTGAAGAAAACTTGACCAAATGCTTACCTTTTGAGTGATTGATTTGTTGTTTTTCAACTTGACCTGTGTCTCATTAGCTTGACACATGACTCCATAGATCTCCATCAGCTCTTGATCTTACCTGAACCCATTCATACCTTGTCACTTGATCCTTGGACCTGACCTTGATGATTGCCTGCTGAAATATCTCCTTTTGGTCAATCCAAATTGAAGCTTACCTCACTTTAGACTCATGTTCCCCCTTTGTTCATGCATGCTTCTCATCAAGCTTCTCAAACAAACTGAGTTAGCTCCCCCTAACTCCATGCTCCATCTAGATCATGACATCTTTAACAGGTCTCAACCAACTAGGTTTGCAAACAACTCTTCAAACACTATCCACATACAGTCAATACCCTTAGGGGAACCAAATAGGTCTCACATCTTCATTAGGTCTAGCAGAGACCTAAAGCAAATAAGTCTATATCCTCAACGAACCACCAATGGGACTTTATGGCCCATCTGACCTTACCAATGATCCAAATCCTGTCAAACACTTCATTGCCAGCCTCCATAAACCTCCTCCATGCTTTAGATAATTTCAAATCATTTGCTTTCATTATGAAGGCACCATTAGCCCTCATGCTACCAATAGGTCTCATGGAGACCTAATCAACATGGATCCACTCCTCACTTACCTAATCAACATGGATCCACTCCTCACTTACCTAATCAACATGGATCCACTCCTCGTTTATTACTGACCCCTTGAGTCAATACGACCACCTCAGATAGGCATAAACAACGTCACAACATGGCAAAGCAAACTCCTCATAACATCAACCTACTACTGATATGAATATCCAGAACATGCTCAAAGCAACTAGACTTACTTGAATTCATTCTCACAAGAGCTCTCAAGACACTACATCATATCAAGCTACGTCAAACTGATATACAAATTGATCTATCAACTCACCTTCATGACTTTCTTGTCATGCAACATAGCCAAGACCCAACATGCATCCACTATGCTTCCTTTTTTTGTAAAGTGTCTCCTTGAAGCCTAGAAGAGACACCCCACACAAAGGGTCCTAGAACAAAGTGAACCCAAGAGATGCCCACAATTCCCCTGTTACTTCTTGATCCTCTTGCATCCATGAGACTGATTTCTTTCTCTTAGAATCCATTTAGGCATGTCTAACTTCTTTGACTCACTAACCTCAAAATCCATGATGTTGTTCGTTTTCTCAACTCTTGCAACTGTCTTACCTTCCAACGCACTATCATTAGAAACTAATAATAGGGAATCTTGACAAGGCTCATGCTCAATTGTAATAAGAGATTCTCTTTGATTTGCAGGCTGTTTAGGACTAGTATTCACTGTCTTTTCTACAACTAATAACAAGAGTTTCACACAGTCCTTCCTATCTGATTCTTTCTCTACTGTAGAAAGTAATCCATTCTCACTCTTAGACTCAATCTGATCAACCTTTACTATCTTAGGTTTCCAAACCTGAGTTTGGCCCTTCTCATATCTTCTAGGGGCTCCATAGCATTTGACATACCTTGAGGATCCCTTTACTCCACTTGGACATAATTTAGCAATATGGCTAACCTTATGACACCAAAAACAAGCAACATTTCTCATACCTTTTGCTTGAAGGTGATTGAGATCTCTCTTTGACAGATTGCTTCTCCTCAAACAGTCTCTTGCCCTATGTCTAACATGATGACAAACAAAACAATGGCCATGAAAAGAATTGGAAAACCTGAAAGCATTGGGCTGCCTGATTGGCTTCTTCAAATTGCCCTTAAAACTTGCATCCTTCTCACCTTGGACTGATATCTCATGATCTTTCTCAACCTTGATTATGAGCCTCTCATGCTTATCTCTCAAAGAACCTAACTCAGTCTTCAACTGATTACACTCTTCTCTTGATTTCGAACTTGAATATGCAACCTCTAGCTGATTCTTAAGACCCTGAATGGACATCTTATATTCTTTTGCTTCTAAAGCCAACTTAGACTCCAAGATACATATGTGCTCCTTAAGAGCCTTGACCACAGATTGCAACTCTTGATTCTCCTTTCTTAGCTGCTTGGCCATCTTGTGATTCCGGGATCTACCTTCCAACGGTTAGACTGACTCTGAAAGAACCGCTCTGATACCAATTGTTAAGCACAGGGTTATACTAAGAAGGGGGTGAATCAATACAAGATAATCCTTTAATCTTTTTACATTTAATCAACCACAACAACCATAAACATTCAAGATCTAGCAATTAATAACACGAGAACACAGGATTTATGTGGAAACCCTTTCAAGAGAAAACCATGGCAAAATATTGCTTTTATATATAAAAATCTTTTACATTGTTCGCAAGCACCAACCTACTGGAGACACCAATCCCCGAACCAAGCACCAACTCGATCAATTTGTGAGCACCCACCCACTGGAGACACCGATCTCCTTCGCCAAGCACCAACCCACAGGAGCACCGACCCCTAGACTATGAGGCACCGACCCCAAGCCAAATCGATTCCACCATCTGTGATTGCTTCTTCAATCGAATGATGGCTTTGCTTCTCTTACACTTTTTCTCTCACTAATTTTCTTATATAATTTATGCTCTCCTCTCTTTCATAATTCTCATATGATATTCTTCATTAAAATAAAACTTTCCTTCACACTTCTTTTCTTAAGAGATATTCTATTTCATTTTCTGCTCTTCTTCTCTTCTTTCTCTGTCACATTTATGTGATCTTCAATCAAATCGAATGCTTGTAATACTTCCACATCTCTTCTCCCTTATATAGCGTTTAAAAGGATGTGTCCCATCCAAGACGCACCTCTTCACCAAAGATGTGACTGTTGACATTTCCGTTGACAATTCCGTTAACATTTCCGTCGACATTTCCATTCACTTCCGACAATAATTCCGTTAACTTCCGAACACTTCCATTTACTTCCGGCAACAATTCTGTTTGACATTTCCATTCATATCTGTTACAATTCCTTTGACATCAATGACAATTATTCCAACACTCTTAAGTATAGGTAGATTGCTACAAGAGATAGATGTCTAGATTATGGGCTAGCTCCCTTGGTCTAACTGGTTAGGCTCTCAACCACACTAGTCTAATCGCTTATTGGGGTGAAAAGGGAAGAAGGAAACATGAAAATAACCTATAATAATGAAGGTGATACAACAAGGATATCTCCACAAACATACTTGAAACTTGCACTATGAAGGCAGATTACTAAAACTGATTTCAACTCAAGGTTCTTCTAGCAAAAGTGTTTCTATATGGAGACAGATTGCTATGCATTTCCAAAGGTGAGTGAATAGGAGGTCTAGTCTTAGACACTACTAATCTTTTTCACACTTCAAATACACTTAACAAACACTTACACTTCATGAGACCTGTTAGAAGAAATATTACTTACACAATGCATACAAGAGCAGAATGGAAGCAAGGAGAAACAATTATCACTTGTCATCCAAATAGACTACTTGACATACTTAGGCAAGGAATTCCAGAGACTAAACCAGCTTGAAAACTTTATTCAAAGGCAAAACAAGATGTCAAACTAGCAGGGCTTCGCCATACCAATTGCGGATACACCACAATGCCAAAATGACTTAAATATATAGAGCAATAGGAGAAGAGAGAGAAAGGGTGACGTTGGAGAGTCACAATGCCAAGTGTCAAGTCTTGAAGACCAGTTACAATGCAAGAGAACGAGTTAGAAAACAGATCATGAAGTTCTCTTGAACAAGTGTCAATCTGAAATATGACATCCTTTTGAAGCTGGCGTAGGGATACTTCATTGTCCTTCTTGAAACTATGCTTTTTGATGAGGAGTCCATTAACTGTCTAAACTGCCTTAGAGGTCATTAACACATATGTACTAACTTGAGAAGGTGGAAACATGATTGGTGCATGTCATTATGCACTTCTCCAACTGATAACCTTCTCTTTGCCACTTGTTTACTTCCTTGAAGTAACTCACTAGCCCTCTAGGCCTAAACTCTCACACTTGTCACTGGGGTGACTTGCACATATTCAAGAGAGTTCATTGTAGAGATGTAAGACACATCTTCATAACTTCTTTGTCCTCTGGTCTATCATATAGACCTCAAGAAAACTCAAAATCACACTTCTCATCTCCAACTTGGTAGTTACTTTGCTTCTCACTGTTCTATCCAAGACTACTTGCAACAATCAGCTTAGCAGAGGAGTTTCCATGCATGACTGAGGTGAGAATGGGGTCTAAGGAGTCAAAACACATCTCCACACACCTTTTACCATGGCTTTCACCCATCTATTCCTTTTTGCACCTTTAAATCACCTCAAATCTTGCAGAAAACACAGAATTCGACCCATCCGTACAAGTGATGGTATGGAATAATTGAGTGGTGGGGAGCCTAAGAAAGTGCCAAGTAGGTCCAAATCACTTTCCAGGCCAATTGACGCCTTCTAGATGCGTTGCTCGTCATCTTTTTCTCATCGGGCTCTTATGAGGTTTTAGGTAGTTTAGGTTTTTAGCAATGGTTCATAAAGGTTGGGCCCCTAACTTTTGAACCAATGCCACGGGTTTCAAGTACATGACCTCCCTCAACTCTCCCTAAGTGCAAATGACTCCTTGCATCTTGTTTGTACAGATGTGAGTGAAAGAAGTTGCTTCTCGGGTAGTTGCTATGCATTCTGGACATCCTTGAGACAAATTGAGGCCAAAAGTGGCCAATCTGAGTTGTTCTCTACAAACTAATGAGTCTCATCAACCCTTCACTCTCTTGAAAATGTTCTCACATTGCTTGGGAAGATCACATGATCATAGGAGTGAAGTTAGAGGTTCATGCCTAATTCTAGGCCTCAAAGGCATAGACTGGGTTTTTTGATATGTGACCACTTATGAGTGGTCACAGTGGTTGTAGGGCCTTCTCAACACTTATTCATCCCCAATTCATTCCTAGATATCATCCCACAGTGCCTTTGGACTCTACTATTCATCTTTATACCATCAATGCACTAGGCCTGCAAGTTGCATAGCTTGTGGAGTGTCTTAGGTCTGAGACAAAACAATGAGTACTTCCACTGTTAGTTTGACCTAAAGGAGACCATGGAGCCTTCTTCAACTCATGATGACCCTCTGTATCAATTTCCAAAGTTTGATCACACCCATAAAAGCCTTACTTCAAATTCTCAAAACTAGCTATAGGCTTGTGACTGTGTGCAGGGTTTTGATTGACTGAGTATGAGGTTTTGAAACCCAGCTTGGATCAATCTTTACTCTGTTTTCTTTGCCTCTGAGAATCACATGAAAGTGTGATATTATCACTCTGAGAGTGATTTCTACGTGATCATCTCCATCTTATACCTCTGCCTACCCTCCAAACTTGCATCCTTTATTAGCGTAGGCTAGTATGTCTCCTGAGTAAAATTGTAGATTGCTCATTAGGGGAATCAAGGGACTTTTGTAGGTGATGATACATGTTTGAGTACTGTACTTCACACTTTGGGTTCCTCTTGTGGTCACTAGGGCTATCTCACACTTGAATGGATTCATTTCTGCCTTGAGACCACGCAATCATTTCTTATCATCAATGCACTAGGTGTCACTTGCAATGTTCCAGGTTCATTTTGGCCCTAATGGCACTATAGTTCTCTGAGTACTTCCTTTAGGATCTTGATTGAGTTGAAAACCCATTTAACCATCATTCTCTCTTGACTTAACAACTCTTCTTATGTTAAGATGTGACCTCTCCATCTAGGCTGCAAGAATGAAACTATTAGGCTTGCCTAGACCTCATAGACCTTCACCATGGAATGACATTGTGTGGAGTGGAATCCCTTTTCGGAGAAATTAAGGTAAACCTTCCCCTTTTGCAACTTTCTTTAACTCTGCACCTTTCCATCTAGGTTTGACTGTAGGTAATGGTCTCACCACTCACACAATGATCTTCTCCTGATCCATGAATTTATTTGAGATGCCAAAATAAGCTCAAATGTTTCCAAACATGCTTTGGTCCCTCTTTTAGGTCTGAACATAATTGGGTTTCTAGTAGCAACCTCTAGATACCTGTTTTAGGGCTACTTGATTGTATCAAGTATCTTAGACCTTACTTTCCATCAATAATCCTCTTCAATACAAACCCTCAATGGAGAATCTAACCATGCTCTGAGGGGTTAAAAACAAGTGTATTGTCCTTGACTTGAAGCCACTCACAGAAGGATAAACTCTGCAACTATAAAACACCACTCTCAGCTTTCAATGGTGTTCGCTTCTAACACAAGGGGATAACTCTGCCTATCTTCCATAGTCACATGTGCAAAACCAGGTTGAAATCAACATGAAATGTGTAGATATGCTTTGCAAGTCTATGTGTATCATCTGGTTCACACATACCAATTTCCAAAATGCAACCAGACGAGGAAAACCGAGCCATTGGGATTGCATAGGCAGTTTGGAGGTACCAACAATCTTAATGATTGTTCATACAACATAGGCCACTAATCCTGAAACTATGACCATGAAATGGAAGCTCATAAGGACCTTTTACATCCTCCAAGTGCACTCACTCCAACTCCTCTTCTCCAGTCCATACCAAATGAAAACTGTTGACTCTTTTTGAGCTGTCCAAGAGAGCGTTAAGAGAGAGGAAATGGTTTTTGTCAATTTTGGATCTGTTGAAACTATCCGAGTTTTAAAATGACCTATAGGGATGCCATGACACTTCCCTGAAGCATCCACACCTACAAATGAATCACTCCAATCCGTATAACCATCTGAAATTGATTTTTTGCAGGGGATCTTTTTTACATTGGACCTACCATATTTCAGTTTCAAAGCCTTCTCTGAGCCTCCTCTGACATGAGATACATTAGCTTGCTTCTTGAAACATTTATCCTTTTGCGGAAAACCTAACAATTCTTTAAAATGACCAAAAAGGTGGCATAAAAGGACATTAAGAAAAGTGGACAAATATGAAAAGGCAAAACATGTTGTATGACCCTCAAAGTATGATTTGACCTCATTTAGGACCATGGTGACCATTTTCAAACCTAGAAGACTTTATGGAAAATTGGTTGACCCAATTTGACCTGGGTTAAAATTTTGATCAACAATTACACCTAACCCTTCTCACACATGTGAGGATAATTACCACGTTAATTGTGCATTTAATAATTATATGTGCATAATAAATCACACCTTGGTAACACATCTACTTAAGGTGGACTTCCCATCAAGTGTGAATATGACACTCCAACATATATTTTTTGTGTAGATCAAGGGTACAAGGAAGGTACTTCGGCAAATGGGACCAAATATTACCTCATTGAGCAATAGACATATCCTTGGAGGATGATGCTTGAGGCAAATGGCTTTAATGATTTGCCCCTGTTATATTGCCTGTAGAGAAGCCACAACTTGAGAGTGATGCATATCTAGAGAGCATCTTGGCAGAGGACCTAGAGGACATAATTGATTTGGTAGTTGATCCTCTTTTATCAGATGAGATATGATTCAGGTTCACATTTGTGATTTTTTTTTTTGCATGGCTATTTGTTGGCATTTGAATGTGTTACAATGTACTTTTGACCCTTAATATGATGAGATATCAAAGATCAATATTTAATTACTCATCTTTTGTTATCCTCTGTTGACATCTGATTTCCTTATTTTAAAAAGTTATTTTTAATATATTTTACATTTTGTAATGTGCCATGACCATTGCATGGTATATATATCTCTAATTTTTTCATAAATATTTATATTTTGCCATCTTCCCATGCCCGTCTTTTATTTTTCTAAAAAATGGCGTACCAATACCCATACTTATCTCCCCATACCCGTCTCTTGGCAACTATGGGCCGCTATCTTTTTTTCCTCCATTATCTATAAATTCAACTGCAATAAAATGTTTTTATGTATTGCTAATTTCTTACACGTCTACAACATTTCTAATGAGATGAAAATATCAAAATACAAGAGAATGATGATGATATGCAATGTTATGCAAGTCTTAGAGCATCCTTCTTGTATCAGACGCCGCACAATTTTATTTATAGTACGAGAGAAAAGGCCATCTGTTTTGCTCTGAGGTCACATTTTATATATTTCGATTTTTGGAGTAGTTTTTTGCTGAGGGTAAAGTGCCCAATTATTAATCCCCTGGGGCCCTCTCTCCATTACAATTAACTCAACCATTTTCTCTACAATCAAGAAGGCAACTAGCATTGTCCATCTGTCCACAAATAGAGTCATTGATGCTGACTCCTCTATTGGCTTTTGAATTGTGGTTGGCTTGGTGATAAGTCCCCCATCTTACTGGTAGACCACAGCCCGACTGACCAGTTTTGGAGGAGTATTAAACATTAAAAATGCATGGGTTTAACTCAAATCGAATATCCTAAACATCCTAATTGCGGTCGTGAATCTTTTAACAAACCATGCCTCCATACCTTCATAATACATCATAACAAGGCGCCCTTAATGCCTTACCAAATATAAGATAGGTCCTTATAGTCTGGGGCTATAAAACCAAATCCATCACATGAAATGGTCGGAATTGTAGTCCTTGATAACCTCTTCACATTTTGAATTACATGCATGGTTAACAATCAAACCCTTATAATAAAGGCGCAGAAAATCACATTGGACTAATTGCCCAATATAACTCATAATTGAAAGCAATGCATGTTAACATGTATAAGATTGCAAATATCCGATAACTCAGTAGTATCTATTTTGCTTATCTAAGCCATAAAGAGATTTCGCTAATCAAAAGGAACAAGGGTTATACAAGCTTGTTACTCCTGTCTTACGTAATCTGTCTACACAAGAAGTCTTTGTCACATTAAGAAGGCACTTATGTCAACGTGATTAACATATCTTTATGCTAACTGTATCAATGAGATTAAGCTTATATTTAGTGGACTTGTTTCGTGTTTGACTTGTTTTAATCTCGAAACAATATTCTCTACATATTTCCTATTTTCTTTTTGGATTTTCGAAGACAAAATATGGCAGTTTCTTTAGACCTTGATGCCATAGGTAAAGGGTGTTCAAAGATTCTAAATGAATTGAGTTCATATGCTTAAAAGTTTATATCTACTAAAGCCTAATTTACTGATTGCAGATTGTTGGTTCTGCACCAGGTTTTCCTCATGGTATTGTTGATCCTATTGAAGTATGTTACCTTAAGTCCTTTCTGTTTTCTTTCTTAAATTTATCCGAGGAGCAATGGTTAATAACATCCACCTCTCTTCTTCAATATATATCATTTTCAATGTTTGCAACTTTCTGTGGTCAGGAGCTTGGTGAATTGGCCTTGCATTTGGGTATTTGCTTCCATGTTGATCTCTGCCTGGGAGGTTTTGTTCTTCCTTTTGCTCGCAAACTAGGGTATGCTTGGTCTAGGAACTTGAATTCCATATGCACAGATCACATGTAGTTAGGCTTTTTAATAAGTTTTTGAAAGTTGTAAAAGGATATAACTATTATGTGTATGATTATCAGTGCTTAGAAAATTCTAATACTTTTCCTTGTAAGCCAAAATCTACCAAAGTTTCATGATAGTAATTTATTCTGAATTGATGTAAGACCTAGTAAAGCTAATGCTGCAACCATTTGCTATTAGGTTTATCTTATTCTTTATTTAGTATTCTCTAGCAGACATCTAAATGCGACATTTTCTTGGCATAGTAAATCTGTGGAAAAGCATCTCCCAATTATTTATTGGCACAAGCAACTCTAGAAAGAAACTATGGAATGACTTTGTTAAATGTATTGTCTTCTATCTGTATCTCATTCTAGAGGTACCCAGAAACATCGATTATTTTAAATGCACTGCTTTAGAAATCAGAGAGAGAATAGCAAGCTTGAGAAGCAACATGACAGAGTAGGTTAAACAAAAGGATGTGATTTGAGAGAGAGTGTGGACTCTATGCTATTAGAATTCATAAGGGACCTAGAATTAGCATTAGACATGCTTCATAAGAACTATATATGCATAGATATGCTTGAAACATGAATAACATAGGGTTTGATGAAACGTTAAACTGAGGCTGAGGAGATGGTGATGTAGACATCAAATGCTAAGAAGGAAGAACAGGTTCTTCCACATTTTAAAACTTGGCATTCTGGATTTCTGTCGACATTGGCTGGAGAAATGTCTTCACAGTCTACATTGGCTGGAGAAATGTCTTCACAGTCTACATTGGGCAGTTGTATTGGCTATTGTACCAAGTAGGTTCTCAAATTGTTTTCTTCTGAAGAATCTGCCTCCTCATTTTATTTATTAATCCCCAATGTTAATTTCCTTATTTTTTTTTACATATATATATTTTATATGAATCTTGGGGAGTGATAGCAAGAGCATGGAATTGCTCTATTGAGGTTTCATCTGGGCTTTCCTTTTTTTTGGCTTTTATAGGCGTCATGGTACAGGAGAAATACATATAAAGGCATGGTATATCTAGCCTTACGCTTGTCTTAACATTGATTAATGATTCCTCACTTTTGTCCGATAACTACTGAGCCGAAATATAGATCTTACCCTGCTTAGTGTCATTTAAATAGGGTAAACATCATACTGTTATAACCAAAATTACTGTATGTGCAGATTAATCTAGACAGTTTAAATTCAGCTGTAGTTTTTGTCTCTGTCACAAGGTATGGTGATTTTTCAGATAAAATTCGAATTTTGTCGATTTTTATTCGGCCATCATAAAAACAGAAAAAAACATTGTTTTTTTAAGGTCTGCATTTTTTTCATGATTGTATCTATCTCTATTTGCATTTTTGCGCGTCACAAATTTCTCCCGAGGCCCTCAGCCCCCTAACAACTCCGCTGCCCTTGCATGGATTTCATCTTAGATACAAAACCCTTACGGCCCTACGGGTATAAAACTTTCCTGCAACACTTAAGGGGTCCCCATTACTCTTCCCTCAGTCTGCGGCTTCGCTACATGTTCAAAATTACTTCTCGTTGCTGCCTGTGCAAACAGAGATTCAGTCCAATGTTTGCGCATTACTTGACAGTCCAAGTCTCCAAAGGGTAATATTGATGTCTGCGTGCTTCACTTGAAGAAAGGCCATTGGCAGGGGAAGTAGGTTCGAAATGGATTAGGTCCACGACAAAGGGTTTGTTATTAGGTTTTAGATTTTAACTAGTTTTGTTTTGTTTTAATTTAATTTATTTTATGTTTTCATTTTTAATTTTAATTATAATTTTTAATTTAGTTTTATTTTATTTTATGTTTTGTTTATATTTATATATATATTTTTTTAATTTTTAATTTTATTTTTATGACTTTAATTTTTTAATTATATGTTCTAAATTTTTTGTAATTATGTTTTTATGTTTTTTTACATTTCGAATTTAATTTTTCATAATTATGTTTTTATTTTATAAGTTATATTCTAATTTTTATTATTATTAATTTTTTTTATAATTATGTTTTTATTTTTTATAATTTTTATAATTATGTTTTTATTTTTTTTATGTTTCGAATTTAATGGCGATTTTTTTTTTGATTTTTATTCGTACTCGAACTCGAACCGAATTTTATCCTCGTCGAACTCGAATTCGAACTCGAACCTTGTGACTTAGGTTTCTGTCATTTTATGCTTCATAGCACATGTTTTGATGCCTTTTCCTTTACCTGTAAAGCCTCATAAACGGCATTGCAATATAATTTGTTAACTTCCTTTTTCTGATTCCGGGTTAACCTGGGTTGAATGTCTGTCTCCTTCATTGGGAAATGTCTTCAGTTTCTAAGTTCACTATGATTTAAATGTAATTGTCATTTTCCTTTGGTTTAAAGTTTATTTGAGTATGCCTTGGCCAGCGTCTCAATTATTTAACTTCAATGTACATTAACAACATTTTCGGGGGTTTCAAAATTCCGATATTTGTGAATAAATTATGTGTAGGTATCTATTGAAGAAGTATACACAAAGAAATATGTTAATATTCATAAAATATAGAGAATAAAAAAGATAGAATAGGAAATTTATGATTAGGGTCAATGGATAATAGGTTCTAACCGTATGAATCCAAGGGATGCCTATGATAAGTCATGTCCCTATGAGGTGACTTTTGATAACTAATCGGTGTAATTAGGTATATAAAAGATCATAGTTAAATGGGGACGTGCCCCTCATCTTGCTGCTGTCTGGGACGCTCGGGATGTCTTGGGAACGACAGGATAGGGGAACCCCCCTTCACCTCCCTCCCCCAACAACACATGTACTGTGACAAAGGGAAATCAAGGGGATGCATCCGAGTTTTAGGGGACATTTTCGGGACGTGCCCTACTTTTTTTTTGCAGGGATGGGGGATGCCATGACATCCCTGGAATGGTTGAGGGATGTCCTCTGCAGCAAAACAGTTTAAAAGAAAAACATTAACATTAATTCCTGGGCAGATGGGCAGATGTTGGTGTTGAAGTATGTGATGTTAAGCACGAAATATACTGAGAGGGGGGTGAATCAGTATATTATATAAATTTTACTTAATCTGATTTCTTTTCTTTAACCACTTAATTACACATTCAAGATATGCAATAAAACTGAAATAATAATATGCACCACACAAGAGAGAGAGAGAGACACCAGATTTTTACGTGGAAACCCAAAGTGGGAAAAACCAAGGAGAACAATCTCAAGTATATGAATGAGCACTAACTCAAATTACAAAGTTCGAAAGCACCAACTTGCAAGAGCACCAACCCCTTTGCCAAGCACCAACACAACAACTATTTGTGAGCACCAACCCACAAGAGCACCAAACCCTTGCAAAGATTTGTGGGCACCAACCCACAGGGGCACCAACTCCTCTTGTGTATAAAACACAACTATCTCTTAGTGTTGCTTACTCAACAAATGATATAACTCTCCAATATCTCTTGCTTTTCTCTCTTCGAAAACAAATACAAACCATGCACTCTCTCACATATTACAAATGGCTTCTCAAGCCTTTATATATAGCTTTCCAAATGACCTTTGGCATTCACCCTTTGTGACCCTTCAATCCTCATGAAAAATGGCGCCAAACTTGCATGACCCTTCGTATCCTTGCATTTGAAAAGTCATATGGTAACCCTTCATAAACAAATGCGTCATTTCCTCTTTTGTCTTTATCTTGGTGACTTTTCTTATTCCTCAAAGTTTCTCTTCATGGAAAAATGCGCCATACCCTCTTTTGTCTTCACATGGTGACTCTTGTAATTCTTCAAGATGACTCTTCATGAGAAAATGCGTCCCATTCTTCTTTTGTCTTTACCCCGTGACTCTTTGACTTCTCCATGGGTCCTCTTTTGACTTATATGCAACCAAAAATATATTCATTAATATTAAATAAATATTAACACACATTAGCCAAGATATGAATATTAAAAACACCATTAAATGCAATGGGGCTTTTATCACCAATAATGCTAGACCTTTGACATCAATGACAATATTTTCAACATGTGACGCATTTGAGGTTGAGAAATAATCATCTGTGCAGTGAGATTCCTTAGGGGAAGTCATTGAATTTGTTTATGGAAAATGCTTATGCTCACAATGAATGTTTGTGTGGATCTCCTCCACCCTACAAGAAAAAAATGCTGAAATATCTATTCTTAATGGGAATAATTTGTTTCCATTGTAACAAAGCAATGAATATAGTGTTTTTATGGTGGGCATGACAAAGAGATCCCAAAACGGGTATTTACAGTTTTAGCCAGAATTATTCTGTTGGATATATATTTTCAGTCTACCCTGACATTTTAAAAATGTTTCCTCATAAATCATAGATTGTAGTTGTAGTCTGCAGACATTATTATGCTTTTTAAACAATGTAGAAAGTGGAAAGCTGCGTAGGTTTTCTTTGTAAAACGAGATCTTGGTGGACTAGGATTCAAAAAACTTGTGAAGATGATATCCCCTAAGTACTGTGTATACTTGTGGATTATTAATTTATTTATTGTAACTTATTATCCTTAGTAATTAAGGAGATACAAATCTAAAGTTGATCATTATGGGGCTTCCGGTCAGGTCAGTCCAGCTTCATTGATGTTTAATTGTTAAATGGCAACACTCCATCTCAACCCAATCAATCTAGTGAACCCCCAATATTATCATGTACTCTCAAGTCTTCAACTCTTCTCGTTGTATTGACTCTTAGCGCTGTTTAGCATATTATTGTTGATGTATCTCTATGATTTACAATTTCGGATTAATGAATAATCATATTGGTTTAATTTAGTAATTTATTTAATATTGTTTAAATTTATTGTTTGAATTGCGGCTTATTTTAGTTTCTGTAAGTAAATATTTTAGTTTATTTGTATATTTTTAATATTTAATATTATTTTAATAGTCGCCCCCAAAATTTGGATTTTTTTTTGATGTCCTGGAAACTAAATCCTACTGTCCTGCTGTCCTGGAGTCTTAGGTAACTACATAAAATACCCTCCTGTGTTGAAGAGGCTTAAATCTCGAAGTATAGGTGGAAGACGATAGACAGTAGTACCTCGATAAGAAAGCACAATAATGACACATCAAATTGGGATTGATCTATCTTAGATCAGCTTTATTGGGAAGTGTAAGTCTTTGCATTTTGACACTCAAATTTCACGGCTTCAGTATTGTGGGTTTGGAGTAAATGCATATCTTTTGTACCTGAAATTGAAATCTTTGGAACTTTGATATGGACATTAAATATTCTCATGGTAGTGAGGATGTGTTCAACATTAGGTTTCTTTGATATTTGAGATTCAGATTGGTGTTATCTATCATAGAGCCCACATTTTATTCTTAATAGTATGATTATTTGACACAAGTTAAACGGTATTGTCAATTATTAACTTATCTTCAGTAGTAGTTCTTTTTTCGTCATAGGATTGCGCAACATTTTGAACTCAATAGTTCGTAGAAAGTGATCTGTTTGAATTTCTTTATCAAGAGAGGTTTGAACATCAAACTGGTTTTCAATGGGCAATAGAAATTGATCAGTTTCAATTGCTTTATCAAATGAAGTGGAATTAACATCCAATAGATGTTTCATCATTAACAAGGTTCAATTACAGTTGTAATTTCTTCTTTATGATTTTGAGTTGGTTATTTTGGTTAAGAGATCAGTTATGATTCTTAAATTGAGTAATTTCATCATCTTGTTCTAATAAAACTCTATTAACAACCTGCAATTTTATTTTGTGAGGCCTAGGTTTTTCCTTGAAAATTTGAACCTTAGTAAGGAGAATTTGGTTATGATTACACAATCTTTGAATCTCATGTTCTGTTTTGACAACTTATTTGAATATTCTACGATTGCATAGGCAATTCCAAAACTTCTTATTATTCCATTTTTTCCAAGTTTGCATCAGTTTTTGTAGGTTCCCATGGCCCTGCAATAACTTGCAACCATGATCGAAATGTCTGTGTTGTGACTTAAAAAGTGTTGAAAATGTTCACATAAATGAAAAGAAAAAAGAAAAATAAAATAAAATAAATCTACAGTCAAACATAGAGAAATAATCTGTAAACTTAATTTTTGAGTCCGTGACTTTGTTGCATCAAATCTCCCCATCCTACCCAAACATGGCTCATAACCATTTCTGCGTTTTGGAGCTGAGGAGAACTTGAAGTGAAGGAAACCAAAACCCAAACCCATTCTCCGTTGCCTACATATAGGTAGTGTATTGTATTTACTTGGACAGTTTTTTTTTTTGTTTTGTTTATATCTTTCAGATTTTTACTACGTTACTGGATGCAGCTGAATAGGGTTGCGGATATAGATATGACACTGCTCAGAATTGGAACCTGATACGATCCCCACGTAGATATGTCCAGGAAATGCCAGAGCCCTGTGGATACTCCTAGTACATCTCAGGGCATCTTTGGGAGTATCCACAGGGCCCTTGGCGTTTCCTGGTTGTATCTGGGCAGAATCCATGGCTAGAAACATTTATTTTTGTTTTCACTTGACAAAAAGTTAAATATGGACTTCCAAAACAATTAAAAATAAAATGAAGTATAGGGGAAACCCTAAAAGCAATTTTCACACATAAGCAAGATGAGTACAAGCAAAGGACAACAAAGTGTTGGGATGTAGACCTAGAGACTACTGACTTGAATGCCTCCATTGCCTACCTTTCAGCTTGACACAAAGCTAGCGGGTTCTTCATGACCTGCATCGCAGAGCTAGTGGGAGTGGCACTACTACTACTCGTGGTTCTAAAGAACGACACGATGATGCTTTAGATGAAGAGATTGAAGACCAATATGAATATAATGAATATGCTGATTTGTCTTGATTTTTGTCCATACACTGTAACATTTCAACTATGTACTTGGTTTGAGACTAATGTAAGTTCAACCATAGAATATCATGACATTTGGCATGGAATTATCAATATGTTTTGTGGTCATTTAACTTAATTTTTTTATTCTATACATATTATGTGATTAGTTTTGCGTATTTAGCTATATTTTTTAATATATTATATATATTTTTTTATGTTTGTATCCAAAAATGAATCCAGCTCCCCCTCCTTAAAAAAAACACCATATCCACGTACCTGAATCCCATATCCGTATCTGTCCCAGTACCAGGATCGACTACTTAGGGTATTTATGTTTCTTTAGCATCTTTCAGATTTATTTTGTTTTTTTTCCTAGGTTTATCTAGGGTTCTTGCATGTATGCTTTTTCTTAGTGCATATTTAGGAGGTAAAATAGAGTCTTCCTCATCAAACTTGGATAGCCCAAAATCACACAACAAACGACTTGCAAATCCCCCTTGTATATAATGCAACTAAGAAGTGTTTTCAACAGAGATTGTTGAAAGATTGCCCAAATAATTAACTTATTATCAGGGTGAAACCATAATGGTTTGGGAAGCCAGTCATGGGTTTACCCATATTGTGTTACCAACAAACTTTGAGTTGCTGCACGAGTGAGGAATCACCTACTTTGGGTTGTGAAGAATGAACAAATTTTTGTTTGCAATAGAGTTCCTAAGCCAAATAGGAAGAGTTAATCAAAAAGTTCACTTTTTGTGGAGTCTTTAAAAGTTCAAAGCATGGGTTCATCCCTATCACCCCTATTTCAATGTATCACACCTCTTTGACCTCCATTTGTGATTTCCCCAATTGGAAAAATGTATTCTATAATTGACAAGCAAAATGTGTATGTCGCAATTGGGAGGCTCTTTTTTGGTTGAGAGATGTCCTTATACATTTCTAGGACCCCCTTGTGGAAGGAGTTAAGAAGACTGATCATCAATGGTCATAGAGGGTGTGTGTTCCCAAGTAATGAAAAGTTCCGTATGGATGTATAGCAAGATGAAAAGGCATTCATTGATGCAAGTTTAGAGCATATTAATGATGGATGGCCTACATCATAGCTTCTATTATTTCAGATGGATGGACCAATATTGATCATAGATCTTTGATTAACATTCTTACTTCCTCTTCTAAGGGTGTAATGTTTCTTAAATCGCATGACACTTCAGGCCATTAAAAATGCAGATTATTTTACGAGCCTCTTTTGAGAAGCAATTGGGAAGGTAGGAAGACGAAATGTTGTACAAATTATATTCGATAATGCTGCAAATAATGCATTAGTAGGGGGGTTTGATTGGGGATGAATGTTCTAACATATTCTTGACACCCATGCAATACATTGCATGAATTTATCTCGTATAGATTTGTGGGGTCTATGCTTCCTTGGATCAAAGATGCGGTTTCCATTACCAAATAAATATAACAATTTATTGGGAACCATTCTATATGTCTAGTGCTCTATAGGAAACATGCATCTTTGCAGCTGCTTCAATTCGCGAAGGTACAATTTTCTTCCTCATTTGTCATGATTGATTGCATCTTGAAAGAGAAACAAACACTTAGGAAGATGGTGGTATTGGTCAAGTGGGAGAGATGGAGGAGCCATCCTAATACTAGTAGCGCAACAAGGGATGAGATCGCTGATCTTTAATTTTTTCTTGTGCTAATTCGGCCAATCAATTGTGGCAACTAAATTAGAGTTGTAGGGACTTAAATTATTTCAATCTTGGAATATTAAACATAACATTGTTCATGGATTGCATCCTATTCAAGAAGAAAGAGGTGTTTGAAGCTTGTCTTGCAAGGAAACAACATTGAGTGAAGTTTGATGATAGTAATATGAGTGCAAATCAAACACTAAAGTTAATTCATAATGATGTGTGTTTAGCCCCAAGAGAACACAATCTATTGGTGGATGAAAATATTCGAGACTTTTATGATGTTATTTTACAAGTTGGGTTTATTTGATCCAAGCGCATTGGCGGCGATCTGTGCTCTCACCTTGAGCACTTGGACATTTGCAAAACACTGTGTTCTGTGCAATTGTGGAAGTTTTGCGCACCTTGTGCAGCACCAAACCACACACTGTGCAATGCTACATCCGCACAACGCCTTGTGGGCCAGTTTTGACGGACAAGTTTGACGCCATTCAACACAAGTGTCAGAGGGTGAAGAGTCACAAATTGAAGCTCAACCATTTCAATTGCCACAATGGTTCCTCATCCCTCATGGCCTTGTAATATCATGTATACATACATATGTGCATGAGTAGTTAGCTCGGATTGTAGAAGAGAAAGAACTATACTTCTCTCTCGAGAGTATACCATGTACAAAATGCGCATATTAATAAAACTTTCGGTTTCAATCTTATTATTTTCTCTATTCTGAATATAGTTTCATGTTACTTCCTCACACACATATAAGATCTGTAGATTCTCATTTAGAATGTTGTTTCTCGAATACCTCATGGGATTCAGATCATTATTTCTTAGCATGCTAAATCTCAGTTATTTGTAGTTTTCAAAATATTCAAGGCTACGGTTTAAGATGAGGCTGGTAGAAACATCAAGATTCCGTGTATTGATAGAGATGGTGAATGTGAAACTAGAGAATTTCTGACTTTTTTCAAGAACAAAGTATCAAAAGGCTAAAAAATCCTTTTATACACCTCAATACAATAGTACTGCAGAGAGGAAGAAGATGTCCCTTATATAGCTGGCCGGTGCATTTTGAAAGGACATAACCTTCCCATACACTTTTGGGAAGAAGCTATTCAAGCTTTTTTTCTTTTATGTAATAGAAGTCTAACTAAAGCAGTTTGTGATATGAAACTAGATCAAACATGGTCTGGCAAGAAGCCTTAGGTACAAAATTTAAGACTTTTTGGTTGTAAAGATTTTTATTCACATACTGGTTTAGAAAAGACATGGTAGATGTAAAGATTATAGAGTACAAAAATTTATTCTTCTTGGCTGCAGCATAGAATCGTATGTTATAGATTGTACAATCGTGGTTGCCAAGAATGTTATTATAAGTAGAGATGCAGTTTTTGATAAAAAGTACCAGCAGGAATTTCACCTACTTTCTCTAGAAGAAGATGCATTGTAGGTTGGTGAATATGTCAAATCACCCGCCACTCCATTGATCCCATCTAGTTTGGGTAACGAAAGAACTCTTATAACTCATATGAGAAAGTAGAAAAGAACAGGAGGCAAAGAAAGTAAAAGATCAAGCAAATTATTAGCAGGATTTGGGAATTAATCATCCACATAAAGAGTTTGAAGAAGATAGCAGCATTATCAGAAAGCCGAAGTGATTTTATCAAACTATTCAGAATGCAAAATTAGGTGAGTTGTATAAATAAGGTAGAGCAAGATTAGCACAGCAGGTAAATCCTGCCTTGATGAGTGAAGATATTAATTCGTGCGATCTGGTTTCATTTGATGAAGATGATAAAAACAAGTTGGGAAAGATGTTCTGAAGATGTTGAAAGAAAACTTGGGAGTTAGTGTAATGCCCCTTTTTCTGCACTTAGGAACATCTATAAATTTCACAAGTAATCATTGACATATTCACAAACAATTGGCAAACATGAACCCTTCATCAGCAATTCTACAAATGGCTGGCATACATAACCCACTGCTATTCTTACCACTAGACAATTTCACAAACAGTTGGAAAACATACTAGGCAGCAACATACAATATTGTTATTCTAAACCTATTGAAATCCTTCATATTAAGCAGCTTTGTAACACTGATAACAATACCAAAACCCAGCTGATTTATTTTATTTTGATAAACCAAATATACATATAAAATGACAAGATTATAAATGGCGTAGCAATGGTGTGACAACAACCTTTTACTTGTTGAACCCGCAGTCCAATGACCACGTACAATAGTCACCAATCTCCCATGGTGATTGCCTCTGATGTGTAGCAGGTCACGTCAGGCTATAATGTATTATGACTGGCTTGGAAGATGAAACAATGGTATCCAAGGGGTTCGATCCACTATTGGGTGATGACTACAACATACACGTGAGTCTCCACACTTCTCAAATCACAGTGGAATGCAATACATGCCACAACATCAATAAACAATGCCGTATGAAGATTCCCAACGATTTATGATGGTGTATGACAGGGCCTTCAATGATGCACATCAGTGAATACTTTGAACCTTCACCCAATTCTAAAACTGATTCGAACCTTTAACCAATTGAAACTGAAAATGCTCACAATTTTTGGCACAAATGTGATTCTTGGATGGAATCACCCCACATGGACAAGATGGTTTTCGTCCTCCAAATCTGTGCACTCCAAGGGTTTTCGTCTTGGGAGAAGAATTTGAACAAGAAATGCTCAAGCTCTGGAATAGGGTTTGACAACAAATGATAAGGGATGAATAACGAATCATTTTTTTGAGCCAGATCTTCTTTTATAATTTCCCTTTTTCTAGTTGTCCTAACCCTAAAAGGATTTAAAACAATTTTAGATAAATATTACTCTTTGGTCCACTTAAATGAATAATAGTTTTTTATCCCCTTTATGATAATAATATATGTCCTTTCTCCATGTTATAAAATAAAGTAACTGTAGGATGACTTAAAAATATTGTTATTACATTATTTCCGTAAATAAATATTTAGAAAAGGGGACATGACAGTTAGTTGCAAATGTGTATTCCACACCAAATCCAAAGAAAATGGTTCAATTGACAAATATAAGGCGAGGCATGTTTTGAAAGAATTTGTTAAAAAAGAATTTGACTGTGAAGATACTTTTGTACCTACAGTTAAATTTGATAGAATAAGAGTGGTATTGGCTATTCCAACATTTTGTCAGAAGATTACTTGCTCATTGCGTACACATTTGACTCTTGTGCACACTTTCCCCTATTTGTCTACCCACCTATTGTGTTGGCCAACCCTATTTGTAGATACACTTATTCGGGATTAGCCTAGTCTATGCAAGAACATTCCAGAATTCTAAACTTCTGTCTCCATATCTCAAATCACTGATTTTCACTCCTATAACAGTACAGGAGACAGCTAGACTGTTACAGTTACCATTGGGGTTTGCCTCTACTGGCAGTGGCTAGGAACACTCAATGACTACCTTTCTGAATACCTATTTACATTAAAAAATTTATATGGAGCAGCCACAAGGATTTACTGCTGAAAGTAAAGAAAAACAGGTTTGCATGTTAAAACTGGGATTGTATGGTCTAATGCAACCGCCTCAAGCTTGGTTGGAGAAAGTTAATCAATATTATATATCTAGAGGATTCATGAGAAGTAATTGTAATTTGAATCTGAATGTTAAACATACAGATATGAAATAGATGTTTCGATTGTTTATGTTGATGCTTTTCTATTCGCTAGCGGTAGTGTTTGTTTGATTGAAGAGGAAAAAATTTGTTTGTGCAAAGATTTAGACATAGCATTAATTCTGTTCTTGCCTACTTTCTGTGGCTAATCAAGTTTATTACCATGCAATACTTCTGTTGATGCCATTGGAAAATCCGTTTCTCATATCATACTTCTGAAGTGCAGCCATGTCTTAACCATATATTTTCTGTTTTATGTATTCATTTCTGGTAACACTCAGTAGCACGGGCCATTCTTACTATGAAACTGGTTGTTCTGTAGGTATCCTATTCCACCTTTTGATTTCACTGTGCAAGGAGTTAGTTCCATATCAGTGGATATTCATAAGTATGGCCTGGGGCCAAAGGGTACAAGTGTAGTGCTGTATCGGAATCATGAGATAAGAAAGGTTTGCTTCCTGTACAATACTCTCACATATATCTTAAAATCACAGATTTTTTTCTCTTTCAATTCTTCTAATAATTATCTCATGGTTTATTAATCTTTTGGACAATCTAATCCTGCATTTCACCTTTCCTAGTCTGCTCTATTTACGAGTTGAGTTTTTAAGTAAAGAAAAGTTGTTTTTGCATTATTTTGGTTTGTTTTAAGAAAGATATCTATTGGTTCACATGTATCTGCAATAATCAATGAGCTACACCTTCAAAGCTGAAAGAAACTCGTAATAAGGGCTGCAATACAATCTTACTAGTCTTGTAGTGGAGCCTGATTATTTATATAACCGGCTTCTTTTCCTGAGCTGGTGTTCTCCTAAAATTTGCTCAGCATTTTTCCTCCAGCCATATCAAATTGGAAGCTTTTATTGTTATTGTGTTGATTTACCATTTCCCATAAGAAACATAACTTTTCTTCTGTTCATTTCTTTCATATTGGTATGTTCTTTATATATCTACGCTCATTATTATTTTCCAGAGTGTGTCATATTTAATACTTAAAAATTTTAAATATATGTTTTGGTATATAATTGTGAGAAGTCAATTATGTTTTGATGAAGGGAGGTTAATATAAATAGTTATGCCAAAAGATTTTATCATGTGACATTTGGTATGCTATAAATATGCACTTTAATTTCTATTGAGTCAATATGATGAAATATATATTTTATCTCATTCTCTAGTCCCTATTAATTGTGAGAGTTATAATGCATATATTGTGATAACATTGCTATGTGTAAAGGTACCATTCCTAATACTTGAACTGAAAGACTTGCATGTTAGCAATAATTGACTTTTGGTTATTTCTCAGTTTCTTCAATTTTCAAATATTATAAACTTTCATTTTGTGGTTCACTTAGTGTCGTATGGTTGGGGTTGGCATTGTTTTGACAACATGCATTAGGCTTTCACAATGAAAATTCAATCTATTTTCTTATTAACATCTAGGAGTCTGTTCTTATAACTAATACAAGTTAAGAAATAGGTCTACCTACTCAAATCCGTTGTATTCTAAATCTATTTTCTAAAAGTAAACTGCTATTGAAATTTGCTCTTCTGGAAAATATATGGCCGTCTCAGTCTTTAGGAAAAATATTAACGTGGAGCAATATATCAAGGGTACTAGGAGTGTGAGAGAGGAGTTCATGTATAGGTTCAATAACTTTACTAAAGTTTGGTCTCCCTTTGATATAATGAGAAGCTTGAATGCCGTGGCAGTTTTAATTACATTTGACACAAACTTGAGTAAGATACACATAAATTCTTATCAGGGTTTGAAGCTTCTTTTCCCATTTTCTAATGTTTATTCATTTTCACCTGCTTGGAGATGCTATAAGCTCATGGGATTCTACCGTTGCAATCTGGCAGCACCAATTTGTGGCTGGTAAGTAAACATTTTCTAACTGGATCAACTTCCTATTGTAAGTATTTAGGATGAAGAAATCATCATTTAGAAAAATAGGATGAAGGCAAATGTATAGAAACAGAAATGCAAATAATTTGCTTAATGGTTCTCATTTATATTTGAGGAATGTTCTGTAGTGCATTGACTTCATATGCATTATTCTTTCCACAATCAGAACTAGACATTCACATACATGTTGAGATCAGAATGTCCCTTTGTGCGTCATTTTCATGAAGCTCTTATGGCTTTTGATATTGGTTCAATGTGCATGTATTGTTTAAAGGTTTTGTAAAGGAGTTGAGTTGAATCATATATTTGCAATAATTTAAGTACCTATAAGAGAGGAGGAAGAGGTAATATATGCTTTCTGTAATGTCCCTTTTTGGACAAAAAAACAACAATTTCGGATTTTTCCATAAACCCTTTCCGGAAAATTTTTGAATTCTGATTTTTATATTTACATGCAAATACTAGACTAACACATGCAACACTTAATATTGAAAACCCAAATTGTAATCTTTATTTTCTTGAAATAAGTGCATACTAGATATTGGGGTTGTTACAGCTGATCAACCATAACATGTGCAACAATAGACCCTTATATATATATATATATATATATATATATATATATATATATATATATCATAAAATCCAAGTTTAATGACAAATACCCAATAGCAAGGTACTTACTATCAGCGCTGGACAATATAGTTTATGGCTGGGTTTTGAAAGCTGATTTTTAATGTTGTGACTGATGTAGATGAAGGTACAGCAGCAACAAGGGACTTTAAAGAAAGCTGCGTTGATATCAAAGCTGATGACATCTGGCAACAAGGTAACCCAGTTGGCTGGGAGGTGAAACGGCAGCCTCAAATTGGCATATAGCAATCACTAAAGACTATGGCAGCATCCAACAACCACAAACTTCAATAAATACCTCTGCCCTAAGTGGTATGACAGCGTATACAACCAATGCAATTGCAAGATGCAACCTAGTAGTGGAGAAGAAACAATAGACTAGACCCTCACACAAAACTTGAAATTGATAATAGCCTTCAGCTCAACTGAAGTGTGGAAATAACTTGACTTATTTGCACAATTGTGATCCCTGGATGGAATCACCTCAATGGGTAAGATGGTTTTTGTTCTCTACACCTATACATTAGAGGGTTTTCGTCATCTACACCTGTACACCTGAGAGTTTTTGTCCGCTGATGGAAAAGTTGAAAACGAGCTGCAACCTGGAAATAGGGTTTCAATTTTAAAGATGAATAACGAATAATGACTCTTTTGAGCCCATCTTTGCGTTTTATAACTTTTCCTTTTTCAATTTACCCTTAAAGTATTTGAAAATACATATTTTTAAGAAAACATTACTTTTCATCCATTTAATAATAATGACTTTTTGACCCTCTTAATAATAATAATATATAAGTGCCTTTTTTATGTTATAAAATAAAAGCAATTTAGGACAACTTAAAGTATTATTTACTTTTTGGTCCACATAATAATAATAAATGTCTATTTTCCATGGTATGAAATAAAGTAATGTGGATGACTTAAAATATTATTATTAGTTATTTCCATAATTAAATATTTCAATAATGGGACATGACAGTTTGCCCTTCCCAAAATTGCTTGCCCTCAAGCAATTGCAAATTCAACACTCCAACTTGGCTGTACATCTCTTCAATGCCAAGATCCCAAATTATCCTTGGGAGTTTGTTAGTCCCTCCGCCCAATTTCTTTGACTGGAGGGCTTCAATTTCTTCTTGTGATGCAACATCCTCGAATGGCTCTGTTTGCTGATTAGTATCCTTTTCCTTACCAAGCCCCATTAGGATTTTGTTTGCATGTTCTACACCTCCGGCATGGCCACGGATGCCTTCGGGAGTACCCGAGACGTCTCCGGGCGTGCCCGAGGGATTTCGGCAAAAAAATGGCGAAAAACTTAAAAAAAAAAAACTTAGAAAATCCTTAAAAAAACCCCCTAAAAACGAAGCAACCCTAAATGTAAATCCAGTCCGAACCCAACAGTATATAAATAAAATAAACATTTAACCATATCTAAATGTAAACTTATACTTTAAGTTATATTTTATTTATATACTTTCAGAATGTTTGAGAGGGGTTTCGGACTGCTAGGAGCTATAATGCAAATTCTAGGTTTTGGAGGATCCTATCATATTTCAGAGTTATTCAGATTCCAGGGTTTCAGGGTTTCAGACTTAGCCATATTTCAAGGTTTCAAGATTTCAAGAAGACATCATAGGAGGTATGAAGGCTGCATGAAGGGATGTATGCGTGATAGAATAGTATGAAAATATCTCTTGCAAAGTGCCACAAGCCGATCCCACCCCATTCCCTTTGCACCCCTTAAGGCATGCACTTGTGAGATTCAATGCACCGATGAGCCCTTGTGAGAGAAAGTGTCAGTAAATGATAAAGTTGAAAAATAATGGGAGTGGCATTCATGATTTTGTGGGCAATCGAGATGATTTATTCTAGATTTGAATGTACATCTTGTCTTTGAAGTAATGAATGAATATTATATATTTTTAAGTGTTTTATCATTTATAGACAAATATTTTCATACTATGTAGTTTCAAGTGTTTTACTAAAAAAATGAATAATATACAATATATATATATATATATATATATATATATATATATTATATATATATACACAGACGTACCCACGACGTATCCAAATCAAGGTTTTTGGAAAATGACGTGTTCGCGTACCCGAGATGTCCCCGTATCCGTACCCATACCTGTACACGTACCCAAACAACATAGACTTCTTTAGTTAATTGTTTTTGTTCCTCCAGAGATTCGTATAATGAATCTTTTCCTGCCCCAAGATTATTGATTTTGGACTTCGCAATCTCTAACTCTTCAGATAAAGACAAATGTGGCTTCTCATATCCTCTATAGATTTTGCAGCTTCCTCAAAATCTCTTTGAAACATCCTTTTAACTTCTTTTTCTTCTAATAAATTTCTCTCAGATGCCTCTAACTTGCTGCTTAAAGTTGCTGCAACTTGTTTTTGTTCATTTAAAGCTGCAAAGGTAGTTTCAGCTGTCTTGAAAAATTTAGATATTCCTTTATATTCTCACAACAGGCCGTGCTGTCTTTTAATTTCTTATTCAAAAATAATATTTCATTTCTTGATGTATCTAATGCTTTCTTAACTGAATCTGCTTCATCGGACAATTTACTCAAGGTTTGTTCTTCTTCATGCACCCTTTTCTCCAAAGCATCGTGTATTGCATCTCTATCATTTTGTAACCTTGCAATTTCTGACTCAAGCTGTGCTTTTGCTTGTTGTGAAGAAACCAAGTCACTAGACAAAACAGCAAACCTGGCTTCTTGAAACTTCTAAACTTTCAGCAGACCTCTGCAATTTGCCACTTAGGTGCTTCAAATTATGCTTTTATGATATTGCCCCACCCTTAATTTGCCTTTTTCCTTCCAACAGAACTCCCAAAGTGGAATTTATTTCCTGTAATCCAGCAGCAATGTTTTTATTTCTCCTGGCTTCTTCATATGCAATTTATAGTTTTTCTTTCAGTTGATTGACCTCTTCGTGCTTTGCAAAAGTGGCTTGCCTAGAAGAAGCCAAATCTTTGTCAAATTTAAGCTCGTTTGATTGAGTTCCTCATGCATTATGATTGGCTTCTATTTAGTACCCTTTTTATCTACAAAAGCCAAACCAAGTCTCTCATTCAATTCCTTAATGGACAAATCTTTCTGAAGCAATTCATTTTTTAGCATTGTCAAGCTCCTGCTGGAGTTGTTTGATTTGAGCCTTTACATGTTTGAGTGATTTTCTTGTTTGCTTGGCCTTGAAAGAAATTTCTATGGTATTCTTTTCTCTTTACTTAAGCGAAAATCTCAGGGTGTCGATCTCCTTTTTGTTTCCCTGAACATTTGTATTTGCTAACTTCACCTTGTCTTCCAATTCATTGAGCTTACTCTTGTTTCCTTCCAATTCTGTTCTTAATGTCATGTTATCCTTTTGATTTTTGACTTAAACATTTTGACCCGTGCTTCCAACTCTTGCACCATTTTTCTCTCTCTCAAGCTGCGTCTGTAAACTTGTTGCCATGCCCTTGGCATAGATCAGCTCCTTCGATAGTGCAACTTGCTGTTCCTGTGCTTTTTTTGTCCATTTTTGGGTTTTGTCTTGTTCTAACTGTATTCTCCCCTTCAGATCCTCTCTTAGAGAAGTCATAGTCACTTCTTTTTCTTTTAACTGAACTGCTGTAGCTTCAATTGTTGACTCTGCAGTCACCCTACCCTTCCGCTCTAACATGTATAAGGCACATACTACTCCAGACCCAATTATTCCAATTTCATTCAAAAGTCCAAAAAGTACACTTCCTTGGGACTTATTCTCATCTGTTGCATTTTGCTGTTGAGGTGGAGAAGCTGCTACATCTGCAATTTCTGATTTTTGACTTTTAGATGTCTCTATCAAGTCCATATCTTTTATGTTTGGATTCTGAATTGTCCCATTGCTGCTTGCCTTGAGAAAACTATCGGATGTGAGGTGACATGCCTTGGTTCCTTGCATTTGACCCATGTGCTCCAACCATTGAATCCTATTATCATTCACAATATTTTCCTTATACTCATCTAAGGTCAATTTAGATTTTTTTCTTATCCATTTGTATGGGATAATGAAATTATCAGCAATAATGATATTGAAATAAGAAACTCAACCTTGTATAGGTTTCAAAATACCACATGGATTCCACACCATTATGCACAAACAATTTTGAGCCAAATGATCTATCTTCACTTTTTTACCCTTCTTAGAATGATGGCAAAACTAAAGTAGCTATGTGCTATCATTGTAATATCTTGAGCTGAAATTGTAAGAGTGCTTGCCCTCTTTTGCTGAAGTAGGAGCTTTTGAGAGATTTATTTCAGCATTAGAATCGACTAAATCATTTTCTTTAATTGCATGCCTATCAACATGATTATCTTGAAATACAGTCTTATATGGTAGTGGCTCACTTTTCGGAAGATTCTTTTCAATTATGGACATTTTACATTCAATGTGTAATGTCTGCGGCTTCTTGAATTCATTAATACAAACATTTTGTTTATCAGAAGTTGTACCTTTTTCTATTGAGGACTCTTCACCATCAACTTGCATGGTGGATTTTTTATGTTCTTGATCATTAGTTTGTTAACTTTCTTGTAGCTCTGGTCCTAGTTTTTCGTCTTACTTCAGCATTCTTGGGTTCTTGATCCTTGATCTCCTTCTTAGCAATCTTTTGAGGTTTTGGTTCCCATTGCTTTTTTTCCTTATTTAATTTTTTACTTCTGCCTTCTTCGAGCATCTTCAAGAATTCTTCAAAGGTAAAGTCAAACTTTTCATCATATGTGGGAAGCTTGCTTTGAGAATTTTGAGTGATCATCTTATTCTTCTTGGCTCATGCCTCCCTATCAAGTAACAGAAATCTCGGAGGGTCAGGTCAGCTTGAATTTTCAGGTTTAGATAATAATATTCTTCACAGTGGGCCTTAAAATCAATTTTGAGTTGTTGTTGCCATTCTTCTTCTTATAACTATTTTATGTCCAGTTGTATTTTAATTGATGCCACTAGATGTGACATTATATCTTGATACTCTTCCAAATGCTTGTCCATTCTATCTCTTACCATACAAGCTAGTAGAATCAATGCTCTAATACCACTGCAATGTCCCTTTTTGGACAAAAAACAACAATTTCAGATTTTTCCATAAACCTTTTCTTGTAAATTTTTGAATTCTGATTTTTATATTCACATGCAAATGCTAGACTAGTACATGCAACACTCAATACTGAAAACCCAAATTGTAATATTTATTTCATTGAAATAAGTGCATACCAAATATTGAAGTTGTTACAACTGATCAACCACTATATGTATAACAATAAACCCTTATACATATATTATAAAATCCAAGTTTAATGACAAATACCCAACAATAAGGTACTTACGATCAACGCTAGACAATATAGCTTACGGTTGGGTTTTGAAGGCTGATTTTTAATGTTGTGAGTGATGTAGATGAAGGTATGACATCAAGGGACTTTAAAGAAAGTTGCGTTGATATCAAAGTTGATGATAATTGGCAGCAAGGTAACACAATTGACTGGGAGGTGAAATGACAGCCTCAAACTGGCATATAGAAGTCATCAAAGACTATGATAGCTTCCAACAGCCACAAACTCCAATAAATGCCTTTGCGTTGAGGGGTACGACAATCTATACAACAACCAATGCAATTGCAAGGTGCAACGTAGTAGTGGAGAGGAAACAATAGACCAAACCCTCACAAAACTGGAATTTGATAACAACCTTCAGCCCAACTGAAATATGGAAATAACTTGATTTATCTACACAATTGTGATCCTTGGATGGAATCACCTTAATGGGTAAGAGGTTTTTATCCTCTACATTTGTACATCAAAGGGTTTTTGTCCTCTGATGGAAAAGTTGAACACAAAAACTCCAACCTAGAAATAGGGTTTTGATTTTAAAGGCAAATATTTAATAATGCCTCTTTTGAGTCCATCTCCTCCTTTTATAACTTTTTTTTTTCCAATCTACCTTAAAAGTATTTAAAAATATTTTGAATAAAACATTACTTTTTATCCACTTAATAATAATTACTTTTGACCCTCTTAATAATAATAATACATAAGTGTCTTTTTTATGTTATAAAATAAAAGTGACTTAGGACAACTTAAATTATTATTTACTTTTTGGCCCACATGATAATGATAATAAATGTCCCTTTTCCATGTTATGAAATAAAGTAACTTAGGAGGACTTAAAATATTATTATTAATTATTTTTATAATTAAATATTTCGAAAAGGGGACATGACACTTTCAGGATTTTAGTGTAATTATATTTTTCTGCAAAGGCTTAGAGATGGCATATATTTCATAATCTTTGAAGTCGAAAGTAAATTCTGGGGATAGGACTTGGCTTTGAATTATAAATGTAGATTTGCACCTCACTAGAAACATCTGGATGCACTCAACTTGTGTAGGAGAATACTTGTTGGAGTGTACTACATCTCAAGACAAAACACAGAGACCCACACACTTTGCATGTACACACATGAGTACACAATCCTGTAGATATATGTATGTATGGACTTCTGCATTTTCTTATGTAACAAACATAGTCAGACCCACCTGCATTCAGATATTTGTGCGTAAAATTGAATATATATGTGTTTGATTGTGTTGTGGCCCAAGATCCTTGATAATGTACGACAAAATAAAGAACATGCATTTGTATCTTTGTACTTTCTAATGGCACACCACAAGCTTATGTTTGATGGGAATGCCTAGTGAGTCACCTTGTTGCCCCACAATTAAATTGTAAGTTATCGTGGGAAGCTTAGGGGAAAGATGGAAGTTAAGTCATAGTTAGAAATGAACTCTACACCATAAAAAAAGTATATCTTGAAGTCTCAGTTATTATGTTAATGCCCATATTCAGTCAACTCCAGAAAGATACCAGTAATTACAAAAAGATGCCTAAAAATTTGAGAACAAGGCCAACGTAAGAGGTTAGATGAACAGTCATGATGCCAACTTGAATAAGAATATAAGATGGTACTTAGATTTAAATACTACACTTCTTTTTATTAAGAACCATAAATAGTTGTTGGACTTTCTGTCTCTAAAACAGTACCAAGGTCATAACCCCATAACAAACTAACGGCCGGTCTATAATGGCATACATTTTTCACATAATTTTTCCCATTTTGATCTTCAATTAGAGTGGCCCCCTTTCAGAAGAACTCCATGCATCATCATCTTGATTGTAATTGCAAACTACATCTTTGCCGAGAGTAATAACCTTATGGTGAATTACTTTTAGATTTGTCACAACATTGGTTAAATCCATCTTTGGGACATTTTCCTTATCTATATTTGGACCAACCTTCCCCTTTGACGAATTCTTAATGCCACAATATTTCCAGGTACTAACCTTGTATTTTCTAGAAATCTATTATTCTTCCTGCCATATTTATGGCTGAAATCATATCAGAATAATGATTGCTAGAAAAGTCAAAAGTATGCAAGTTAGTGCTTTCTAGCTTACTCGAAAGTCTAAAAACCATAGATTCATTACTGTATGAAATAGATTTATGAACATGAGATGCAGTATTGGGAATGTTTATGAAGTTAGATTTTTGTTTTATGCTATGTATATATAAAACTTTAGCTGCATTGGCCCTAGGAGGGTGTATGAAAATATACGCTGGTAAAACCCTATGAAATAATTGTTTATTTCTAGGACCGATTTTTCTTTAATGACTGTTTGTTATCCCATGAAGAGATTATATTGGTCATTGCTCTAAGGACATTCACAATCTCATTGAGAGAGATCATTTTTGCCTTCACTTTAAGAGCGTTGTTTATGATCTTGCAGGCAAAGATTATTTTTATTCTGCTTTAAGTGTGTCATTCGTGATCTTACAGAGAATTTTTTTGTGCCACTCTATGAAGGTTTGTTTGTGATCATGTAGAGTGATATTTCATCCTCTGCTGTAAGCGGCCTATTTGTGCTCCCATAGAGAGGTGATTTCTCTTAAGAGGGTTTGGTTGGAATCCTTGAGACCCTAATTATTTAAATCGGGTTTCTTGTTTATGTTGGGTTTGGGGGACACAGTTAGTTGGTTAGGGCCATTAATTAATGAGTCCAATTCCCAACTTGATGCTGATTAAGAAGACAAATAGATAAACTTATGATTGTATAGTAACATACAACATAATTGTCCAAAAGCAATAAAGAAATAAGTAATACCCTGCTAAAAAAAATCCTACATAGGGTATCCTATCATGAAAATTCCTTTCTTCCTTCTCCCCTCCTACCAATCATAACCACACTGACATGGTATAGAGTAACTATGACACCAGAAATAAACCCCTTGATCTATTCGAACATTCAACAATTACAAGAGACTTGTATTACAAGACTGTCAAATGGATATTGCTAATCCAAGATTCAATCAAACCCTAAAAAACAAGTGTATTTATATGACCATCTCAAAAATTTTAACACAAGAAGTTAACCAAATCTCAACAATACAAGAACTCATAGAAGGACAGGACACATTGTGCATACAAGAAAAGTTCATTCGTAAAATTAAAAAATCACCAAAAACAAAACAACATATTGAAATCTATGAACTCGCCAATTAAACATCATGAAGTCAAATGATGACTCAAATCCCAAAAGGTCTGACCTGCACATCATCTATTAAAAAATTAGTGTTCCTCATTTTAAATCCATGAATACAACTAGATAAATAGGAGAGAGGAACCATATGGAAAACTTCCTAAAATCTAATAAAAGGACTAACTCACAGCCTGAAATCATCAACAAAAATAATTATATTGATCATCCTTATACAAAATCTTATCTTTTTGTACCCACTAAACCCTTTGAGGAATGAGTAGATCTCGTGACTTGCTACTTCCTTGAGGATTGAGATGGTGATTGGATTGGGGAAGGGTTCCTTTAGGGTAAAAGTGTTCAAGCTTTGAAAATCTACACAAATTCAAAATTTCCTCTTCTCCTATTTCAAGGTTACGACTATGGGTGAAACATGGTTACTCACATTTACCTTGAAGATGATACCTGTTGCTAGCATCTTACCTATCTCCGCTTGCACTTTTATCACATAATTAGGTATCATTCAGTGGAGTTGTGTTTAGGCAAGTTGATCTCTTGGAACTAATGGCTTCTTATGCACACATAACTCTAGTAGCTTCCACTTTAGATATTTGTAGGTCCATCCAAACACATCTTTGTATTCAAGAAAAAATCAGAAGGCTGTGGCCTTGAACATTGGATCCCACATGTGTTGCAGGGGTACGCCCCCCGGCCCGACGCCCCCTGTTCGGAGGTGCCTCCGGCACGGGGACGTCCCGGGTATGCTCGGAGTCGTCTCGGAGGCGCCCGCCGGCGTGCCGGACGGCCCGACGCCTCCTGTTCGGAGGTGCCTCCGGCACGGGGACCTCCCGGGTATGCCCGGAGTCGTCTCGGAGGCGCCAGCCGGCGTGCCGGAAATGTCCGACACGCCGGCGGGCGCCTCCGGGACGACTCCGGGCATACCCGGGGCATTTCGGGGGCATCCCCGAACGTCCGACACGCCAGCGGGCACCTCCAGGACGACTCTGGGCATACCCGGGGCGTCCCCAAAAATTTCCGGCGGCTGTCGCGAAAAACTAAAAAAAAAACTCAGAAAAAGCGAGCGTGGAGTGTCGGCGAGAGGTCTGTGGCAGCCATTGACGTTGGCAGCCGAAGCAACGGGAGGAGCTCAAAAGCTAGCGGGAGGTAGGGCTTTATTTTTATTTACATTTTTTTCATTTGTTTTAAATTTGTATCTTTATATTTTTTAATTTGTATTTTATATTTATTTTTAAGCATGTATTTTAAATTTTTTTATTTTAAGTTTTGTAGTTTTGTTTTACTTTTTTCATTTTCATTTTTTTTTAATGTTTTATCAATTTATTTTTAATGAATAATTTATTTATTTTAATTTTTAATATATATATATTATGTTTTGTAATTATATTTTAATTTATTTAATGTTTTATTTGTTATTTATAAAGTTTATGATTTTTTTTAAAAATATATATTTTTTATTTATTTATTTTAATTTTTATTGTTATTATTTTTTATATTTAATTATATATATATATATATATATATATATATTTGAATGATTCGAATTTAATGGCGAACTTTATTCTTTGACGAACTTGAACCGAATTTTATCCTCTTCGAACTCGAACTCGAACTCGAACCTTGTGACTATGGTTAGGATTGTCGATGCCCGAATCCCAACTCACCCACCCAGTAACAGACTTGATTACATGTATTTTGGCTTTTTCTGATTGTTCCTGGAGTTCTCCGAAACTATTGGATCTAGCCGCCCTTTGCCAGTTCGGTTTACGCTTTTGCGGATGGTTTCGGGAGTGGACCTTCGGAATGCTGTCAGAGTTGCCATTTCAGTGCGATTTGCACAACTCGAGCCCGAGCTGGGTCGATCTAACGAGTTGCACTTGGAACAACGAGCTTGATCGTAATCGGATACTCGAGTTGGGAAAGAAATACTGAAAGGATGAGGGAAACCATGTTTCCTTCTCCTTAAAGCGGGATCAAATTAATTAATTTTAAATTTTTTATTTAATATAATGTAACTATTAAAAATAAAATAAAATATAATATATGCTAAAAACACTATTTAAAAATAAAAGTTTTTACATTTTTAATATTATAATTTATATTTTATTTTAAATTTATAGTTTACTATATCTTTAGGTAGTATTTAAATTTTATTTTTAATATTTTTAATTTTAATTTTTTTTTAAATATATATATATATATATATTTTTAAATATATATATAGAGACGTACCCACGACGTATCCAAATCAAGGTTTTTGAAAAATGACGTACCCGTGTACCCGAATCGTACCCGTACCCGTATCCAAACAACGTAGGATCCCACTCATCTCCCACATGGATGACTTGTGAAGTCTTTTCTAACTCAAGGTTTACATCAACAACCTTTGAATCAATGTACTTAATCTTTTCTTTTCTCAAAAAGCTCTGTGCTCGTGTGTTGTCCATCTTGAGTTCTTCGAAGTTTAATATTGTGTATGGCAGAAATATGTGGCTTCAGTCAAGGGATTTGACAATGCCTCTCTATGTTTTCTTAGTGTGTACCTCTTTCCTCGTCATTTTCTCGAATGATGTAGATGGTCCTTCCATCATGGGTTCTATATCTATATAAAAAAACAAATGATCTCAGGTCCACGAGGAGACACGATGGACAACCACTCTTAACAAATTAAGTGGGTTCTTGCGGAAGTGTATATTGAATGATAGAGGCCAAAGGATATAGTAGCGTAGTAAGAGACGAGCAAAAGCAAAGAAGAGATTGGACACCAGATGAGAACTGTAATTGTAAAGTTATATCACACAAAGTTTTGTACAAGATTAGAGAGATCAGATGTATGATGCCTGTTTACTTCCAAACTTCATTCTAACTACAAAGAATGGAAGAATGTACTAATATACATAGAGGAAGGAGTCCTGGTTGAGCTGTTACAGTAGTTGGTAAGAACCTTTGCATAAGTAATCATTATTTTGTCATCTTTTGGTAATGCCACTGTAGCACTACATGGTTCAATACTGACAATGTAGAAGCTGTGCAGTATCACAAAAGAGGAGTTAGGACTTTGCGGTATGCATGTGTGCTTGGGATGATGTTAAAGTTAATAATGAAGACAAAACATGCCGTAGAGCAACAACGTGGTGCCGTGAGTCGATCAAAGGCTCAAATCCTCCTCCTTGAAGAGCAATGGTCCCCATTACGTGTAGTTGTAGTAAAATATTTGGAAAGAGGTTGGCAACCTACACCTTTGTAAACCATTTTCCTTGAGAATGTACTTGACTTTGACGATTTGAAACATTGGGATTTCTTGTTGACATGTTCGTTTAACCTTGATGTCAATTACTTGATCCAATTTTACTAGTGCACTGTAGTTAGGATTGATCTATGCTTGTTGAAGTGTTTCTGCAACATTTGAGGTGTCCAACAAAGCTGTCAAATAATGATGCAAGAGTTATACGTTGAAGACTGAATGCAACCCAATATAAGAATGAAGATGAAGCTCAAAAGCATTGTCTCCTACTTGTTTGATGATGGTGCAGGGCTTGTACTGAAGTGGAAGAAGTTTGCGGTAAGGTCTTGTCAATCTATCCTTCTACAGGTGAAACATAATCACAACTTGGAAGGTGTGTGGTATTCGATGCTAATTATGGCACTACTTGTACTCGACATTTGTTTGTTGTAGAATGGTCTGGACTTTCTACTAAATATGGTCAATGAACCGATCAACTTTGTCAACCTCCATTTGAGTTGAAGGAGTTGTTGATGGTAGTATAGGATAAGCTATGCCAATGGGTGTTCGAGGTGGGAGACCCAAGTAGGTCTAGAAAGGGTTGTGTTGTAGAGTTGTGCAAAGCTCTATTATAGCTGTGGTGAATGAAATGAATACTTTCATCCCATTTGCGTTGCTTCTTTGAATTGTACAATTTTAGAAGATACATTATCATCTTACTTACAACCTCTGTTGGTCCATCAGTCTGAGGATGGCATGCGATAGACTTTTTCAACTTTGTGTTTAGTAGAGACCAAAGTGCTTTTCAAAAATTGCTCAAGAATCTTGTATCCTATTAGAGATGATAGTTTATGGTATTCCAAAGTGGATCCAAACATGCTGAAAATACAATTGAGTTGTTTCTATAGGTGATATTGCTTTTTTTACAAAGTACAAGAATTGCCATTTTTGAGAATCTATCAACTACTACATAAACACATTCACTACCATGCCTAGTAGTAGGTTAGCATGAGAGAAATTCCATGGCAGTGGATTCCCACGGTCTCGTTGGTGCTCGAAAATGTGTATACATACCTTGCTTGTTGATTGGTTTGGAAATTGCATATGCTGTATAGGACCTAATGTATTTAACATCTAACCTATGGTGTGGCCAAAATAAGTACTTTTGTAACATCACAAGGGCCTTTTTAACTCTAAAATGTCCTACAAATTTTGTGGAATGAGCTTCTCATATTATTTTATGTTTCTTTGCCTTTTGCAGTACTCACAAGTGCACAAGATAATATAAGAGTCCATCTTGCAAGTAAAAGTTTGGAATTGAATTGTCACAATACAACTTTTGATAGATATTTGTTAAATGTGAGTCAGATGATACAATTACGTCCAATTGTTTACTTAATGTCTGCATGCGTCAAGCATAGCGAGGAGAGCTAGAACGGGAGGTCAACTTAGACAATTTGCAACTGGATTGGTAGTTTCCTTCTTATGCTTGATGTTCACATGGAATTGTTGAAGATAAGAAGACCGTTTCTGATGGTGCTCTTGTTGTTAACTTTATTTGAGTCTACAAGAATTGATGTGGCTTGTGATTCATGTGGATCAAAGTGTCCTTTCCCAATAGGTAATGCTTCCAATACTTACCTGCTTGTACAATGGCATAAAGCTAACAATCTTATACATGATAGTTCCTTACTAACGCAACGAATGTTTCACTGTGGTAAGCAATTGGGTTATCATGTTGAGTGCGCATTGCCCCATGTGAATAATTAGATGCATTAGTCTCTATCTTAAATGGTTGTTGAAGATCAGGTAATGTAAGTATTGACATGGAAAAAATCTTGCATTTAAGTTCTTCAAATGCTTTCTCTTGTGTGACTAACCAAATGAAACTTGCTTTGGCACCACCTTTGGTAACTTTTGTAGAGATTTGATAATCCCAAGGAGCTGCGAAGCTCTGTGAGATTATTTGGTGTTGGCCATTCCTGTGTGACATGAATCTTCACTGAATTCACATGAACTCTTTGAACATCTTCAATTTATCCTAGATACTGCATCTCTTGCATAGAAAATGAACATATCTCTATGTAAGCATACAGTGTGTGTTACCGTAAAGTGTGAAACACTTGTTCAATATGGCATAGATGTTCATCCCATGTTTTGCTGAAGATTAGGATGTCATCAAGGTAGACTATAACAAATGAAGAAGTGTACAGCCTGAGGATGACATTCATGATTTGTATGAAATGTTGTAGGTGCATTAGTTAAGCCGAAAGGCATAACCAACCACTCAAACAAACCTTCGTTTGGTTTGAAGGCTATTTTCTAGGTGATTGTAGGTTCAGTAGGAATTTGATGATACCCATACTTAAGATCTATTTCGGTGAGGAATTTGGCACCACAAAGCTGGCCCTATAGATCCTCAATATCTGGAAGAGGATAGCGGTTCCAGTAGATCCTCAATACTTGGAAGAGGATAGCAATTCTACACTGTGATCTTGTTGAGAGCTCTGTAATCAATGCACAACCTCTGTGTGCTATTCTTTTTTGGTGCAAGCACAATTGGGTTGCCACAAGGCAATGAGTTGGTCTTGATGTGTCATTTATCCACGAATTCCTAGATATGTCGCTTGATCTCTTCATTCGCTAGAAATGATATGCAATATAAAGAAGCATTTGGTAGAGGTTTTCTTGGGATCAAATCAATAGTATGCTTTAACGCACTGTGTGTAGGCACTTTGTTAGGGGATTGAAATATATCCTTGGTCACTACGTGCGGTTCATTTTTTTTTCTTTGTTGCTGTTGGAGGAACTATAGTATGAATTGGTGTTGCAAGGACATTTATATTAGTTAGTATGAAAGGCACAAAACTATATCGATCAAGGTCGATATAGTTGAAAAGGGACCGTAGGTAGGAAAAGGATTGCATCGGCCTTGATTGATATAGTATAAATATAAGGACCACTACAAAACTAACTCAACATGGGTGAATTATTCAAGAAAATACATGAAACTAGGCAGAAGAGGCGAAAAGTAAAGAAAAGAGCAGCGAAGGAGGTTAGAATGATTGGATAGCAAAATAATGAGTGTAAATAGGTATAATAGGCAATCATATGACAATCTCCCTTAAAGTACCATGAATCGCCTGACCCTGATCCCGGTGCACTCCTTAAGATGTACACTCAGGGAGAAAGATGCACTAATGAGTCTTGAAAGAGAAACCGTTAGTATGTGAAAAACAAAGGTTTATACATATGCCCCATCCAAAGCTCATCATGTGTGACAATAGTGTGATGCAATATGGTGCTTTGTCAAAGAACATGGCAACACAAAATAAAAGCGAATGCTGTAAATAAATGATAAATGAAAGAAATATCTGAAAATAAAAAATACATACCTTGACTCACCTTTCCATTGAAATAGTTTGCATGCCAATATATTTTTACTCTAATGTGGTGGTGCAAAAACTACATTTGGAAACCCTAAAGATAAAAGTCTAAAAATGAATAAAAGCAATGTAGGAGTACATAGGGGAGTCTAAGAATGGCAGTTTGCTGAACTCTCATAGAGTCATAAAGGTTGGTTAAAAGGACAGAAATCGAGATAGCCACTAGGGAAATTCTAATTTAGGTCTGATAGAACCAATGAAGAGATAAAGGAGATAAAAGGGGCCTAATATCCATAAATGGAGGGCTAATTTATGTCCGAACAACCCAAGGAACAAGGATGGTACTAAAAAAAAAAAATGAAGCATAAAGGTAGAAATGAGACTAGCCAGCCATAAAGGGAGGGCTAAAATAGTCAAGACGACTTGAAAAAAGGAGAATTAAAGCCCAAGGGCCCAAACCTAACTAAGAGAAATCCTAGAAAAATAAGGCCATGACCAAGAGAACATCTTGCAACTATGCAAAGATGTAGTTTTTATTCAAACGTGCCAAGTTCAAAGGGAAACCTTTGAACACTAATACCTGCCACAATGCTAACATGTCTAAAAACAATATAGAAGATATGAGATATTTGGAAATAAGTCTATCTGTCAAGGTGAAAAATAAAGGGAGGGAAAAGTGGGTGGCTTGAAGGCAAAAATACATTCTTTACCGAAAACAAGACACTATAATCAATTTGAGAAGACTAAGAGTTTTCAACATCATTGGGCCCTAAACAAACTGACCCATTAAGCATGAATTTGGGCTAACTAGTGAAGTATAAAGATCATCCTACGAAGGCTATATGCATGCAAAGTAAATGAATCCTACCTTTCCATGACATGTTCTCCACTCTTCAGGATCCTGGTGGAGCCATCAATCAATTGTGAAGAATAGGTACTGCGTGAGAAATCATATGGCACTAATGATATGTATGTAAAGTCTCTTACCCTGGTCTACTGGCCTACTGCACTTCAATGGACCTCGCCTCTATCATGAGGCCAACCATGGAGTTTGAGCTTCAACTAGGATAGGGGACGTGCCAATTCTATGATCACGTCTTTTGATATGATTTGATTTTTGAAAGAAATTTTGCTTTTTTTTTGGGCTTTGATATCTTTACTTTTGACTTTTATGGATTTTCCTATTTCCTCGTCCATAAGGATTCATAAAACCAGCAATGGGTGGTAAAGGTGACTAACACGAGAGCTTACACCTGGGCATAAAGAAGAGAACCTAGAGGCCAAGAACCTTAGATATTCCTAGTAATGTACTTTAAAAAATAACACAATTTGGAACTTGACCATGGTGTGCCCAAAATGATGTGAAATAGGGAAGGATGGAGATGAACATGAGAACAAGTGAGCTGTCCCAATCCAAAAAAATGTATAAAGGGAGATGATACAATGACAAGTTTGAGATTTTCATTATAAGAGGGTAAAATATGGATGAAAAACATGTAAATAGCCTGCAATCATTTTGCCACAAGAGAATATAACTGAATCCAAGTGACAAAACACCACCCTCGACCATTGCCTAATCTAAGAAAACACCTAGCTAAGGTTGGGAGCGGGAGTTGGATTAAAAGGTGATATAGGATGGGTGCTTGTCAGGAGGGCTTGGTTGTCTTTCCCAAGGTCTTACCATGAAACTTACAAACTGAAAATCCAAGAGATGCAAATATAAGTGCATAAGAAGAGCTTGAAGGCGATATGAAGGTAGCAACAAGACTATGAGGTGCAAAAAGGTGTAGGAAACCTGTAGGCAAAAGTAATAAGGTAATAGGAGAGCCTAGAGGTGAAGAGGGTGGAGTATTCACATTTGTGAGGAGGGCCTAGTTGTATTCACTAAAGTCTTACCATGCAACTCGCAAATTTAAAATCGAAGAGGCATAAACATAAGGGAAAGAGATGGTAAAATGTGAAAACCAAAGGTGTAGAGTGAGTATGAGGAACCCCAGAGGCGATGCTAAGTTAGGTGATAAGAAAACTTGGAGGTGTAGGTAAATGAATCGAAACTGCAACACAAGTGTTAGAAAAAATCGGCAAGAAATGTTAGCATAAAATATAGACTAACTATATACAAGCATGAGATATGCACAATAAAGGAAAAACATGGAGGAAAAGAAAACTATGAAGAACATATGTCAAGCATAATACTTTTTCAAAAACTGAGCGTTGGTTAGCTCTTTGAAAATGTCTACTTCATTAGTTTGTAATTGATAAGTGCGAGGTAAAGACCCCATCCATTTTGGGCATATTTACCCTATTTGTCATGGGTGTAATCCACTTTTAACACTAAATTTACGACATCAAATTTTCTAACTTTGACTTTTTTGTTTTGTTTCTTAGCAATGCGAGTTTTGTATTAACAATTGTGCTGGAGAGCATTCATGCATTTCTCGTCAAGGAGATCTAAAGCGTGAAAGCGAGCTTCATGGAGTTCTTCTCTGGAGATAATGCCTTGGAGTTGCCTCAGTAGCAATGTAAATACTAGTGAGATAAGCCCACAACGCAGGATAGAGATTGAGATGTCAATCGGTGCAGGAATATCTAATAGTCTTCTACAGGATCTTATTGGTTGCTCCGGCTTGACCATTGCATTGAGGATGATAAGGAGTAGAAAATTTGTGTAATCTTAAAGTTTGAGTAAAGTTGTTTCATGCCCTTATTTTTGAAATTCCCACCATTGTGAGATATTGTGTGTGGAATTTCAAAGTGACAAATGAGTTGGTTTAAGATGCATTTGGAGTGGTAATGCCAACAACATTAGCAAGGGACATAGCTTCTACTCACTTGGTAAAGTACTCGGTGGCAGTGATAGTAAAAACATGGTCTTCTTTTGATTTAGGCAACTAGCAAATGAGATATAATCCCCATAGGTAATCGCTAATGAGATTCAAGTGTTTGAAGCTTGTCCGAAGGAGAATGAATAAGGACTTTTTAGCAAAGATGGTGGCATCATTTTGGAGTGTTGGAAAATAACAACTCATGCGTAGGCATTTGCAAACTGTATGATGTCCACTACAATGACCTCCACAAATGCCCCATGTTCTTGCTCAAGAAGAGGAGAGACCTCAATCAGAGCAAGTTTCCCTCAAAGCTACGATAGTAACATATATTATGCTTTATGATACACTTGAAGGCTTCCTTTTAAATTCTAGCTTTTGCACATAAGTAGGTCTCATGATCATGAATTTGATTTTCTAGAAATTAAATGATGTTCTTATACCAAGGGTTTTGTTGAGTGGTGATGCAATGTCCTCATTTTTTCCCTCTTAAATAAATAGGTATGAAGACCTTTAGTCTATCTCCCCATAGACTAAAGGAGCCCTTTTTTGGGGAATGCTATTTTATTGGTTATTTATTAATTGTCAAAATAATGATTTTTATTGCAAGGCAATTATTAATTAATAAAATATTTTAAAAGTGGTTTTCACCACTAAAGTGCTTAAGTGAATTAAATATTAATATATGTGCCTTAAAGTAATTTTAATTAAGACCAATATTTAATATATTATTCACAAAGGAGATTTTGGCATGAGAGTTAAAGTGAAGATAAGGAAAGGTGTTTTATCTTCCCAAAGGGGTTCAAATCTTTTGGAAAGTTATAAATACATGGCAAAGGCTATAATGGAGGATATGTTGAAATTGATATCTTGTTCTTCCTATGTGAAGAAGGCTATTGGGATGCATGCCCAATAGAAGTTCGTTGTTTGGTGATTGATCAATCTTACAAAGGTGTCTATTGACACCACCTTTCGGAAAGGAAAGCTTGTTTTGTGCCCTAGAGGTGGAGCGAACTACTTGGGAGGGTTTTGGTGCTTGCTTTTGAGGGTTTGGTCATATGTTTCTTGCATTTTTGGCTTGCTAAATTATTCTATTGATTTTGCAAGTGGAGCGAACCACTTGGAGAAGTTGGCACTAGGGTTTGAAGGCCTTTTTTGGTCAAAATATTCATAAATAATTATATGCAATTATTTATTATTATTTTTAATCATTATTATGGCATTTTGGACGATTTGCAAAGGATATTGAAGACGGAAAATTAATAGATAATTTTTAGAATTATTATTAATTTTTTTAACAAGTTTTTGGATATGTTCTTGCTTGTGGAAGGTTGGAATAGTCCTATTTTCTTGCTATTTTTTCAGGGTTCCTAAGAGTGGGGTGATTAACTTAGGAGGGTCAAATTGATGATTTTTATGCCAAAATAAAGCGTTGGTATTTTTCCTATATTTTTCTGAGGTTGGCAGCGATTTTTGCAAGGGTTTTGAAGATCTTTCATTCTCCGAACAACAACAAGAAATTGGTGATTAAATTTGATTTTTCCTTCATTTTGTGGCAAAACAGGGAGAGAAAAAGGTATTTATGCAAGAGGATTTAAATATGGAATTAACTACTTATTTTCAGAGTATTTCAAGGTATTTAATTGGCAGAAATTCCCTACAAAACCCTCACTTTTGGCATCTAAGGTTTCTTGCATTAAGGGTTTTGAGAATTTAATTCTCAACCTAGGGTTTACTAATTTTCAGATCAGATTTAGAGCAATTTGGAAAAATCTCCTTTGTTTTCCAATTCGCCCCATTTGGGGATATTTCAGGTGACATCCTTGATGTGACACATAAGGGAATCATCCTTAGGTGTTAGGATACATGGGGATTTCTGCATGTGAATATGAAATTATTTGTTATGTAATGGCTTATATGGGTGAAAGAGAAGCCAATGAGGTAAGAGAGTCAACGACAATGTTTTGGTCTCTTGAGATTTCCTCTATGGTGAAAGATGCAAACTCTTTAACAAGGTTGCTAGCAAAGTCTTGGTATGCTTTAAGATTCCCACTTTTGCATTGGTAGGTGCCACTAATTTGGTAGCATATAAGCTGAGAATCACCTATGGCATGTAAATAAAATATATCGAGATCAATGGTTGCTTGCATACCAAGTATAAGAGCTTCGTATTTAACAATGATGTTGGTAACATAAGTTTAATCAAACAACGAAAGGAATCATCTTGCCAAAAGAATCAGAAAGGACACATCTTTCTCTAGCTCCTTGCAAGTACTTGGCTCCGTCAAAATGAGGTGTGCAAGTGTCCTCATGCAATTCAATTGTGTCATCGGGTTGTTCTTCAAGTCTGGTTTACTTAGTTGTTTTGGGTTTAGATACTTGAATTTCAAGCTCTTCAAGGGCTTGGGACCCCAGATCAATTGTGAAAGTAGTATTTAAGGGTAATAGCTTGATCAACACCTCCAATGAAGAGGATGTCTTCATCAAAAGGGGGTTCTTAATGTTTTGTTGGGCAAGAAGGGGTGCAACAACAAGTTGATCGGCAATTAGGGCAACCCATTGATTGATTTTTTTGGTATGATTCCAAGGTCAAATTCCATCAAGAGTCATCCATTTGCCAATGCTATCTTCAGGCAAAAAGGCTTTAGAGAATAAATGGAGGGGATCGGAATGGAAAATGACATGTCATTTGATAACGCATGTAATGCTGAACCTTTTTGGTGGCAAAATGTATAGAGATTAAATCATGCTCAATCTTAGTGTATCGAGTCTCAAAATCAATCAAACTATTGTAATAATTCCTTGCCAGACTTATCTTGCTGTGGAAGCATTGCCCAAACTAAAATAGGGGTAGAAGATGTGTACAAGCTGAGACAACAATTGTTGGACAAAGGTCGTAATGTAGGAGGTTGAGGCAATGATTTCTTCATGTTCTTAAAAGCATTTTGGCAAGCATCAATCCATTAAAGGTAAATGTGGATATGAGGGATAGATACTGGTTTAGACATGCCCATAATTGTTTTGATCTTGGAAGGTTCTTTGTCAATCCCTCATCTAGAGACCAAAAACCCTAAGCACTTGTCGGATGCAATAGCAAAGACACTTTTTGGGTCTGAGTTTAATGTTGCATTTGATTAGATGCTCAAGGATGATAGCTACATCACGAGGACGATCTTCGTGATGCTTGGATTTAGCTTAAGAGATCATCCACATAGGTTTCATCTATCTTGTCAATAAGATCGTGAAAAATGTGGGTCATGGCACATCTGGCACATCGGTAGGTTTCCTTGATATATTTATGGCCAAAAAATATTTTAACATAGAAATACGTAACCCACTTGGTAGCAAAGTTATTCTTATGTTGATCTTCGGGGGCAACGTGAATGTGATTATACCCCGAAAAACCATCCATGAGGAAAGCATCTCATAATTGGTCATATAATCGACAATGGCACCAATATAAGGTAATTTAAAATTGTCATTAGGATATGCTATGTTGAGATTACGAATGGGAACTATGTTAGAGACCCATTCAGAGTAATCTACTAGTTTAATGAACGTATAGCATAAATGAGCTTAATGATTTTTTTGCGACAAAAACTTAAGACTTATGGATGGGATTTTTGTTGCTTTTGGCAACATGAGCCGCATTAAGACAAGAAATGATATTATGGACAATGATGTTAGGATGAATTTCAGGTATGTCTATATATGACCAAGCAAATGATTTCTTGTACTTGTCAAGGATTGCACTAATGTTATCCTTTTCTTTGGGAGTGAGGCGAAAAGAAATTAGGACATGACAATAACCATCAAATGCTCCTATGTTTATCTCTTTGGCTTCCTCAATTAGCATTGCATTTCCATCTTGGAAATGATATGGGGTAGTAGATAAGCTAGAGAGAGGATCTTTGGGATGGACACTAGCAACAAAATTGTGAAAATGTGGAGTATGCTCAAAATGTCCAATTTTATGATGTTGGTGAAGAAGTTGAGGTTATCTTGCATGTAGTAGTTCTAAGATGGCTTCATCATTAGGTAAAGTAGGTAAAGGACCATAAAATTCAACGTCCACCTCTAGATCAACATATTTATTACCTTTGGTGTCATATTCTGTGTGAATATGTTTCACAACAGTGGCTTTAGCATCTAGTGTGATTTCTAGATCTGTAGGAGATGGCTAGGAAGCTTTTTTTATGATGCTGGCCATGCGAAGGTAGTTATGTGTTTTGGAGTGGTTTTAACTGTATTGGCTTGAGGTAAATCTTTGTTGTATAGTTGGATTTGATTGTTTGCTTTGTATCTTGGCTAATACAATTGTTTGTGGGTGATTGTTCATAAAGTGTTTGCTAGTCGATACTGTTAGAACTGACATGGATGTGCTGGGCTGATACATTTTGTTATATTTTGAATTGTTTTGGGGCTGTCAATATAATAGGATTTAGTTGGCTTTTTCTGGGTTGTGTCATGGGCGATATAGTCAATTTTTGAATCATTTTTCTAAATTTTATTGAACTGGTTGATCAGTTGGATTACGACGAGGTTTTTTTCTAAAATTTATTTGCAATATGATCCGTGTCTTGGTTGAGGTTGTTGGTTTTTGGAAAAGGGTGTTTCTGAACTATAGTAGCATGATTGATATAGTTAGACTACTTAGAAGATTTTTGAACTGTATAGACTACCAGATTTTTTAGAAATTATTTCGAAAAGAGATTTTGGCTAAGCTTTGGAAGAAAAACCTTGGATTTGTTGTGATACCAAAATGAGATTTTCTAAAGGAGGAATAATGGGAGGTACATAACCTTATATATCCACACTGCCTTCTTTGTCACTTGAATCAACACGAGGATGAAGATTGTAAGAAAGGGGTACTACATTAACATCTCAATTGAAAGCTTGCATTTTAACAAGGGACTGTTGATAATGAAGCACATCCAATTGTCTCGCTTGAGCTTGGTAAACAATGTAATCTTCATTATAAGAGGGTGAACTAGTGCATGTTTGGTTAGGGTTTTGAGGTTTTTCATTGGATGACAGAAGAGTAGGTTATAAGAAAGTGGAAGATCAAGAACCATAAGCTTGGTGCAAACGATTTTGGGTCTTATAGTGAGAGGAAGCCAAATGCAACTGAGACGCTTTTGGTTGTTCTTATCAAATCCATGGAAAGTAAGTCTAGTTTTCCTAAGATCTTCTGTGGTATAGTCTAATTCTTTAACTAACCACAAGTAGGTGACATTAATGCGTGAACCTTCATCCACCAAGACTTTCCTTATTTAAACATCATTGATCATTACACTAGTAAAGAGAGCTGGGTCATTGGATCGGAAGAGAATTTCATCATTGATCATATCATCCTTGGGAAACTCTATAGACAGTTTGCTAACTGGTTGGGGATGGTATATGGTTGCAATGGTGTGAATTTTTGTAGGTTGACTAGATGTTTCAGTTTCATTTGTTGAATGTATTTCTTCCATATATTGCAATTTTTGCATGAGAAGTTTCGATGATAGGGTGATGTTCTCATGAGTTTCATTACAAGAATCTTGCAAGACATAGCGTTAAGCTCTTCTAGGAAATTCCATTGAGTTGATATTTTTGGTAAGAACCATAACGATATTTTGGTTGAAAGCTAGGGTTTGGTTTGGGACTTGTGGTGATTAGAGGAGGCTTATTATTAGATTGAGTCTCTGTTGATAGAGTAAATCATTAGATGGTGTATTAGTAGATGTATTAGATGTTGTATCTTTGAGAAAACATTTCATCTTGATAAGGCTTCTTAGGTTTGGTAATAGGATCTTTATGAGCGGGCTTATCTCGGTAGTTAACTTTTGTTGGTTTAATATATTGAGAATCTAGATAGTATTGGTCATAATTGGCATCAATAGCACCTACAAAGTTTGTCATAGGAGCAGTATTGGGATTAGAAGATTGTTGAGGTTTGTTGTGAGATTGTTGATGTTGAGATTGATTGGATTGGTTGGATTGAGCTTTAGAAGCTTTAATGTTAGTCCTTATAATGCTTATTATATATAGCTTTTTGGTTGAAGTTTTCACCTAGCATGAAGTCATAAGCAAGTTTCTTAAGTTCGTGACAATATTCATGAGAATGACCAACTATAACATGGAACCATAAAAACTTGCTGGGATTATACAATGGCAGGAAAGACTTGAATTGGTCAAAAATCAAAGGCCTAGAATGTGGCATGATGTTCTTGAGCTCTTGAAGACTCGAGGGAGGGCGGGTAGGGTTTGAATTAGTTGAATTATTTGATTATTTGAAGGAGATACTCCCAACTTCGGATGGGGATGTTCATTCTGAGATGTGTTGGTATTGATTGCATTAGTTGATGTTTGGAAAGATTCCCTACTATAATCTTGAGAAGGTTCAAATTGGTTTATGAGGTTATCTTGTGTTTTAGCTTGATCAAAGGCTTCTTCCAATGTCTTAGGAGAGGACCTTACTTTGTATTTAAGTGGGTTTTTTAGAAAGGTAATGAAACGTTTGAAAATGTTTTCATCACTCATGTTATGATCCGATTTATGGGTCAAAGACTTCCATTGTTTGATGAAATCATGGGCAGATTCTTTAGGTAATTGCTTGGCATTGACAAACTTACCAAGGTTGTTTTCAAAAGGTCATGATATTGGAATTATTTAATTAAAGCATTGACTAGGTCTTCTAGTTTTTTAACTGAATGGGTAAGAAGTTGATTATACCATTCTAACGCATATAAAACTCGTTAGTTTTAATTAGAAGCTTGGTGGTTGCATAAGTATTGGTTCGGATCATTTCTTTGTAGAGGTTTCCAAAAATTTTAATGTGAAGGGTAGGGTTGGTAGTCGCATCATATGTTATGGTTGGAAAAGCACCTCCAATGTCCATGGAAACAATATAGGGAGCTAGAGGTTTGTTTTGGAGGGTTGGAAGCATTTTGTTGGGAATAGGAGATTGGGGAATAGGCATCTGTAAGGAGGTGTGGAATGTTGATTGGGTTGATTCCAAACTTCTTGTTGAGATTGATTAGCCATTTGCAAAAAGTGGTTTTGCCTTTGGAGCATTTGGTAGGTATTGGTAGCTTGCATAAAAGCCATTTGGTCTAGCACCTTAGCAAGGACTTGTGCACCATCAATGGGAGGATTTGAGTAGGATTGTTGGTAGCACTGTTAAGAAGAGGATTGCTAGGAGAGATATTAATAGCATTGGTATCAAGAGAAGGAATATAGGTAGAAGCACTAACTATGGATGTGGAGTTGTTAAGGTTCGTAAGGCTTCCATCTTTTTTTGGAGTATAAACGACATTTGAGTCAAGATTTTTGATATGCCGGTTGAGATTTTTAGGATCAGTATTGGAAGATATTAAAACCATGTTGTACTGGATAGATTGAGATTGAGATTGATGAGGAAAATTGCACCACAAGGAGTTGCCTTTAATGGTGGGCATATGAGGGATAAAGGAATTGCCCATATAGAATCTAAATGGGGTGAGACTTGCTAGGAAAACCGTAAGAGGAGACATCATTGAGACTGATGAAAAAATTAAGCTAGGAAAAGAAAAGAAAAACGTGAAAATGACCCAACACAATGGTGGTGTATGATTCACGTTGGGTAATGTAAGACAAATACAGTCAGCAATGCAAGTATCCTCTAGTATTGTAATGAAATTGTTTAGATGATTCACATCAATGGAATAACATATCACATAATTAAGAGCAGAGTAAGTAGATCCACAACAATAATTGACGAAAAGAATAATACTTGATTTATATGATTGAGCCACTTCAAGGGGGCAACCTCCACAACAATGCAATAAGAACATAATTCATAATATGATGTTTAAAGACTAACCACTATCTCCTATATATACTCTACTCAGGTCATAGTTATTCCATAGGTTGACCCTACTAACAATATAAGAACATAGAGAAATGTGACAAGTCCGCTACAAATATCCTTAGACATGCTATAGGTCAAGGGCGTAACATGTCCCTCCCCTTCAAAACAATTTTGCCCTCAACGCTGAACAACTCTAGATGCTTTTGTAGAAAAGCTTCGTCCTCCCACATTGTATCTTTATGGTTCAGATTCTTCCGTTGGATCAAATACTCTTTCGTGGCTCTTGTTCTTAGCCTTTTAGTGCATGTGTGAAGAATCTCCTCAGGTTGTAGAATGAGTTGACCTCTTAGTTCTGGTATCTCAGTCTGCACATAAACTCTCTGTCCAATTACCTTCTTCAGGCAAGATACATGAAATAAGGATGTATATGAGTGGATTGGGGTAGCTCCAGCTTGTATGCAACACTGTCAATTTTCTGCAGGATCTTATAAGGGCCATAATACGTATGATAAAGTTTGTTATCATTTTTCTTTAGCTTTAGAGACATTTGCTTATATGGTTGCAAACACATAGATCCAATCACCCAAGTCAAAATGTCTGTCACTACGGTGCTGATCCGTTTGTTGTTTCGTTCTATTATGTGCCATTGCCAAATTCTCTCTCAAATTAGGTAGTACCTCCTGTTGATGTTGAATGTGTTCTTCAAAAACTCGAACCTTGGGCTGTACCTTCAAATATGAAGTGATAGATGAGGGCTGATAACCATAAAGTTCCACAAATGGAAACATTTCGGAAGAGGTATGGAAAGAAATGTTATACCCCCATTTTGCTAGTAGTAACCAATGAACCCACCGTTCTTATTTATTAGATGAAAAACAATGGAGATACCTTCTAGGCATTTGTTGACCACCTCTTTTTGCCGATAAAATTGATGATGAAATGACGAGCTATGAGCCAATTCAGTACCCAAACATAAGAATAATTCAGTCCAAAAAGTACTGAGAAAGATGGGATCACCATCACTTACACTGAACTTGGGAGTACCATGCAACTTTTGAACTATATCCAAATAAGCAACAACTACTGTACTAGCTACAAATGGCTATGACAAGGAACAAAAATGAACGTTTTTTGTGAGCCTATCCACAATTACCATGATGGCATTTTTACCTTTAGACCTCGTCAACCTTGTAATGGAATCCATGGGGACTTCCCACCTCTGGCTAGGAATGGGTAAACACTGCATAAGACTTGGTGTCTTAATTGTTTCACATTTGTTCTGTTGACACGCCATGCATTCAGCCACAAAATTCTGTATATCCCCCTTGAGTCTTTCCCAAAAGAAATATTGCTTGATTCTATGAAAGGTTTTCAAACATCCTGAGTGTCCCTCTATTGGAGGTGCATGAAGCCCCTTAGGGATCTTGTGCTTGAGAATATAATTCTTACCTAGGTGTAAGTGATATTTATACCATAATGCATTCCCTTTCCACTCAAATTTGGCAGAAACACCATAACTGTGTTGGATATTTTGAATCAGACCCTGTGTATCATTGTCATTCTCCCATTTTGATCTTGCCCCTTCTAACAAATCTAGCTGACAAATGGTCATTGCACATAACAATGCCTCAGTGGATTCATCCCTCTTAGTGCTTCTGCGACAACATTCTTTTTTCTTTTTTTATAGATGATTTCAAAGTCATATCCCAACATTTTAGTTACCCATTTTTTGTTGTGTCTCTGATGACAATCATTGTTCTAAAATATATTTAGACTATCATGATCAGTCTTGACCTTAGAGTTTCCACCTATCTAATAAGGTCTCCATTGCTTGATTGCATGAAAAATATCTAGCATTTCTTTCTCACAGATTGGCTTCAACCTATTTTTACCCTTGAGTTGACGACTCTCAAATGGAAGGGGTCTTCCTTTCTGCATGATTACTCTTCTCATGCCATATCCTGATGCATCAAATTCAACAATAAAAGTTATAGAAAAGTCAGGGGTAGCCATAACTGGAGTGGTGCACATAACCTCCTTTAGCTTCTCAAAGGCCTTGAGATCTATTTCGTTCCAATGTAAAGAGTCTGTCTTCAACAAGGTTGTTAGTAGTGCTGCTATGGTGCCATAATTTTCACAAATCTACGATAATAACCTATTAGCCCCAAAAAGCTTTTGAAATTATTGAGGGTTTTTGGCACTTGCGATTCCATCATAGCTTTGATCTTCTGAGGGTCTACTTTGATTGTGTGTGAAACAATATGACCCAAATATTCCACCTCTTGGATTGCGAAAAGACATTTTGAAAGTTTTGCATAAAGTTGATGTTCCAGTTTTACTAGTACCTGTTTCACATGCTTGAAATGTTCTTCTGAAGTTTTATTGCATATCAAGATGTCATAAAAAAATACCCACACAAATTTCCTCAAAAAAGTCTTAAAACAATGTTCATCAAACTCTAAAATTTAGATGTTGCATTTGTGCAAAAGACATGACCATAAACTCATAATGACCCTCATGAGTTCTAAAAGTTGTTTTAGGGATATCCTTATGTCTAATCTAAATTTGATGGTACCCAAAACGAAGATCTAGTTTTGTAAAATAAATAGCACTATGTAATTCATTTAACAAATCATCAATTACTAGAACATGGAACTTATATTTGATGGTGTATTTATTGAGTTCTCTATAATTTGAGCACACCCTGCCAAGTGTCATCCTTTTTATGTACCATGACTACTAGGGACGAATATGCGTACTTTGGTTGACTTATAATACCTGCCTCCAACATCTCATGTACCATCTTTTTAATTTCACTCTTCTGGGTGTATGGATACCTATATGGTCTTATGTTTTGTTGCTGACTCTCCGAAAGTAGGGGAATGGCATGATCATGTTCTCTACTTGGTGGTAGGCCTTTTGGCATGGTGCCAAAAATAGTTGGGTGGTCATCAATAATTATTTATAGATTAAGATATGTAGATGTCTTTGTTGGTTGAACTTCTATGGAAAACAATTGTGTTACAAATCTTTCAGCCCCTTTTTTGAGAAGCTTCATTATCTGACACGAACTAACCAATTGTGGAGATTTTTCATGTAATCTATGTAGTTCAAATGTCTTACCTTCAAAATGAAAGCACATGAATAGTCCTTGGAAATTCATCTTTATTGTGGCCAAGGTTGTGAGGCATTGGACTCCCAAAACAATGTCTACGCCACCCATGGGAATAACAAACATAAGAGAATCTAGCCTGTAGTCTCCCATAGCAACTTAATACTATAACATTTCTCAGAACAGTTGATTGTTCCACCATTTGCAATTATGACTTGAAATTCTAGAGTTGCATAAATGAAACAATTCAAATGAGTAGCCAACTTATTGTTGGTGAAATTATGTGTACTCCTTGAGTCAATCAACAATGTTGCCTTTTGTTTCTTAAGGAAGCCCACAACCTTGTGTTTGAGGAGTGCTAATACCCAAAAGTGCATGATAGGAGATAGTAGGGTGGGATTATCAGAGTCCTCTATCTCTTCCTCACCCTCACTTGAGGCTGCATCATCTCTTTCATCTTCATTGGTTCCTTCAATGTAGAACAACTTCTTCTCAACACATTATGACCTTTGGTCCACTTGCTATCACAACCAAAACGTAACCCTTTTCCTCGCTTCTCTCTAATTTGTTGAGGGGTCATTGTTGTAGGCTGAGGAAATGATTGTGCTGGGGATTACTAAAAACCCTTTGTTTGACTAGTTCTCTTTCCTCTACTTTACCCGCTAATGCTATGTATTCAAATATTGAACTTAATTAAACATGTGAACATCAAGTCGAATGTTGTCCTTTAAACCACCCAAGAACATGTCATTCATGTTGTCCTCGTTGATGTCATCCACACGTAAGGATAAATTTTGGAATTGCTGAATATAATCCTTTACAAGGTTTGTCTGTTGCAACTTTATTAATTGACTGAAGTAGTTTTCTAAGACTTTGTGATAGTGCATCTGTAGCTCATTAGTAAACACTGACTAATTAATAGTAAGGCCCTTCTTTTTTTTGAGCTCACAACCACCTATACCAAATGAACTACTCAGGTTCTAGATATGGAGATGCCATGATCACCTTTTGTGCACATGGGGTATGATGCAGATCAAATAAATTTTCCATTTGATTGATCCAATTGAGTAGATCCTAACCATCAAACTTGCACAAGCCCACTTTTGGCATCATGTTCTTTGAATCAATATTTGAGTTTTGATTGTTCTACTTAGGGGATTCTGAATGGAGCGGTGGAGGATTATTTGGTTGTGGAAAATGAGCCGAAAGAGTGGTCAATGTCCCATTGATAGTTTTTAACCTAGACTTCAAATCACCCATGTCACCTTTTACCACATTGATGTCCCCTTGCACTACATTGAGATTGTCTTGTTCACCATGCTTTGCATATTTGATTGAAGTTGGTGAAGCATTCCAGAAACCCCATGGTTCGAAGTTTCATATTCGATGACGTCTTTGTGAAACATTTTTCTTGGAGGGTCTCTTCCTTTCTCGCGCCCGCAAGGGTTTGGACCAACCATGCATGAACCCTAAGGTTTAGGGTTTTGGGCTCAAAAAAAAAAGTGTATTGGAGGATTATATCATTGTGATCGCCTTGTTGAGACGAATCCAATGATTGCTAATTTGCACAAGGGTGAAAAAAAAATTCTAAATTTTCCTCCCCCCCCAAAACAAATCTTTAAGCAATACTCTGACGACGGAAAAAATAAATTCTTCTTGGATCACAAGTTATGTTTTTTCGATCCTTCAGTTCTTAGGATAATAACTATGCCAGATCCGAAAAAGTACACCGTAGAAACTTGTCCAAATCAAAGTTGTGATACCACTTATAAAATTACTTAGATGATTTGCATCAATAGAATAATATATCGCAAAATTATGAGCAAAGTTGATCCACAACAATAATTGATGAAAGAGCAGAATATTTGATAAATGACTAAGCCACTTCAAGGGGGCAAGCTCCACAACATTGCAATAAGAGAATAATTTACAATATGATGATCAAAGACTTAACTACTACCCCTTATATATACTCTACTTAGGCAATGGTTATTCCATAAAATGACCCCAATAACAATATAAGAACATAGAGAAATGTGACGATAATGTAAAAGGTTATGTAAGCCACAAGTCGGCCACACATATCCTTAGACACACTATAGGTTAAGGGCATAGAAAAATAGAGGAAAAGGAAAATAATCATACTAGATCTAATATACATACAATTGGCTACGCTGCAAAGTGGGGCAAAGGCTATAAGCAAGAGTTGTTTGTAAAAGGGGGATCAAGGTTATAATTAGGAAAAGCCTATGCAAGAAACTGACAAACAAAGACAATTTAGATACAAGATGTAAAAGAGGTAACCTAGAGATAGAGAAATCCATTAGGCATATCCAAGAGGTATCTAAACTAAGGGTTATATCTGAGAGAAATCTGATTAGGGATATAATGGCATTTAAAGATAATGTAAGCTAAGCTAGCATGGAGAAGAAGACAACACCATTCTAATCTAGCATGCATATAAACCAAATAAAAGAAATTGTTTAGAGATAGGGATACTTACATTAGTTTGACTTGTTAGCGCATGAACCTTCCCATTGACTCAAGTGGCACTTTATGAGAGATGTTGTATGTTGAGAATCATAAGGTAAGGATGAAGATCTAAGTATCCTTAGGTGGGGACTCCAAAGACTAGGTGTACCTCTTTGATTCAGTTTCCTTGTCAAGAACTCTAAAGACTTTGTGCAAACATAAATCCCCAAGTATAAGCTACCATACTCTAGTTCCTCTTCTTTTAACAAAGGTAGGTTTGTGTGCACAAGCATAACAAAATGATGTGGTTTTTATAACAATGAGATTTGGGAGCCCTATATATATGGATCCAATGGACTCGATCCAGATCGATATAGTATAAAGATCAGAGCAAAAACAATACTACGTCAACCATGCCGATTTAATATAAAAGGCACACAAAACTATATCGAGTGGGGCAAATATAGTTGAAAAGGGATGACAGGTAGGGAAAGGATTGTTTTGGCCATGGCTGATATAGTATAAGATATAGGGACCACTATAGAATTAACTCGACTATGTTAGCCATGGCCGATATGGTATGAAATACATGGAGCTCTTCATAACTAACTCAGCATGGGCGAGTTCGTTAGGAAAAGACATGAAACTAGGCAAAAGAGGTTTAAAGCAAGGAAAAGAGCACCAGAGGAGGCTACAATGACCGAATAGCAAGATGATGAGTGTAAACATATATAATAAGCGATCATTTAATAATTTCATCAAGTACCATGAGCTGGCCCAACCCTATTCCCGGTGCACTCCTTAGGATGTGCATTGTGCTGATGAGTCCTGCAAGAGAAACCATCACTAATTGAAAAATATAGGTGTATACATAATGGAATTACTAAACCAATAAAGTAGAATTATAACAATAGATCACAATGTGATTGAAAGAAAAACATAATATTGGAATATATGGTTGTGCCACTTTGAGGTGGAAACCTCCACAACCTTACTATAAGATTTTTTTTTGCAATATGATCATTCAATACTAACCCCTACCTCCTTTATATAATCTATATAGGCTATGGAAAGTCCATAGGTTGACCCTACTAACAATATAAACAAAAAGAAATTATCATATGACTAAGTCAAAGGTTATGCTAGCCACAATTAAGCCACACATATCCCAATATGTGCCATAGGCTATGATCGTAGCATGCTCTTCTCTTCAAATACACATTGTTCTCATCGTTGACCATCTTTGGATGCTTCTGTGCAAACATTTCATCTTCCCATGTCGCATCCCTCAAGGGGTAGACTCTTCAACTTGATAAGATACTCTATACTAACCCTCGTTTGCAACCTCTTAGTGTGTGTTTGGATGATTCCCTTAGGGTTTAATATAATTATTCTCTTGTCAAGTTTTGGTAACTTTTTGGGCTAGAATTCTTTGTTCGATGACTTTCTTCAAGCAAGAAACATAAAAGACTGGATGTATTTTCATTGAATGAGGTAATTTCAATTTGAATGTCGCGCTTGCAATCCTCTAGAACATCTAATAAGGACCTTAATACTTATGCAGCATTTTGTTGTTCTTCTGTTCTTTCAAGGGCATTTGCTTATATGGTTGTAATCTCAGAAAAATCCAATTCTCTACTTCAAAATATCTTTCATTTTAGTGCTGATCAACTTGTTGCTTCATGCAGTTCGGCACCTTTGCCAAGTTCTCCTAGAGACTAGAGAGTACATCCTATTGGTGTTGAATGTGATCTTCGACTACAAGAACCCTTGGTTGTGCTTTCAAAGATGAGGTGATGGATGGTTACCATAAAATGCCATAAATGGAGACATCTTGGACGAAGTATGGAAGGAAGTGTTATACCATTGTTTTGCTAATGAACCAATTAACCCATTTCTCTTGTTTACTTGAACCAAAATAGTGGAGATAATCCTCCAAGCATTTGTTGACCACCTCAGTTTGCCCATCAAATCTTGGACGTTATGACAAGGTATGAGCTAGTTGAGTACCCATATATAAGAATAAAACAATCCAAAAATTACTGGTAAAAATAAGATCACAATCACTTACTATAATATTTGGGTTCCTATGCAGCGTCTAAATTTACCCCATAAAAGTTGTTGCCACCATACTTGCTACAAACAGATCCAACAAGGCTAAAAAATGAGTATGTTTTGTGAGTCTATCCACGAAAACCATGATGACATGTATTCCCTTCAAACTTGGGAAATCTTGTAATGAAGTCCATGAAAAACTCCTCTCTTCTTTGGGTAGGAATGGATAAAGGCTGCAAAAGCCGTGTGTTCTTTATTGTCTCTCCTTTGTTTGCTAACACATGAAACATTTTGCCACAATTTTCTATACCTCCCATTTGAGCCCTTCCCGAAAACAAATCTTGCTTTATCCTATGATAAGTCTTAAAGAAGCCTAATGTCCACTTACTGAAGAGGCATGGAGCTTCTGCCAAAACCTTATGCTCGAGGTTTGAGTTTTTGGAAAGATACAATGTATCCTTGTACCATAGAGATCTTGAATTTATTGAGTTTTCCACACATTTATTCGACAAACTCAGATCTTGTTGGAGCTTCCAAATGAAATTTTGCATAATTGTGTCATTCTTCCATTCCGATCCTACCTCATCCACCCAATCCAATTGAAATATGGACATGACACACAAAAATGACTTTGTAGACTCATCCCTCCCGAATAGCGCATCAATCACTACATTTTCCTTCCCTTGTAGATGATCTCAAAGTCATATCCTAACATCTTCGTGATCCATTTGTTCTTTTGATGATGACCGTTGTTCTAAGAAATATTTCACGTTGTCACAATCCGTCTTCACCTCAAAGTGTCTTCCCATCAAATACACTCTCCATTGTTTGACCGCAAGGATAGCCATCATTTCCTTCTCATAAATGGGTTTCAACAAATTCGCACCGTTGAGTTGGTGACTCTGAAATGTTATGGGTCGACCATCATGCATGAGTATTGCATCCATACCATAGTGAAGCATCACATTCAACAATGAAGGATTTGGAAGAATCAGGAGTAGCTAGAACTAAAATGGTGCACATGGCCTGCAGGGTGCCTCATCCAATGGAAGGAGTTCTACAATAAAACCGTGAGTGGTGTTGCTATGCTACCGTAATTATTTACAAATCTGCAATAGTAACCCACAAGCCCTAAGAAGCCCTGTAAGTTCTTGAGGTTTCTAGGAACTTTCCATTATACCGTGGCCTTGATCTTGTGAGGGTCCACTTTGACGAATTCATGCAAGACAATGTGACATAAGTATTCCACCACCTTGACTCCAAAAGTGCACTTGAAGGCATGGCATAAAGTTGATGCTATTCAAGAGTTTCCAAAACCCGATTCACATGATCCAAGTGTTCCTTTTTTTAATTGTAGATTAAGAGATCATCAAAGCACAATAATACTAACTTTTACATAAATGACTTAAAGACAAAGTTCATCAAACTCTGAAATGTAGATGGTGCATTTGTGAGGCCAAAGGGCATTACTAAAAACTCATAGTGGCCCTTGTGTTTCGAATGTTGTTTTATGACTATCCTTATCTGTGATTTTGATCTGATATATGTTGAACAAAGATCTTGTTTTGTAAAATAAACAATACCATGTAATTCATTTAGCAAATCATCAATTATTGGAATAGGAAATGTAAAATCCCCAACCAATAGTGATTGAAATTTGTCAAATTTTTCTGAGTTTGATGCTTGGGAATTTTGTCAAACACTTGCTGGTCTGTATTTTCAGTTTGCTGGTCTAATTGATTTTCAATGTGTTTTGCAGAGATTTTTACTAGTCTTGAACAATAGATTGATAAACAAACAAAGTAGACAATATAGCAATAATAAACAATGCAAATTGTAGCCAACTCAATGCCTTTTTAATTCAATTTTCTGAGTACAAATCAGTCTGATATAAATGTGCTTCAGACTTACAATAAAGGGCAAAATGATCACATACAAGCAATAAGATAAGAGGAACCTTATTACAAATGGTGTAGATGAGGCCCCTTCAACACGGAATGATGAATGCCTCCAAATGATGTAAATTCCTAAGTTGTCTTCAGACTTGCAGAGATCAGATCAGACCCTAATATTGTCACAAATCATGCACCAAATGCCACCAAACTGAATGGGAAGGTTCCTTGAGGCTGGCCGCTCCTTTTGGGCTGTGTATGATATTTTTTGGAAGCCTCTAAGACCAAAATCGACCCCTCACTAAGTTGTAGACCTGAACTTTGTTGGAGGATGAAATATAAATAAATTGCAATGATATAGACCCCCAAACTGCCCTTAATATCTTCCTCTATCCCAGCCGCTCCTCCTCAAATGGTTGGATGTTGAAAATATGGCTTCATCAAAGCAAATCGAACCAATATTTGAAGTCTGAAACAAAAATTACAGTCAACCATAAATCATCATACTCTTACCAAAATCGACCCCCATTGCCAAGCAAATCTTCTCCACACTAGGCAGCCTCGAATGGATGTCTTCATTGCTCTAAATTGCACCTAGAACGAGAGGATCGAACCAAATGCCATAGATGTAATAAATCTTAAGATTTTGCAATGAAACCCTTATTCTTCCAACCTGCAAATGATCTCAATGAAGCACAAGTTGAGCCTCAAAAGTGAAGCCCACAATTAGTAACAATTCGGTTGATATTTCACAACTTCAAAGTCACACAACCAAGAGGGTTTTCGTCCTCAATGGCTATTCTGCAGAAACCCTAGGTCTCCTCAACCACAAATCAATATCAAAACATCTTGGATGATAAGAAAGGAGCCCAACACCTCCTTATATACTTTTTATGTCTCCACTTTTGGTGGGGGCTAGAAACTTCTCGAAATAAATAACTTTATTTCTTTTATTTATTTTTAATTTCTTTTTTTAATAAAATAACTTTATTATAAAATAAAGTTATAATTCATAAAGTAACTTTATAACATAAAGTCATAAAGATACTCTCTCTAGGTGTCGAAACGCCAATACGCCCATGGGAAACCACTGAATGTGGTAGAGAAAACCCCTCGAATTTTGGCAATTCTATTTCATATGCATTATTTGAAAACTTCCTTATTACCTTGCATGGTCCTATTTTCTTTACCTTTAGCTTGTTATATTCCCTTTTTGGGAACCTCTCTTTTCTGAGGTGAGCAAGAACAAAGTCTCCAATACTGAAACTGACCTCTCTTTTCTTTTGATCTGCCCTTAGCTTGTATTTGATGGTGTTTTCTTCAAGTTTCTTCTTTACCTGTTCATGCAAATTTTGCATGGCATTGGCAAATTCTTCTGGATCAGCACTCCTTGTCTCCATGCTACTTAGATTTCTTATCTCATACACACCTCTAATCATCCTGTCTTGGCCTACGAAGGTCAATGATAGGCCAATCTCATCGAAAATGTGATGACTAGGAAAAATGGGACATTACAGGAAACATAATTTTGATGGTGTACTTGTTGAGTTTTTTGCAGTCCTAACACAAGCACTAGGTGTCATCCTTTTTATGCACCATCACCACTGGAGAGGAATAAGTACTCTGACTTTGATGAAGAATACTTGTTTTCAATGTCTATACCATCTTCTCAATCTCACTCTTTTGCACATACGGGTACTTATAAGGTCTAATGTTGGGTGGTTGGCTCCCTGGTACTAGTTGAATGGCATGATCATGATCTCTTTTTGGAGGCAATCCTTTCGGCATATCCCAAAAAACTATTGAGAACCCATCTACAATTACCTATAGATCTGGTGGTGTAGACATTTTTGATTGTTCTGCTTCTAATGAAAACGATTATGCCACAAATTCATTTACACCATTTATTATTATTTTTTGCATCTAATGAGAGCTCACTAATTGTGGGGACTTCACATGCAACCTGGTGGTAGTTCAAATCCACACCCCAAGATTTAGTGGACAAATTAAGGGACAATAGAGGATAGGTCGTTGTAGCAGTAGGGTATATTAACTCTTTTCAGTAAAAGCAAGCTGAGACTTGAGGCAAAAAATATGGGAGGTAACCTACTCTCTACTCTTTTGGATCTACTAGACCAAGGGGAGAGACCCTACTATAATCTACAATGCATAACAAGCTTCATAGAGCGCAAATTCAGATGGTAGACATGGCCACTATGATCACTCCACCCAATTTCCCATCACTACAGAATGAATACAAACTACTCAGACTCTAGACTAAGAGTGCAAGAAATGAATTTGATTAAAGGCATTAATAACTTGCAAGCTCATTATTCACAGATTCACATGCGCACATAAATCTGAATTAACAAATAGATACTAGAGTGTATGATAACAATAAATATCTCTAAGGATATGTTGAAAGAGGGAAAGGAGATCTCAAGGGACAATGGCTTAAAACAATAGCAGAAATTAATCAGCAAAGACCTCTACATAATTTGCATTATAAAGGAATGGAGGCCTCACAGAACAACTTGTTTATACAGAAAATAAAAAAAGGGTGATCAAACTAGCCTCCCTAGACATGTCTTATCCATTGGGAAAACATATTTGAAATTCAAATCCACAACAATATGCAATAAATTTTAGCTCATGCAAATCATACATGTCCTTACACAAATGCTCACAATGGCAGGGAGCAAATGTGACATACCCTCAATATTTCACCCTCAAATTACTCCCCGATATGCTTAAGAATTGTTCACAAAATACACTTAAGTGACGTCAAAAATGGGTGAATTCCACAACAACAAATTAACTGAAGGATTTTATAATCTTATTGTAACAAGCTACAAGATTTTATAATCTTATTTTAACAAGCTACTAGCAAGCTAGAACTCAATGACCAACAAATAATTTGTATTGAAAATTCATCGTTATCAAGTAGTCCTTGGCATTTCCACAATGTACAAACCACTATGGAGAGAAAGAGCTACACACTACTGAAGTATTGACAAGACATAAATGATATACAACATACGGAGCTCAAGCCATGCTGGACTACAACCAAGAAGATTAGTGGCTAGTAGACAATAGCCAACAAGATGATCGATCGCCTAAAAGACAATAACCAGCCAGGTGACTAACTGCCCAAGGACTCGGATGAAGGTGAACTTCTTCAATTTATGTATTTTCCCTTGCATTCTGGAATGTTCTAGAGGAATTTTCATCAAGGGCAAAGAAGAGAACAAATGCTTGCATTAGGATGTATCACACTCTCAGCTAATCATATCTCCTCATGCATGCACAGATTATTCAAGTAGCTTAATGGGGCATCAATTGACAAGTGGCAAGGGATCTCAAGTGCACTCAAGAGTAAACAATTTGTGATAACACATAATATGGAGATGTTCGTAGTGCCAATTTTGGTCTCAAAGAACCACAAAGATCATTGTCCCATGGCATTTGTTGTAGCATGAAATTAGAAGAGGCATCCACAATGACACTTGGTATGAGATGACAAATTTGCTTTCAGGAACCAATCATCACTCTCATAGGAGAGTCCAACGATTACTCAACAATTCTCTACTGGGGCGTTTCGTGACATTTGGTAGCCTCTACAACTCATCACGTATTGAATTCACTACTGGAAATAATAGAGCTGCAATCATCAAACATAAACATGTTTTTGAATTGAATTCAATTGCTACTAAATTTGAGACCATTGTGTAGTTGTTGAGACCTTTCCAATGAGACCACCCATGCTTGAAAAGGAGTTGTATAACCCATGCTATGATAAAAAAACCAAATCGTTGTAACTCTGCCTTTACAATGTTCTTTGCGACTAAATGATCCAGAGACGCTCATCAAATTTATCCCTTGTAAACAAAGGATCTCCACTATCCATGTGGCAGCATCCCATGGCCTCGTGTTTACGGAGCCCATGAGCTTGTTTTGCTTTTCATTTCCTCATGACCGACTATATTAAAACACGTTGCATCTGACTGGCCATGGGGTCATGGAGAGCTTTAGGCTCTTTAAATGCATCTTAACAACTCCCATGGACGCGTGGCCTTTTAGAATCTTGCTTTGAAAGTCTCGTGGATTTGTCACCCCTTTTCCTTATATATGTTAACTATGGTTTGTGAGCAATGTGACTCCTACATTCCTTCCAACTTTATCATTTGCTATGACCTTTTTCTACCCTTTCTCAAAGTGACGCATGGCATCCTTGTTAGCCAAATGTGGCAGAATTTGATTGATCCATGTGACAGATTGTGAATGGTTCTTAAGAGAAACATGTGGTAGCCTCAGATTGGTGACAGGTGGTGAGGTCTTATTGGTCACGGAGTCATGGACTTCTCTAGGATTTTGTGAGTATTCGCTTCGCATCTGCAACCAGTGGCTTATAGCCTTCTTAAGTCGTCCTCCTTCCATGTGTTAGACATCCACTAGATATGGCTCGTAGAGTCATGGAGTCCCTTTCAAACTCTTCAATTTGTTGTCCATGGTTTTGTGCGATGGGACCATCCAATGTGTGGTGCATGGCTATTGTTGATTAGCCATGGGCTCATGGGCTCACAGAATGCTATTTTGCTTCCACTCAAACTATGTGGACCCATGCATATTTTCAATATACCTCAATATCCTTTGGTGTCCACGCCTTTCCATGTAACTTCTCTCGATTGGTCACAATTCACAAACTTCTTGTAAAAACCCCACTTAATTTGAACGATATTTTTTCCGATTGTTTTAGTTCAGCACTTGTCATTTTGTCAAACAAGTTGCATACTAACTGCGCTGTGTATATTTCAATGGTTTTGATGGTTGCAAACTCACGAATGACAAACTTAGAAGGAAGATAATTTCATAATTTGCATTACTTCAGAATAAGGGTTATACATGGCATTCAATGAAGCATAAAACTTGACATTTACATTTCAGATTCTCATTTTTCTGGGCAAACAAATAACAAAGCTTATGCATTTACATATACAATTCACATTGCACAACACAAAGTACCTGTTTGCTGATTACTGAGCATTCGCTGTGGCTGTTGATGAAATCAGACTGGTGTATGAAGACCAAATGGCAGGAAGAAGCTGGAAATATATATTGTCACCCCCAAACTAGTAAATCACATCTGGACCAGCATAAACGCCCTTCACAACGAACTGTAGCTCCCTTGGTAATCCTGTCCTGTGCAAAATATGTGCCTAGCAACACACAAAAGACAATAGCAGCGATATAGGAAGGTGGGAAATGAATGTTTGCAGTTGACAACACCACATAATCATACCCAACACTTAGAAATGGACTGCATCAATAATGGCACTATTTTATGGTCCTATTCGCCCTTCCAGATATCACCCAACTCCTTGTCAAAGTCTCACGATCTCCAATAAACTGAAACTAGCCTCTTCCAAGCACAGGTAAGGGTCACGCTGGTATATATATATATATATATATATCACAATCCTCCAAAATGCCCACACACAGCGCAAAAATCAGAAAATATAAACACCTAGCAATGGTGGCTTCTCCAAACCCTACGCCCAATCTGAAACTTGAATAGCAAAACCCTGAATATGATAAAATTCCACGACCAACTAATCTTCCTTGAAAATGATGGCCAACTGTCTTTGCAAGTGCCAAAAACTGAAAGATAAACTCAATCTCTAAAATGAAAATCATCCATGCCCAAATATGTCTCCGTAGGAGACTCACAAATTTACAAATATCGCACCAATGAAAGACTTGAATGATCTTCCCCACATAACCAGCTAGGGGGAAATCGTTTCACCACCGAAACTGATCTTCTCTAGAGGGTTTTCGTCCTCTAGAGACTGAAATGAACTAGGTTCAATCTCCAGAACCACAAGGGTTTCGATGAGAGAAATAGAATAATCACCTCCTCAAATGAGCTCTTATAACCTTTTATACTTTTCCCGCCAAACTCTCCAGAAGCTTCTATTTAAAATTCATTTTTAATTTAAACTCCCCTTTAACTCCGAAAAAGACCTTTTATTAAAATAATGATAATTTGACACACAAGGTCCTCGTTTAATGCATCCATGATTTAAGACATTTCATCTTGGTTCCGATGAGCTATAACATTAAGGTGCCTTTGTAAATATTTTAATAAATATTCAACAACCTTAGTAAAATTATTAAAATAAAGCCATTAATATATTCATTTTGTGAAAACTGCTGAAATGTATCGGAATCGGAAATTAACTGCACTGGAGTGGTCCCGATAAAGAATAATGATAAACGGAACCAACTAGGAAACTTTCTATAAATAGACACCCTCTCCAGTATTCTTGGAGAGCACACTAGAAGTCAAAAATCACCCCGAGAAGCATCAAATAACTCCTCTAAACCATTTGAGCTCACTGGTAACGTCAAATTACCCCTCTGATCAAGTTGACACAAACCCAAAAAACCATCTTCCATTGCAAAGCAACAGAACCCGAAAATGAGGACATTACAGTCCGCCATTCCTAAAGATTGCTTGTCTTCAAGTAATGCAATAGACCTCCACAAACATCAAATTGAAACCAACCGAATCCAAGTGTAATCCCGGGGTCCCAAGTCAATCTCTGCAAATGTCCACCATGTTGTTGCTCCACTACTTTGATAAAAACTATAAACTCATCACACTCCAGCTGTGCTCTCAACTCCTATGACCCGAAAAAGTGAACATCACCAACACCCATATTGAAATACATGTGAGGGCTGAAATTTTTATCATGAAAAATCTCCTGCAAAGGTGCCATAGTGAGGCCCACGTTTCCAATCCCACTGTCTAACACAATCCTGGGCAACATGAATTTTAACCTGCTCAACCCCAAAGGATAACCCTCGGCTTATCTCCTCACATTATCCCGGAAGTGATACCAATCAGTCCCTAATCAGAAGCCAATAACAACAGTGTCGTCCCTGAAATCATACATCCTGACAATGCCATTCTGATCATAGACTGATAACCCCTCATTGACACCTAATCTCCAAGTGTCAACATGCCCATATTGAGCACACCAACTCATCGAAATGACTGCAATCATCACAATAACATCAGTAGATATACTCATCAACAACTCAAACTGATTGCAGTAACCATCATTCATACTGGTGGGAGCTAGAAATAACTGCTCAAACTCTGTAAATCCTCACATAATCTCTGAAAACATAGGAAATGTGAATGCAGAAATGTCCAAAGGATCTCCTCCAGTAACCAAACTACCCCTACTAGTCGACACCCATTGAAAATTACTCCAATATTGAGCTGAAGGTAGTGGCCATTCCATTTGAATGCTATCATGTAAGTTCCTATGTAGAGGCTGATTGGAAAGTGGTCATTAGTACCATCTCTGAAGTTTTGTCCCCCACTCCAATTATGAGTCAACATCTCATCCCTAGTAACTGTACATGGATCCCAAGTTCTATGATTATCTCCAATTATACTCACACAACCTCATGGCTGCTGCAACAAATGTTGACAGTCCTATGAAGTCTGAAAACCAAATTTATAATCATCTTCAAATTGCCCCTACTGTCATCAATTGATAAGGTTTCATCAACATTCAATTTCCAAGTGCCATAGTAACAAACATGTGCACACCAATCCATGCAATCCACTGCTAACATCAATGCAAAGTCTGAGAATTTTATGATCAGCACCATAAAGCAGCCCTTAAACATTAATGTGTAAGTAGGGACCAAATAACCAAGTCTGAACATTCTTCCACAATTTGATACCCATTGCTGTTATGAGTTTTCATGAAGTAAGGAATTGTTGAGCCTTTATGAAACATAATATCACGTGAATGACTTGAGCCAACAAACACCACTTCATGCTTAGCCATAAATTTTTTGAATATCAACAACATGAGGTACTTTACCAATGTCGTCCATAAAATTTTCATCTATCATCTCATGAGGAATCAAATCATATGAAGATAGTGGTCTGCTGTTCACAATCAAAAGTTTAGCAACTAGTTCATACCTTTAATCAGTGTCTTCATGAATCCCATGCATACGTTCTCCCACTTCAAGGGAGTCATCATTATTCACATATTCAAGAAGTATATCATGCCCATACCTAGACAATATGCTGCTATTAACACTCATAGAATCTATACTTTCTTCATTCCTTTCAATGGTGACTTCATAGGTTTCCTACACCCCTACACCCAATGTTGAATGCTCATCATTATTTTCTGATTCAAAAGATGTATCACACTGAAATCTGCCCTCATTACCTGTTATATCTGCTATCCCATGGCTGCAAGCTACCCCTTCATATAAAAATTGATCATCAAAATTCCAAAATTCATATTCAGGTTGTGGGTTCCAAACACTATCAGCATACCAAATCTTTCCAATATGAGGAATTCTAGAATCATTATACAATATTTCACATCTATGAAGTTCCTCAATCCCTTCAACTGATTTCTTGATCTTCATAATCCCCGCATCACTTTCTTGTTCCTTGGAATTGGCTGCAATAGAAATAGCATTCTCTGCTTTGTATAAAGAATAGTGAGCCATACTTAGTTGTAAGCAAAGATCATCAGCGTCATTTTCTTTGTCTTCAGCATACTTGAAAGCCAAATCCTTGCCCATAAGCAATTGCAAGTAATCTGATTTCATTATTTCCAATGCTACTTTGATAGAGTACTAGTGGATATGAGTGACTCCACTTGCAACTCCCTTTTGCCTCTCCTCAATTTGATTTTTCCAAATGAGATCTTCAACATATTTATGAATATAATATATTCTTGTTAACACTCGCACAACTTTCTCATCAGTAACCACAAATTTGTCCCTCAAATCTTGCAATGCTAGAGGTCTTTGATCAAGTTCATCAAGGTTACTTGGGCTGCCACGCGTTAAATTTTTTGAATTGCTTTCATGTGTAGGAACCATCTCATCATCAAAATCAGTTTTTTCACTAGTTGATACCTTGCAATCCCCATGTAAAAATGTTGGGACAGCGTTATGATCAAACACACTATCCTCAAAGGAATCCATTTTTTCCTCACAAAGCTTATCAATAACAATCTCTACTTCACCAACATAGAGACTCGTGTACACCTCACTTGTAGAAGCAACAAGTGACTCTTTTCCCTCAATGTCCATGGTATTGCTTTGCTGGAAGGAAACATTGTATAAATCATTCTTTTGATTGTTTGTCCCTACATCCACATTTGCCGATTTAGTGAACTCCAAATCAGGGGATTGTTCGCTCTCATCATTACTGTGAAGTTCAATGTACTCAACTTCGTTAATAGGAGCACTTGAAAAACTAATTTCATCCTCATTTTTTAATGTATCATAGCCATCATATGAACAAATTCCGTCACCTGTATCTCTTTTCCAACCACCTCATCTGTTACTGTTTGCCCGTCCTCTGGTCTCTTCACCGTTTTCCTTGTACATTGATGATTAGGTTCCCAAGGTCTTTTGCGTGAGAAGCAAAGATTTTGTCTTCTAAGATCATTCTTACTGACTTCCCTTATTTACCTTAGTATATGTTTTCTTTTCTTAGCAACAAGGGAATCTAGCATTTCAGGGTGCTCTAACAACTTCGTTAAATTCCTATCATAGTCTTGAAAAGTTTGCATTAATTTTGTTAAAAGCTACTTCATAGACCTCATCTTTTCCCAACCAACAATCAACTGCAACTAAGAGAAAACCCAGTGCTGCCCTGAAACTTTTGCAATCAAAATGTGTTTCCAAACTCACAGGGTGGTAAGATGCACAACTCTGATACCACTGTAAAAGCCCCACTTAGTTTGAACGATTATTTTTCCGATTGTTTCAGTTTGACACGTGTCATTTTGTCAAACAAGTTGCATACTAACTGTACTGTGTATATTTTAGTGGCTTTGATGGTTGCAAACTCATGAATGACAAACTCAGAAGGAAGATAATTTCATAATTTGCATTACTTTAGAATAAGGGTTATACATGGCATTCAATGAAGCATAAAACTCGACATTTGCATTTTAGATTCTCATTTTTCTGAGCAAACAAATAATAGAGCTTATACATTTACATATACAAATCACATTGCATAACACAAAGTACCCGTTTGCTGATTACTGAGCATTGGCTATGGTTGTTGATGAAATCAGACTGGTGTATGAAGACCAAATGGCAGGAGGAAGCTGGAAATATATACACAGTCACCCCCAAATTGGTAAATCACATTTAGACCAGCATAAACGTCCTTCATAAAGAATTGCAGCCCCCATGGTAATCTCGTCCTATGCAAACTATGTGCCCAACAACACATAAAAGACAATAGCAACGATATAGGAAGGTGGGAAATGAATGTTTGCAGCTGACAACACCATACAATCATGCCCAACACTCAGAAATGGACTGCAACAATAATGATGCTATGTTTATGGTCCTGTTCGCCCTTTCAGATATCACCCAACTCCTTGTCAAAGTCTCACGACCTCCAATAAACTGAAACTCGCATCTTCCAAGCACATGTGAGGGTCACACTGGAATATATATCAGTCACAATCCTCCAAAATGCCCATGCACAACCCAAAAATCAGAAAATGTAAACGCCTAGCAATGGTGGCTTCTCCAAACCCTACACCCAATCTGAAACATGAATAGCAAAACCCTGAATATGATAAAATGCCACGACCAACTAATCTTCCTTGAAAATGGCAGTCAATTGTCTTTGTAAGTGCCAAAAACTGAAAGATAAACTCAATCTCCAAAATGAAAATCATCCACACCCAAATTTCTTTGCAGGAGACCCACAAATTTGCAAATATCACACCAATGAAAGACGTGAATGATCTTTCCCACATAATCAGTTAGGGTGGAATTGTTTCACCACAAAACTAATCTTCCCCAGAGGGTTTCCGTCTTCTAGAGATTGAGATGAATTAGGTTCAATCTCCGGAACCACAAGGGTTTCGATGAGAGAAATAGAATAATCATCACCTCCTCATATGAGCTCTCATAACCTCCTTTTATACTTTTCCTGTCAAACTCTTGAGAAGTTTCTATTTAAAATTCATTTTTAATTTAAACTCCCCTTTAGTTTCGAAAGAGGCATTTTTATTAAAATAATGATAATCTGACACACAAGGTCTTCTTTTAATTCATCCATGGTTTAAAACATTTCATCACAGTTCTGACGAGCTATAACATTAATGTGTCTTTTAAATATTTTAATTAATATTTAGCCACCTTAGTAAAATTATTAAAATAAAGCCATTAATATACTCATTTTGCAAAAACTACCGAAATACATCGGAATCAAAAACTAACTGCACTGGAGTGGTCCCGATGAAGAATAATGATAAACGGAATTAACCACGTGACTTTCTATAAATAAATGCCCTCTCCAATATTCTTGGAGAGCACACTAGAAGCCAAAAATCACCTCGGGAAGCATCAAATAAATCCTCTAAACCATCTGAGCTCATTGGTAACATTAAATTACCTTATTGATCAAGTTGACACAAACTCAGAAAGCCATCTCCCATTGCAAAGCAAGAGAACCCGAAAATGGGGACATTACACTTCTCCTTGCCTTAATTCAAACTGCACGAGTCCGCTGTATTTTTCATTTCATTTTAAAGCCACCTCGGATCCATGATCAAAATTCTCAGAGTTTCCAAATTTTCTTGCGTCCAAGCTCAAGCCTAAGACCTCCCAAGTATAAGATTGGTTCAATGACCAATTGCACTGTGATCAACTGTTGAACTTAACTTAAGCAATATGCAATATATTGAATGTCCAAAAGATCCTTTTGACACTAAGTGACCATGGGTTAAATGGTTAAAGGGGCTACACAACTTAATCACTAATATAGTGAGGCAAGTTTAGACTTAGGCAAATTAAAGTGGCTATATTTAAGCTTTATTAAAGCCAAGTGAACCTAGGCCAAGTGATATTTAAAAGATAGTGAATAATGTTAAGACTTTAGCAGGGGTTATTTTGTGTGACCAATGAATTAAGTCAAGATCTAGACTCAACTATAATGTGCATTGGACTTGACATTTAAATAAGCCCACCAATGACATCAACGTGGAACCAAGAGGGACTTTGTAATCAAAACTGTGACTAAAATGGGAACTTTGGTAGAGGGGAGAGGATAAACCTTGAGGTACGGACATTAGAATGCTTATTGGGGAGATCACAATTATGTGATGAGAATCATAAGAAACCTTGTAGAAGTGGCCAAAACACTTAGATGATATTGCCTTTTGTCATTAAGGATCCCAAAATGTTAGGGGACATTTTGGGCTCAACACAACCTTCACATTCGAATGTCTTGTCCTTTGAGTGAAAACACATGAATCACTCTTGGAAGTTCATCTCAATCGTTCCCAAGGTGGTGAGCCATTGGACTCCCAACACAATGTCTGCTCTGTTCACAAGAATGGTAAACATGGGGCAATTTGGCAGGTAGTCTCCCACGGTGAGTTCAATACTATGACATTTTTGTGAACAATTGATTGTACCCCTTTCATTATCATGACCTGAAATTTTGGTGTTGGATAAACAAAATTATTCAAGCGCACAACCAACTTATTGTTGATGAAGTTGTGAGTACTTCTTGAGTTAATGAACACTATGATTTTTTGTTTTTATAGGAAATCCACCACTTAAAGGGTTTGTGGTGTGCTAATACGTGAAAATACATGGCAAGAGATGGTTGGTTGGGGATCTCCCGACTCCTCTAGCTCCTCAACAACCTCTAATGCTACTTCTTCATCTTCGTCTTCTTCATTGTCGCCTTCAATATAAAACATCTTTTTGGCACAATTATGTCTTCCACTGTATTTGCTATCAAGTTAAAACATAACCTTTTTCCCTTTTTTCTTCAATTTGTTGAGGTGTCAACCTGGTAGGTTGACGAAATGACAGTATAAGAGTGCTATGCTATGTGATGCTAGTGAATGCTTGCTTGTTGTTTGCCAAGTTTCCTTCCTTTGTCCTTCACGCCATGATATTAGAATTAGATACATTAAGAATATAAAAAATGTGCACCTCATGTTGAATGTGGTCTTTGAGCCCACCAAAAAATAGGTCATTCAAGTTCTTATCTGTAATCATCTCCACTCTCAAGGATGGGTTCTGCAATTGATGAATATAATCCTTCATTGATCCTATTTGTCGTAGCTTTGCTAAATGGGTGAAGTAATTGTCCATTACGTTGCTACTAAAGTGCATCGGCAACTCCTTTGTAAAAATTGAATAGGTGACACTAAGTGCCTTATTCTTTTGAGAACGCAACCATCCATACCAAATGAAATGATTAGGTTCTACAGATAAGGATATCATTGTACATGTCTTCTGCCCATATGTACATTAAAAAAAATCCCCATTTGATTGAACCAAATGAGCAAATCCATTCCATTTAACTCACCCATGTCCACCTTCGATAGCATGTTCCGAGGCCCAAATGTGGAGCTAGACATGGGTTTTGATCTTGTAACATTTTGTTCAAGTCTGGGATGTTTTGCAGATTCACTTGGATAGGTTAGGGCATTGGTGACTGGTTTCTTGGGTTGTGGAGTTGGCTTCAATACTGATATATTTTTAACGAATTCCACAAGAGAAAAATTGATGCCAACCATATCTCCTTTAATTCTAGACTGAATGATGCACATACTCTCCAGGTCTTCTTTCATTTAAAATTGCGTAGTGCACACACTATCATCCAGATGGCGCTCTTTTTCATCCAATGAAGACAACACCACATAAAAAGTCCCACTTGATCCAAACTCCGACCCTATCTCCTCTTTGTTAGTAGATTCACTTGGATAGGTTAGGGCATTGGTGACTGGTTTCTTGGGTTGCGGAGTTGGTTGCGAGACTGATATCATTTTAATGAATTCCGCAAGAGAAACTGATACCGTATTGATGCCAACCATATCTCCATTCATTCTAGACTGAATGATGTGCATATAGTCTGTCTCCTTTCATTTAAAATCACGTAGTGCACACACTATCTTCCTAATGGCGCTCTTTTTCATCCAATGAAGACACACCACATAAAAAGTCCCACCTGATCCAAACTCTGACTCTATCTCCTCTTTGTTAGGAGTCTTTCCTAGAATGGACGAATTGTTGCCTTGGCCTCTAGCTTGCGGCCTTGTCATGTGAAAGGCGTGACAATATAGAATTTGCTTTTTACCTTTGGCCAAAATTTGAGTAGATGATTTCAGGTTGAGTTTGGCCTCAAATCCAAAACATCAAAGAATAAAACACCAATATTTTTTTGCATGCTCTCCGAAAATGTAAATAAATGAGAGTAACTCCTAAAATTGTGCCCTGTAGAGTGAATTAATGAAATACCTTAAAATCTCAACAACTCATTAAAAAATGATCACAAAATGCTGAAAACTGGACTGTAGCTTCCTCCAATTAATTTTTTACTTCTTAAAAAACATTGCAGAAAAAGTCAACAGTTTGCGAGATATAGACCATTCTTTAAGATTATGGTTTCAACCACACTTTTGCCTAAATCGAAGCTTTGATACCTCTTATAATGAAATTACTAAACCAATAAAGTAGAATTGTTACATTAGATCACAATATGATTGGAAGAAGAGCATAATATTAAAATATATGACTGAGTCACTTTGAGGGGCAACCTCCACAAACTTAGCCACTTTGAGGAGCAGCGTCCACATCCTTACTATAAGGACAAAATTTGCAATATGATCATCCAATACTAACCTCTACATCCTATATACCCTACTTAGGCTATAGATAGTTTGTAGGCCAAACCTACTACCAATATGAACATATAGAAATTATCATATGACTAAACCACATGTTGGTCACACATATCCCAATACATGCCATAGGGGCTTGTAGCACATGACCTTGGTGCATCTGAAAAACTTTTTATGTTCATCATAGTTTCCAACAAGCAATAGGTTGATTTGAGTACTTCTAATTTTGACAAAACTATTCTAGCAATCTACAAATGTGTCTAAGTCGACATCTTTGCGAGGAGTGCAGAAATTATCCCACCATTTCTTTACTGGTAAAGAAAGTTTCAAAAACGCGCATTTAATATTTTTTTGGTAGATAAAAGATTCATCACATAGTATGAACATATTAGATTAAGCCAGTTATCTAGGGCATTTGCATCTATTTTTCCTTCAAACATAGGGGTTTCTAGATTGATTTGTACTTTGTATGGTGTGTGACCACCAAAAGGTCACAATGAATAAGATGTGTTGGAAGGAGATTGAACATGTTTGAGAAGTTGAGCAAAGTGATTGAAAATACCCGTTCATTCATGTCTATGACGTTCTTCCAATTCTTCTTGTTTCCTTTGCAAAGCATCCTCTATCATTTTTTAGAACATTTCTGAAGTTTCTATTTTTGAAGTTGATTTGTTTGCCAGCTGAGGATGGGAAGGAAGGTATGATGAAGGGTCACGAGTCTTGAGCCCTAACTTTCTATAATCAAATCTTGAATGAGTGGGCATAGAAACAAAGAAGTATTTCAAATACAATCTTGATACCACAGTGAGATGATATGAAGTGTTTATGCTTTGATACCACTGATCTAAGGCACAAGACGAGACCCAGTGGACAACCACACTAATGGATTAAATGGGTTATTGTGGACACATATTGAATGACAAACGCTAAAGGATATACCAGAGTATAGGAAGAGAAAGGAATGAACAAATAAGATAACGAACACCAAAATAGAATTGTAATTGCAATGTTGTATCATGCAAATTTACATACAAGATCCGAGGGATTGGATGTATGACTTCTACTTCCTAAATTCATTCTAAATACAAAGAATGGAAGAATGTATTAATATACAATAGAGGAAGATGAAGTCTGTGAAATTTTTTTTACAGAGGGTAGGTTAGTCTTGTGTTAGTCCAAAAAATAAAACTTAAATAAAACACACTAAAATCCTAACACCTCTAGTCTAGACACTAGGGAAAGCATAAGTAACAAGCAAACATATGGAAACACAACTAAAACATAAAATAATACACTCTTTTACTTGCCTTGGATCTCCAAATTGCTTGTTGAAATGGCTTGCTCGACTTGTACATCAAGAAATTTTTATCAATGGAGCTTTGTTGGCTTCACCTTTCATTGGCACCTTGGCTTGGTTGCTTGGTTTATGATTTTGACATGGTAACATTATTTGTATGAGGCTTATGGAGTAAATCTTGCATAATAATTCTACAATATCCAAGCCTATAAATGAAGGGGTATGGCCTTGTATTTATAGCCTCAAGAATTCTCACCCAAGGTGAGTTAAGGTCGAGTTTAAATATGGAATGGGTTCAAACTAATCCTAGGCGAGTTAAGACTAACTCAAGTTGAGTTAATAGTTGTCATGTAATTATGATTTTCAATTACTAGGCATGGCTCTTAAATTATATATTTTGTGATATTTTGGAAGAGCTTGACAATTCATAAAGACAATAATGAAAAGGCTTGACATTTTGATTTTTGGAATTTTCATTTTTAGATATTCATTAATTGCAAATGGATAATTAAACTAAGCATTTAATCTTGTTTAGTTAGATAATTCATTTTGATTAGTATTTTAGCTCTTTCAAGATTTATTCAAGTGCCTCGTTTAATCAGTCCACAGGCCAAACTGTTAGTTGTTATGCCGTAAGGTGATTATGGATGAATCTATGAGGTTATTGTTGCATATGAGCTAGTATCCCAAATAGGGATGCCTCAACACGATTATGAGCATTGATGAATGATGCACGGACGAAATTGGGATGTTCAGTGATTCTTAGGCTTAATTTGCAATGGTTGTCAGGAATCAGTCTGAAGTCCGGTCGGGAGTTAGTTGTGGTCAGAATTGGGTGTCTATAGTTTGCTCTTGTTTGGAAAGGCGTTGCAAGCTATATGCACAATAACATCTTCTCAAAGAATTAAAAGGTCCTGTATGCCTAATACTTCAACGACAATGGATGAGCTCTAGATGCCCCCTCGAGGGATCGATTGGCAAAGGTCGGTGATTGACCCCTCGAAAGAAGGAAATGATGGGACCAAATGGTAAAGATGGGTGGAAAAGACCGTTTTGCCCACAGGGGGTTATAATCAATGGCATGGTGAGCTGCCCCTGTTGGGCAGAGAAAATGATGATTTGTCCAAAGGCGGTTATAGTCATTGGCATAACAAAGTAAAAAGATAATGATTTGCCCAAAGACAGTTATAATCATTAGACAAAAGATAGTGTAACAAGAGAATGATTTGTCCAAAGACAGTTATAATTATTAAAATGGAAACAATGATTTGCCCAAAGGCGGTTATAGTCATTGGCATGATGAAAACAATTATTTGCCTAAAGACAGTTATAATCATTAGAAGAATAAAAACATGCTCCAGTTGGACAGATAGAGAGAATGATTTGCCCAAAGGTGGGTATAATCATTAACTCGATGAAAACATGTTCTAGTTGGGCGGATATAGATAATGGTTATAAACATTATCATTTGGATAGATTGAAACCAAATGATTTGTCCAAAGGCGGTTATATATATTATCATTTGGATAGATTGAAACCAAATGATTTGCCCAAAGACGGTTATAATCATTGATAATGCGAGTGGGATAATATGACAAATTGGAAAAATGGGGCTTAAGAATTGAATATGTACTTATGGAGTAAGAGTAAGACGGTACAGAGAAGAAAGATGAATTTGGACAACCTGCTAGTATGGAGATGCATGTCCTAACTAGCAAGGATTAAAATTCTTTTATGATTGAGTTACTCTATATGTGGCAAATGATTTGGGTAGATCGGGAATTTTTTAGGTGCTAAGAAGTACCGCGGCCGCATTGCTTGTAAGATTTTTCGAGTTGATTTTTGTTGTAGCATGTGATGGTATGCATTATGATAGAAGACACAATGATAACTTAGCCAAAATATGCATAAGGACTGATACGTGATCCAATAAACTATTGAAAATATTACACCGATGATAAAAACCATGATGACAATGTTGATGTATGAATATGGATGGACTTAAGTATAATGAGCAAGAAATCACCCAATGAACGCAAATATACTAAGTCAAGACACAACAATGAAAGCAAGCAAGCAAGCAAACAAAAAAAAAAAAAAAAAGTACAATAAAACATTAAGAAACAAAAAGTAAAGAAAACAAAATGAAACAAACACAATGGTTAATTACAATGTTAGCACAAACGACACAACGATACAAATAAGAGGACAAACATTGCCCTAGGATGTAAGAGACAATGATACAAACAATAAAATGGGGGGTATAGAAAAAAATGAAGGGGTAGTCGAGCTAACTTCAGATGCACTAGGCAAGTGGACACTGCCTACGTAGTTTCATGGACGTAAGGTCCAACATAAACTCCAGGCCAAATGTAATTCTCCCAAGATATGGGATAGAAGCAAACTGGTGATGAGAAAAACATGATTGATGTTGTAGAGGAATATGGAAATGGTCTTGCAAAATGATGAGTGTGAGAAATGAGCCTAGTGCTCATTAATGTATCAATGTTGAATACACAATGTGCAATATGAAAACTCGCAAAACGGCGAGAGCGTAAGGCTTAGGGGCCAACAAGGATGAGAAAACTAAGTGACAAGTGGTTTCTTGTTAATTAGCTAGGGGTCCCAAAATCCTGAAGGCAAAGTGGTTGATTTGGTGATTTTTAGGATTTTCTATATCGTTTTCAAATATCTTTGAAATTTTCTAAGTATTTTAACTCGATTGAGAATGACAAGATACTAAACGGTCCAACTTGCAAAATGGCGAGAGCGTTCAAACTAAAATTGCTCGCAAAACAATGAGAGCGTGGTAAAGAGTGACTGAGCTGACCTCAACGTGAATCGAGCGCTGCCTACATAGTCCCAGGATGGGACCTCAAGTCATTGTAGTTCCGCCATACAATAGAGGAAGCTAACTAGGTAGTAGCAAGTTCTCAAACTAGGCAAATGACACATGACGGCATAAGAATGGCAAGGTGGGATTTCAAGGCATGATAAAGGTGTTGTTCCTAATTTGCCCATAGGCGATTATAAGTAGGAAACAACGACATAGGTCAATAATACTAATAATTAGTAGCATGGAGTGAGACACTGATTTGTCCAAAGACGGTTATAATTAGGGACACTCGGAGTAAAACGAAACAAGAAATAAAAGATGTAATTGCCAAACCATTGTCATACTGGTCCAAGATACGGCCTTTGTCTAGATTACTGAATCAACTGCTGAAACTTGATTTGAATCTCTTCGCTAAAGGTGCCCAAAGAACCAATGGAACGGAACCAAGGTCAAAGGGGTTGGGTAGGGAGGGTAAAAACAATTTTGGTCAAAAGGAAGGTATGGTAGAATGGTATAGGGTATGGTACAAAGAAGGCCACAATATGGTACAACAGAAATGAGCCTCACAGGAAATGCTGCAGGTCTCTCAAGTGAAGTAACGCTTGAGGTGTATGATGTTCGTCGGCTCATCAAGTTCATCCCCATCTAGTGTATCGAGCCTATATGCTTCGGAGCCATAATTTACAACAATGATAGATGGGCCTATCCAATTGGGTTTGAACTTGCCCTTCTTCTTGGCCATGGTCTTGTTTTGGTTTTCTTTGAGAACAAGATCCCCAAGTTCGAATTCTCTATGTTTGACTTGCCAGTTATAGTGGCCACGGAGTCTGTTCTGGTATGCTTGAAAGCTGTTGGCAATGACCATGCATTTTTCATCAAGTAATTCCAGCTCTTGCAAGTGAGCTAGTTTATAATTTTCATCGTCCAGAACATGTTTCAAAGAGATGCGAAGAGAAGGTAACTCGACCTCAATGGGAAGAATGGCCTTAGTGCTATAAACTAGGGAATATGGAGTGGCTCTGGTTGGGGTACGATAATTAGTGCGATATGCCAAAGGGCGTGGAAGATTTGGAGGTGCCAATAGCAGCCAACATCATTGACAAACTTTTTAAAGATGTTGATAATGGTTTTGTTGGATGCTTTTGCCTTGCCATTACCTTGTGGGTAATATGCAATAGAAAAATGTTGAGTGATATTGTACTTGGCACACAACGTTTTGACATCTTTGTTCTTAAATGATTTGCCATTATCAGATATATAGTCGGATGAAATACCATAACAACAGATGAGGTGGTTAAAGATTAACTCGGAAATTTGTTTTTCAATCACGTGAGGGGTATAGCTTCAACCCACTTAGTGAAATATTCGGTAGCGGTAAGGATGTGTTTATGGCCATCAATTGAGGTTGGGTTAATCTTCCCAATGAGATCAAGGACCCATGTAGCAAACGGCTATGGAGTAAGCATTGCTTTTAGTGTTTTGGCCGGGGCATGAATCATATTGGCATGCCGTTGACATTTATCGCATCTTTTGATGTAAGTAGTTACTTCTGCTTCCACTGTTGGCCAATAATAGCTGGTACATAGGAGCTTTTTGGCTATGATGGCCCCACTGGTGTGGGCTCCACATAGTCCATGAACTTCTCGTAACGCTGATGTTGATTCCGTCAAATTTAAACAACGAAGCAGAGTTCCATCAAAGCTGTGGCGGTAAAGGGTTGGCCCAAGTAAGGTATATCGTGTGGCGTGGTGGGTAAAGGTCTTTTGTTGTTTGCGTAATAGATCTGGTGGCATGATATGGTCATGAAGGTAAGTAAAGAGGTCTGAATACCATATAGAGTTGGAACCAACAATATCACATATCATTGTGGCAGTGAAAGGTTCATGAGCAGGGGTTAGAATTTTTTCAACAAGGACTTGATATTCTTTTGCCTTGTTGGTATGGCGGATCAAAGAGCCAATGGTGGCCATGGCATTCGTTGTTCTATTACTGGCCCTTGGTATGTGTTCAAACTGAATGTCGGCAATCTGTTGTTTGAGAACGTCAATCATGGCCTTGTATAGTACCAACTTGTCATCTTTGGTCTATAACGTGATTTATGATTAACTGAGAATCACCATAAACTGTTAGATGCTGAATATTTCATTGTACTGCTTGATGAAGTCCTGTAACAAGTGCTTCGTATTCAGCCATGTTGTTAGTAGAAGGAAAGCTGATACAGAATGATTTAGGGATAAGATCCCCCTGTGGTGTAATATACAATAGGCCTTACCCAGATCCATGCGAGGTGAATGATCCATCAAAATATAGCTTCGAGTGTTGCTCGTCAAGAGGTGTTTCAATGATGGTCATGATGGACTCTTCTGGGAATTGAAAAATTAGTGGTTTGATATCTGCAAGGGGTGCTTCAGCGAGCTGATCTGCAAGTACTTGACCCTTGATGGCCTTTTGGTTGACATATTCGATCTCGAATTCGTTCAAAAGCATGATCCATTTAGCCATGTCGCCGTGTAAAGTTTTCTTGGATAGTAGATGCTTGAGTGGATCTACTTTGGAAATAACCATGGTCTTGTTAAGCATGTAATGTCGCAATTTCTGTGCTACAAAGACCATAGCTAAACAAGCTTTTTCTATGGGTGTATAGTTGTGTTCATACGCAACCAGTGTAAGACTTAGCTAGTACACAACATGTTCTTTTTCATTGTCATCATGTTGAGCTAAAAGTGCCCCCAGGGCTTTGTCTATCGTAGATAGATACAATAGGAACGACTTTTCCAGCATAGGTGGTAACCAAACAGATGGATTGGCAAGATATTGTTTTAGTTGTTGGAAGACTTTCTGGCATTCTTCATTCCAAATAAATGTGACACCTTTTTTCAGTGTGTAAATGGATGGCATTTGTCGGTCAACTGAGAAATCAAGTGTCTGATAGATTGGATCTTACCCTGCAAATTGCAAAGCTACTTCAAATTAGGTGGCGGCATCTCTGTGATGGCTTGGACTTTGGTAGGATCAACTTCAATGCCTCTGCAAGAGACGATGAAGTCTAGCAATTTGCTTGAAGTAACAACAAAAATGTACTTCTTAAGATTGAATCTGACCTTGTATTCACGAAGCCTCTCAAATATTTGCCATAGTGCAGCTGGATGATCAGCCTGGGTCTTTGATTTACCTAATATGTTATCAACAGTCTTCAACAATATCATGCATCATATCATGAAATATGATGGTCATGGCTCTTTGGTATGTGGCCCCAACATTTTTGAGACCAAATGGCATAACCTGATAACAAAAGGTTCTCCATGGAGTGGTGAATGCTATCTTATGTTGGTCTCTTGGCGCAATCAGGATTTGGTTGTAACTTGAAAATCCATCCATAAGTGAAAGCATTTCGTACCCCGTTGTGGAGTCAAGTATCATGTCAATGTTTGGCAAAGGAAAGTCGTCCTTGGGGCAAGCCTTGTTTATATCTCTGAAATTAGTGCGGATTTTGATTCCTCTTGGGTTCTTACTGTCTGACACAACATTCGAGATCCATTATGAGTGGTCGATCGGTCGAATACATCTCGCTTCTAAGAGTTTTTCCAACTCTTTCTTTATTAACACAACAATGCAAGGATGCATCTTGCGCAGTTTCTGCTTCACAGGTTTGGCATCGGGATGCACAACAAGGTGGTGTACAAGCAAGGCAGGTTCCAAACCTGGCATGTCTGAATAGGCCCAAGCAAATATGTCAACAAGTTCTCTCAGAAGGGCTATAAAGATTTCATGTTCCTCCTCAGTGAGGGATGTGCCTAATTTGATCCATTTCGAGTCAGCTAGAGTCCCAATGTTGACTTTCGTAGTGTCTTCTACGAGGAGAGTCAACCATCCACAAAACTGGTGGGCGATGATTTGAATTGGCCTACAATGGCAAAGTCCTCTGTTTTGACTGGTTCTTCAAGTTCTCCTAAACAAGACAAATCAGAATCTCCCAATGGTAGGGATGGCCATGTTACAAACACTGTTGGAAACTCTTGGATAATTCGATCAAAGGCATGATGTTTTTCAGAACTGAACTCGGACCCAAAAGCAAGTTCATCGTTGGTGGTTTCCTGAGCTATGTTTGAGGAAAGATGAACACCCCCATCTAATGGTGCCTGAAACAGGTTTTCACCAGAAGACTTCCCTGTCTCTTTACTTTTATACTGGTCCAAAAACACCTCAAAGAGGTTTTCACTTTGGGGCCTCAATGCTTTATTGAATTGTTTGTGGCTAAGGGTGTTCGCTTGTTCTTCAAAATAGGCTGCAAGATCCAGTTTGATAGAGAACCCTTGTTTGTGGTCTCCCAATGGAATATTGTCTCTTAAGCCTAGAAAATTGCAAAAGGCCTCATCATTCTCACACTCGTCTATAGTCACTATAGATTCTTGTTGGTCCCAGGCTATAAGTTGAGGGTAATATAGAGGAAGCGGATTATTGCAAATAACTAGGGTAATGGTACAAATGGCATGTGGGTCAAACAAATTGGTATTGGCAAGGTCTTCATAAAGGCTGTGATTGGACTCTGCTTTGCTGCCGACATCGTTGTCACTAGTTGTTGGCGTTGGAACACGAATAAGATACATGGGGTCACCCACAGGGGGTTTAAATCCGAGACCATGGTTCCCTTGTACCGTGTTATATAATTTGGCTCCAGTGTACCCTGTTGATTTGGCACAAGGCCTCCTCCTTCATAGGGTTGATTCTCCATGATTTGGTTAGGAATGGGGTACTTGGCATTTTTATAACAGTCAACCAATTTATCATTTTACAACCAGGATTCATCATGGGCAAGTGGGTCCTCTTCTTGGCCAGTGGCCAGTGTGAACATGATAGGAGGTGGACTATGAAGTTGGCCCTTTCCCTTTCATTGCCATTCCATGCAAAGTGGCTTAGCTTTAGGTCTTTCATTGGACTTGGGGTTCTGTGGAAGCTTGGCAATGTGAACCGTGTCATGGTTTAATTACTCTCCTGAGCCATTGGTTGAGATGGTAAAATGATTAGATAATTCAGGAGGTGTCACATGCGAAGATGAATCAAGGCTATCTGGGTCAATACAATTGGCTTCTGGTAATTCAACAAGTATTTCTCTACCTTTGTCCCTTTTGGGAACCAAATCTAGGCCAAAGTGGTAATTGTAACTTTCAGACTTAGCCTCTAAATGTTTGCAATGTTCGTAGGTCTGCAAATCTCCATTGATGGTGATCTCCATGCTTGAGTGAGAGAACTTGAGACACTGGTGCAATGTTGAAGGGATTGCACGAATTTCATGTATCCAAGGTCTACCCAAGAGCAAATTGTATGACAAATTTAGGTCTAACACGACAAAGTGTATGGTGGGTCAAGGGCCCAATGATAACTGGCAAGCTTATGGTGCCTTGTGATTCCCGCTCTTCATTGTTATAGGCCTTGATGGTAATCATTTCCGGTTGGAGATCGGCTGTTGTATATCCGAGATGCTTGATGAGCCTTAGAGACACAATATTCAAGCCCGATCCCTTGTCTATGAGGACACGTTTCACTTTCTGTTGTGCTATGCCAACTTCAATGTACAATGGATTGTAATGGAGAGAGTCAAGGGACGACATATCACTTTGGTCGAAGATTAACTGTTGGCTTGGGGCTAGATGTGCAACCAAAGCTTGGAATTTGTCTAGGGTTATGTCATTTGGAACCTGGGATTGGCCTAGGAACTCTGTGAGGATGTTTTTGTGGATAGTAGACGTATGCAACAAATCCAAAATGGAGATTTGTGTAGGTGTCTTTTGAAGTTGTTTCACAATTTCGAACGTCTTTTTCTTCATAGTGGTATATGGATTGTTCCTATAGCTAGAACGGTGGGTTGAATGGGTTTGATGGCAGGTGGTTGTGGGTCAAAAATGGTAATCTTTGACCTCTGAGTTGTGATTGCACAATCACGATTAGATACAGGGCCGTTGTTGCTAGAAAATGGTGGAAGGGGGCTAGATAGGATAAGTCTCGATTGGTGGTGCACTTGTATGTGGTCATAGAGCAATGACGAGTTATCGGTATAAGGTCCAAAAATAGTAATCCCTGCTTATTGGTGTACTTGTTTGCAGTCCCAGGTCAAGGAAGGATCACAGACATAAATGGGTTGATTGGAATTGGTTAGCAACAGTCCTATTCTGTTAGCACTTGGTCTTGGATTGATGGTGATGGTGGAAACGTGATCTCCCACAATATGACATACAACTTTAGTGTAGTCATGTGCAACTGTGTGGTAAGTCTGTTGGGTATTGGAATCGGTCTGACCTTGGTTCTTTCCATTTGGTTGACATTGGTGTTGTTGCTGTTGGTATTGTTGTTGTCGTCGCTGTTGATACTGTTGTTGTTTTGGCCTTTGTTGTTGGTTGTTATTGTTATTGTTATGTTGAGGAAAAGGGTTTTGGTAGATACCTAGGTTCTGATTGGATGTAGATGCTCTATTATCCATTGTAATCTCTCCATTTTCCAACATATTTTCATTGAGGTGTTTGATTTGCACACGACGTAGATTATGTCCATGAGCGCAATGGTATTCAAAGAACTCATTCTCTTTATACTAGTCTGGATACAGAGTACCCTCAGGATAATGCTTCAAAATTGGCCAACTAATCATGTTAGCTGTCGTGGCTGTTGATACTGTTGTTGTTTTGGCCTTTGTTGTTGGTTGTTATTGTTATTGTTATGTTGAGGAAAGGGTTTTGGTAGATACCCAGGTTCTGATTGGATGTAGATGCTCTATTATCCAATGTAATCTCTCCATTTTTCAACATATTTTCATCGAGGTGTTTGATCTGCACACAACGACGTAGATTATGTCCATGAATGCAATGGTATTCAAAGAACTCATTCTCTATATACTAGTCTGGATACAGAGTACCCTCAGGATAATGCTTCAGAATTGGCCAACTAATCATGTTAGTTGCGGCTAAATTGCGAAACATGACTTCAATAGGTTCTCCAAGGCCATTGAGGACTCAACGAGTAGGCACAGTTCTTCTTGGAGGGGTGTGCAAAGGTAATGGTTGTTGCATTTGTTGAACTAGTCTAGGTTTCTGCGAACGCTGTGCTTGTTGAATGGGTTGCTGATGAGGAGTAAGTTTCATTTGTGGTGCGGGTTGAGCTGACAATGTTTGCATCGTTTGGACGTGACGCGACTCAGTTACCCTATTTCCAACAACATTCTTGTTACGGTTGAATTGCTTGAATTTTTGATAATTACTGGCCTGGGCTCGTGCCGACGCTTGTGTTTGGACTTGGTTTTGGTTTTGATTTTGCCTTGTTCCTTGGTTTTGGTTTTGGTTTTGATTTGACGAGGTTAACTTGATAATCCCTTTGTTAATAAGGGCCTTTTCAATTATCAAACCCTTGTCGATAATCTCTTTGAAAGTATGTGCACACTGAAGCTCCAGATGATAGCATCTCACTGTGCAAATTTTTAGTAAACAACGACCAATTGTTTTTTTGGTAAGTTGTGGGTGAAGCGACTAGCAAGCGCTCTCCATCATTGTAGATAGCTTGCGAAGCTTTTACTAGCTTTCTGTTTGGCCTGAGTCAAATTTGCCAACGAAATGTCATGTTCGATATTGTAGGAGAAATGTTGCAAAAATTTGTCCAAGAGGTCATCAAAATCAGATACGAAATTCTTTGAGAATTTTAGGAACCACTTCACAGCCCGTCTTGCTAGACTTCAAGGAAACAAGAGGCGTAAATAAATGTCGTTATAAGCCACTGGTTGGCAAGCAACAAAGAATTATGTTAAATGGGCCTTAGGGTCTCCTTTACCCTTGTATTTATCAAATTTAGGTGGTTCGTACCTTGGAGGAAATGGTATCTATAGATACTCCATGTTGAATGGGTATGAACACACGTCATCTAATTTGAACTTCTTGGTCTGTTTCCCTGCTTGAATAGCGGCAATTGCATCCTTCATTTGCTATAGTTCTTGTGCCATGAAACTAGATCGAACACTAGCTTGAGGTGGACGCTGGGTGGTCAAAGGTGGATTATCTTGACCAGAGTATAATAGAGCCATGGTTTGTTGTGGAATGTTGGTTTGAGTGAATTGACAAGGAATATGCATCCGCTGATTAGAATGTGGTTGTTGGAATTGCATGCGTTGTGGTGCGATATTTTGATTTGGATTTGGTATATATAGCCTTGGTTTTGAGGGAATTGTTGTTGTGATGGAAGGATATGGCTCTGGGTAAAGTACTGTGCCTGTTGAGGTTGAGTATGGACTTGCTACCAACTAGTCAAACCTGGCTAAATAAGGGGAACTTGTTGTGAACTAGGGCTTTGTCGTTGGATTTGTGACACGTTTGGAACAAAAGGCAATTGTTGCCTGATTGGTACTTGTTGGACAGCGGTACCTCTTTGTTGCGCAAACACTTGTTGTGAAGTAGATGCTTGTTGGATGTTTATCACTTTTCATTGATCAATGGACATACATTGTTGATTAGACAACGCTTGTGATTGTAAAGGTATGTTGGTCTATGACTATTGAGGTATACTTGTCACTCCTTGATGAGGTGGAACATTTGTTGCCCCCTGTTGAGGTGGCAGAATAATCCGCCTCTACTGCGTTGGTATATTGGACTGTTCTTGTTGTTGTAGAATTGATGCAAAGCTTGCACAAGTATCCTTCTATAGTCCTTGAACAAAGAATCACTTCTCTAGGTTCATGAGTTCATTCACCATGCAAGTACAAGACTGATATATGATGATAAGGTCTTTAATTTGTTTAGAAGAGTCTCTATGAATGCTCTATACCCCTTTTTGAAACTCTCTCAAACACTTATTTTCAACTCATGCAACTCTGCCTTTCAAACTAGCACTCCTTGTAGCCCTGTCTGACTGCAAATAGGTTAGTATGGAAAAAGTACTAACAATTATGACTTGACAATATGATATTTTCCTTTGGCTTGTTGAAATACACCTGTGGTACAAATTTGAGGGTCTATCTCTCTTTCTAAGTCCACTTTCTATCTCCTAGCCTTCCAAATTAGGTCTTCTTTAGCCCTTTTCCAATGCCACTGTCTAGAAATCGTTACTACAAGTACAGTATGGTCCTGAAATGATGTGATTCAGTTAGGGCATATAAAAATATACCAAACTACAATTTTTTGTGAATCTGGTAGCGTTAGATTTCCTCCAATAGTCAAAGCCCTAGTTGGCAGGGGTTGGGGAACACTAAGCAGGGCGAGAGCAATGTAAATTCAATATCTTAAACCTCACACAATTTCAAGGCAAACAATTTGTTGGACAATCTCTGTCTAGACATTTAGCAACTTTCCCATTCTTTAAGCAAGACCTCAAAACCATTAATACATTCACAATCTTAATGTCTCAGTCGTTCTTGACTATATTTATTGACAGAAAACAGGGTTAACTAAGGGTTTGATTGTTCAACGTTACCATCAGTCTTTACTATCTGTCTTAGGGTTATTCCCACGTCACAACATTGACTCAAGACTGTCTCCTCCTTTGTTATTACCTTTGGACTCTAAACAAGATTCAAAATAAAGAATACAGTAACAAACTCAGGGTTTCATCATACTCTCTCAATACTAGCAGTCATTATAACCTATGAATAAGCTTCCACGCATTAGCGACTCATTCAAACTTTCTGCAATGTCATTTGAATCCAAACAAGACACATTACCTTGTATCAAAGCTCAGAAGTCTCTACCAAAAGGATAAAATGCTACACCAATTTGCTTACACAAGGCTGTATATGCAAGTTTCCTGCTATCAGGGCTGGATGTCTTATCAAATGAGATGGTCTGCCTTTCTCACAAATATTCCTGAATCAATTTAGTGATCATAACAAGTTCTCAACCAAAATCAATCACAATATAAAACCACTTACCAGTGGAAGGTCCAAACACAAAACATAATCTTTATCACAGTCATGCAATGAACAATGCACACAAAATTTCTTTACATAGTCCATTTTATTCATCAACTTCCATTATTTTTACATCCATCCTCTGATCCTTCGAATGGAATACACTAAAACTACCTCAAAATTGACTTCACCACCTTTTACAAGTAACATAACTGAATCTTGAAAGCATTTCCCATGTTGAGGTCCTCTATTACATGCATTTTTATTTTATTTTACATGAAATTGTCTAACGTATGACCTTGCCTAAACACTAAGGAATATAGCAAGGACCCTTGTCATTGTTCTAAGACCTCTTAGACACCTATTAAACATGTTTTACACCTTGGTCAACCTCATACAATGCATGAACATCCTTTTACAAGGCTAAGGAGATTCAAATTTTCAAATAGTGCATTTTGGAGGGAAACTCCATAATTCAAATTTTATGCAACTTGTACAAACCTAGATCACTCCTATGACTTCATTAGGACCTATTACACCTACAAGACAAATTCAAACAAAAAATGAGTCCATTTTGGGATCCACAAGGATGCCCCTACATCAAGAATGTTAGTCGTCACTTGTTAAGGTGGAGTAGCATTCATCACGTTTTGTTGAGGCAAGGCACCAGTTGTCGCTTGATAATTTAACCCTTGCGGTTACATGCTTGAAGAAGCAGCTGGTTGAGGATTAGAGATAGCTTGTTGTAGTTGGGAGGTAGGAGTTCCTACCCCTTGCGGTTGCGAACCACTTGTGGTGTTAACTAAAGGCACTTGTTGTGGACTAGTTGGTGTAGTTAAACCACTTTGGCCTAGATTGGAAGATATCGGCGTGTTATCTATAGTGTTTGGCACATTATTTTGTGTAGAAGCAATAGACACTTCTTCAATAGATGGGATGTTGAACATGACTCCAATTGAAGTGCTTTGTGCAAATGGGTCTATACCCGGATTGTCTTGACCTGTCAATTTGATTAACACTCCTATTGAAGGAGCTAACTCTATGAGTGGATCATTTGACATGGCCATGTTATTAAAATTGCATGCTAGATTCAAATAGGTTTGATATGCTTGTTGCATTTGTATAAAGCGGTTCTCCATGAGGCCCTTTCTTTGGACAAGCATATTAGGGTCTTGATATGACATCGACATAGGCATTCGAGGATTGCTGGTAGAGGTCTATTCAATGGTTTGATTTTAAGGTATGTTGAAAGGCAATTTAACTAGACTAGGCAAATTTTCGTGTAGGAAGTTTGCTAGAAACTTGGGCTCTACCTTCGCAACTTTGACTAAGACTTCGTCCTTGTTTTCAAGCAAGTGACGATCAAACAAATAAGGAGCATATGTTGATGGCATAGTAACGTAATACGGTTGTTGTTGAGCTTGTTCTACAACTGATGATATGCTAACAAGATACTGCACGGTTTGCTCTTGGTCCTACTATGAGTATAGAGGCGTATCAACCAAATAACGGGCTAAGGGTCTTGGCTTTGTTCCCCAGATTGAGTAGTGTAAGGAGGATAAGGATTAGTCTCACAAACTACATCGTCACCATAGGGGTCATGAACAAAGTCATCTTGTAAGACCACATTATCATAATTTGGATTGTACATGACTCCGCTATGAGTGTAATGAGACATCCAAATCAATGATGAACGTTTTGCAAAAAAGGCCTAGAGTTCTACAAACTCTAAAAAACAATGTTCAAAGGACAAATGGTCCAAACTTGGTCTAAGAAATGGAGCTGTATCTCCAAAAGGTTTGTGCTAAAACTTGGTTTAAAACAGTTTAACGTCAAATGTCTTACAAAAAGGTTAAGTTGATGAAATAAGATCGAAATGCCAAACTTAGGTACAAAGTGTTTCAAACAAGTCTAATCTAGGTCTAAAGAAACAAAGGTTGCTAGGTCTTTTGGAAAACAAGGCACAAAAGCTAGGCTCAAAACAGGTATTGCTAGGTTTGTTGCAAAACAAGGCACAAAAGCTAGACTTTAAACAAAACGAGGTCTAAAGGACAAGAGAGTCAATCTAACAAATTTGAAACACTTCGACACAAACTAGGTGTTCGGATTTTTAAACATAAACTTGATAATTTGGCAAAAGATATGAAACAATAGGCATATGGAAGATAGACTACTTCCTCAAATTTAGGCACAAAAATAGTCTTTAAATTGGAGCAAGAAATTAACCTAAGTTACACAACCCAAATGTGAAAGATCGATATCTAGGCCAAAATTACACGAGGCATAGGTAGAAATCAATCATTGTTTAGATTTGAACTTGTCAAGACTAATTTCGAACTTGATTTAGAAAACTAGGCTTCTTTAAAACAATCAACAAGGTAGACAAGAATGAATGACATGACGGAACTGGGCATAGATTCAAAGGGCACACGTGGTTTTGAAAATTGTAATTTTGAACACAAGGCAACAAGTCTTTGAAACAATTCGAGCAGTGTAATGAGGTTATCGTGATATAAAGATATGACAAATGGTGTGTTTCAAAGAACTCTAAGGCACAATACTTAGAATGAATTGGGCAGTGGAACGATACCCTTTTCAAACAAGTGACACACACAAAGGTTTTGATAAATGACTAAGGCAAAAGGTGTGATGTCAAATGGACGACATTACGCCTCTTCAAAGAAAGTAGTGATGTATAAACAAGACTCGTTTTGGATGTGGTATGACAAACAAATAGTTTCGACTCAAGACCATGCAAGTGAAAAGGACAAAAGGACAAAAACACCTAAGTGTAATGTCCTAAATCCTAAAATTGACAAGGTTGCACCGTACTGTCGAATTCCGTCTATATACCTGCTCTTGAGAGGATTTTAAGTTAATTCAAAAAGTAAAAGTGCATGAAAAGTAGGGTTTTTAGGCTCTCTCTTCTCTTAAGAGTTCGTATGGCGACGTGGAACTTCGGGCTACTCACTCTGCATCAACAGTATGTCCGCGGCAAGTGGGGTTGTCTAAACTATTCATTTTCGTTTGTTTCTAAATGGTCCCATATGTGTGGCAAACACTAGGGCATAATCATGTTATTTGGATCCGCGTCAACCGACTTCTGAAAATGTCTTGTCCTTTTCACAACCACTACATCCGTCAATTACTTAGTGTAGTGCAATGTTTGAGTTGCCCCTACGTTCCAAGGCCGAGTACCACTAATGGAGCTTGTTTTAACCACTCAAAACAAGCGGCTCAACGGGTCACCCTCAATTTATATACCCAACTGTGGAGTGGGGTTGAAATGATGCCGAGAGATGAATTCTTGAGTCAACGCTTCCCTAGAGAACTTGTAAGGAGGCGATGAACTCCTGCCCACAAGCTAAAAAATACATGAAATAAAAACAAGTGGAAGGACTTCAGGGTCGTTTTGGGGTCACCCAAATCATACAGATTTTGGGAAGGGCCTTAGTGACTTTCCTTCCACACTTTTAGATCAAAGCAACAAATGTAAAGAGTGAGCGTTTTTGATCACCCAAGTTCCCTAAAGGGGACGGGAGTAGAGCATACACGTGTCACCCATTTTGCTAAACCAACACTTGAACAAACAAACATGAAAAACTCTTATGAGTATTTAACTAATGTGAAAGTTCATTTTTTATAGCACCAAAACGAAATATGTAATGAAGTTTGAGCTTCTTGGCATTGTTGTTGATAATTGCAAAAACTTCAAAAACCACTAAGAGATGAAAACAGTATGTTTTAAGCACCAAATACAAATGTGTGTAACATTTAACCATGCTTAAACTTTGCTTTTTCCACCTCAGGACTTGCAATTTGTTAGAGGGTTTGCCTGCTTAGAAGCTCAAAATCAAGTGAGAAAACAACATTTAGAATTTAGCTCTTGGGTTTTTTGATTTCCGTTTCAAAAACCGATCATCATCGATCCACAGAGATCGATGTCGATCCACAACAATCGACATCAATTAAGTAGATTGTTGACGTTTCTTGCAAAACACAAAAAAACAAAGTTTGTTTGGGCAAAAAAATGGTTAAGAAATGAGTTTAAAAACCAAAATCTCACTGGATCCTACAAGAAATGGGTCATACAAACAACATGCAAATCATCAAACACAGAATGAAGGCCAAAAAAGTCAAGTAAAACCATTGTTAGTTATGTTCCATGTTGTGTTTTGTTTTTCACACAGAGATCATGGTTGAGTCATGTAATCGACGTTGATCTGGAAAATCGGCGTCAATCCTTGTAATCTGTGACTGAAAATTGGCATCGATCCCTGCAACTTGTGACTTTACTAAAAGGAAAAAGACGTAAAAAATGAAGTAAATTCTTGGAACTTGAAGATTTTTATGGATCCATTAGAAAAACTAAAACCAACATATCAATCTCCTTGGTCATATGGGATGCAATGCCCCATCGGGCATGACAATATGTGAACAAGGATTGCATAAAGAGGAGGTTAGTCTAAGAAATAAAACTCAAATAAAACACACTAAAATCCTAACACCCCTAGCCTAGACACTAAGTAACAAGCAAACATATGGAAACACAACTAAACATAAAAGAATACACTCTTTTACCTTTCTTGGAGCTCCAAATGGTTTGTTGAAATGGCTTGCTTAGCTTGTGCATCAAGAAATCTTCATCAATGGAGCTTTGTTGGCTTCACCTTTCCTTGACACCTTGGTTTGGTTGCTTGGTTTATGATTTTCGCATGGTAACATTACTTGTATGAGGCTTATGGAGTAAATCCTGCATAATAACTCTACAATATCCAAGCCTAGAAATGAAGGGGTATGGCCTTGTATTTATAGCCTCAAGAATTAACTCTCATCCAAAGTGAATTAAGGTTGAGTTTAAACATAGAATGGGTTCAAACTAACCCTAAGTGAGTTGAGACTAACTCCGGTAGAGTTAATAGTTGTCATGTAATTACAATTTTTAATTACTAGACATGGCTCTCAAATTAGATATTTTGGGATATTTTAGAAGAGATTGACAACTCATAAAGGTAGTGATGAAAAGACTTGATATTTTGATTTTTCAAATTTGCATTTTTAGATATTCTTAATTGTAAATGGATAATTCAACTAAGCATTTAATCTTGTTTAATTAGATAATTCATTTTGATTAGAATTTTAGCTCTTTCAAGATTTATTCAAGTGCTCTATTTAATGCGTCCATAGGCCAAATTGTTAGTTGTCATGCTGCAAGGTGATTAGGGATGAATCCATGAGAGGTTATTGTTGCATACGGGCTAGTATCCCAAATAGGGATGCCTCAACATGATTATGAGCATTGATGAATGATGCATGGATGAAATTGGGATATTCAATGATTCCTAGGCTTAATTTGCAATGATTGTTAGGAATCAGTGTGAAGTATGGACGAGAGTCAATTGTGGCTGGAATTGGGTGTCTACAAAGTGTCGATTGAACTATTAGAAGAGTTGGTAACAATTGCTTTTATAACTAATCATTAGTTTATCTTTTGCTAACACCATTGTACTGTTGTGCGGTACAATACTGACACTGTAGGCATTGTGTAGTATCGTATAAGAGGAGTTAGGAATTTGCGGTATGCAGTGTTCTTGGGATGATGTTGAAGTTGTTGGTGAAGACAAAACATGCCGCAAAGCAACATCGTACCACAAATCGATCATTGGCTCAGATCCTCCTAGATCAACAAGATGGGGGAAAAATTCATGAAATCCCACCGGCTAGTGTAACAATCCACTATTTGAGCATTCTTCATCCTCAGAGCCTTGTTCTAGTAAGTAGTATTGTCATCTGTATGTTTGTTAACTTTGTCATTTGGTTGAGTCTCTCTCTCTGAGGTGGATGATGCAATGTATTGGCTTACACTTTGGGCTTCATATCTATGTTGAATTTCCTCCCTTTCCACTCCAAGTATATGATCTTCATGCTCAACCCTGGTTTCGCTTTGTCCCTCCACATTTGTTTCTACAAGTCATCATAAATGACAATAAAGTGTTATCATGAAGTTTCACCTTCCTATGTACACGCTATGCGACCAAAATTTTTAAGGGGTTCAATCTCGAGTTGGTTGGCCATCACATGTCTTATCTTAGGTGGCCACAATGTTGGCTGAATCAACTTCTCCTATGTGCTCTGTGCTAAGTCAGAATCTACCACCACTTGTGTGAGTGTCCAACCTTGATTATCCATATGCACTAGAATGGGATTGATAATGTTTATCTTTAGTGCCAATGGGTTTAGGATTCTATCTTCTTCCTAGGTGCTCCATCTTATTCATCTCTAGCGATGTATTTGGCATAGTATCTAATGACAAAGTGAAACTTAGCGATTCTTTCACCTTTTAGGATTTTTGTCTTGACTCTTCCCTATTTGTTAAGAGTGGATGGATGACCCATCCTTTGACATGGACTTGACAAGCTCCTTACAAGATTCCTCGATTATGGCTTGCTCGATTTGATCCATCGCAGATGTGAAACTTTCCATTTGTACCATAGGGTCAAGATATTGGTTTTCTTAGCTCATGCTCTCATGAACACCTTGCTGCATTTTGGTTCTATGCTGTTGCCATTGGTCGAGGCATAATGTTTAGGAAAATCAATATCTTCATGATCTTTTGGTACACACCATTTATACATTCACAAACTTCCCTCATGGCTTATTTTGATTTTCTCTAGCAAGATGATCCATTCGTTGCAGCCTCAGCATTGGATTATGAGACAACCATTCACAATTCACACAAGAAAATGAACTAACTAAATAAACAAGATATTTAATTCCTACTCTCGTTTCTCACAAATAATAAAAATTCAGATGTGAGAACAATACCCAGAATTCAATGGTGATTAGTCGGTGACATTCATGTAGTAACACTGAAATAGCTTAAGATCAAATCAATATCAAAACAAGGAAGAATACATTAACGTCACCAAAAAATTGTAGAGATATAGACTGGGTCCTTATACTAAAATCATAAAATATTACATTGTTTGTTTTACAACTTTAAGCAAAATTTGTACATCTAAAAATATATATATTTTTTTGCTTTATAGGCCTAGAAGCCTTTTCTCTTTGTAGGAGATGAAATATATAGATTAAATAACTCTTTGCATTCTTTGGGAGAGAGAGAGTCAGATTTCTACTTTAATACCATGGTGTCGAGAAAAGTAAGGCCATAATCAAAAGCTGCACAGGGACTAGCCACCACTTTTCTCATCTTGAAGCTTGCGGAAAATCTGATCCACCCTCCCCACACTCGGGACGACTTCGATAGCAGGACCAATGAAATATTATTATCTATACCACCCATGCCTAATGACTTTTCTATCAAATATTATTGTTCTCCTCTCTTTCTCTCAAGGGATAGAGTAAAGGTACCCACTACTCGACCTAGTTGCTTCAATTCCCGTTTTGGATACAAGTACCATTATTTGACAACAAGACAGGTACATATAAAGAAAGAATCATGATAGACCCCCACTTATGTGAAAGATAGCAAACCTTATCTAGAATGCCATACCTAGATTTCCTTTTGGAATTTGCAACCTGTCTCTCAAAAACTCACATCATACCATAGAACGGTTTAGTACATATGACCCCATTTCAGATATGCTCCATCACTGCAGACATTAGTACCATTCCAAAATCGATTACACTGAAGGCCCTGGAGTCTTAGAGTACACCTAAGTGACATTTGAAATGACTAACACTCCACATGGTTGGAGACTTTAAAATGTGAAATTTTAGTGACCAGTAATTGAAGAGCTATGAAAATTTCAAGTTGATGAATGCGCAAAAGATACTAAAAGGGAAATGCTTCTTTTAAAATCATAGGAAGTCCCTCAATTTGGATCCAATTCTTTTAATCAAACTGTGAAAGATTTTCCCTGAATCAGGGTAATCCTAGCATTAAATTCCAAAATGACCCATTCTTCACAAAACCCCGAAGTTTAAATATGACCCATCATACTACGAAGAATCATGAAAGCAAAATCACCGCAATAAACATAAAATCCACAATCAAATCAAGAGAAAACATCAAAGCACATGGGACCAAGCTTGAAACAGGTAAGGATTGCAACAAGCGTCAAACTTTCTCTCATTCTGAGAGCGCAAAGGTAGGGAACTCAATATCCCACTTAAGAAATATCCTAAGGAGGAGATGGAATGAGGTGTCGACACGTCATTCAATTTGAGTGATAAATAGAGGGTTCGGGGAAGCACCTTTACAATAAGCAAACCAGAGAAGGAACAAGGAGGTGAGACTTGTTACCATCCTACTCACTCTAGGGTTAAGGAAAACATGAGATGAAATACAAAGCTCAAAGACACCAAGAAAAATAAAAAGTATGAAGGTGCCATATGTTATACTCGTGCTTATTTTGAAGGCAAAGAATTAAGGCCTTATAAAAGAAACTCAAGTACAAGAACCGACCCGAGAGACGGAAAAAGTGACGTGTGGACGTGTGCTTTGAGGATGAAACAAAAGAGATCATAGGGGAAAATAAAATGGGCATCAACCCTCCGATGGAGCCAGGGGGTGAATGATGTCAGACCCTCTCCTATTCTGAAGAAAAGACTTAGTAATGAATGATTGGAGAACAAAACATCCCGAGTAAAATGGAAATTGAGAGCACTGCAAATGGCAATCTCCCATCGGCTTTGTGGCGAAGAAGATTGAAACACTGGGCTTCTATAAGACAAACAATAGACCGTTGCGAATCAAAAGACAATAGGTAAACAAAAACACCATGAACTAGGGAAAAGAAAGCAGAGGATCTTGCATAAAGGATCAATACAACCACCCCTTGAAGGCCACTGCTTAGTACTCCAAGTACTCGTTAGAAAAACCTCTTGAAACCCAGCAGTAGAAAACATAGGGAAGAACCTTGGAAACCAATGCACACAAGCACATAAGAACAATCCGTTCAAAATAACTTTGAAGGGAAAGCAAAAAATTCTCACAAAACATAAACTATATGGAAAAAAAGTGCGTTTAAATTGCTTCATTTGAGACTTTAAAATAGGATGGCCCCAAAAGTTTCTTAAAATTTGGGTGTGTTGTTGACAACATGTTCCTTGGAAAAATGTGAGTACACATGGGTGTTGATGAGCAGCTGCTGTTTTTGCCAGCATAATGGCAACACGATTGTGATTCTTCTCTTTGTGATGGACCAGAACATCCTGCATTGCTTGAATGGTTTCAACTATTTGATGGATAATATATTTCATTTTCCAGCTGATAGAAGGTAATGTAGTTTTACCCGCATAAGGGTTCTTTCTGATATTTGTCAATGTGATCTATTAAAATTTTAGAATCATCTTCCATGAGGATTTTGATGATACCATTTCTTCTTGTGATCTGAATTCCTTTGTATGTGGCAAGAAACTTGGAAAAATTATTTGTTTGATCTCCTATACATTGATAACAGCTGATAATTGGAATTCCTTGAGTGTCCTTAATACTCCCTCCAATTCTATCCCGGCTTGGTTTTTCTTTTCACTTTAACGTCAAAATTCAATTTAAATAACCTCGAGGAGGCAGGGTCCACTCTTGATGAGCCTTAAATTCTAGAAAAAGCTAATTTGTAATTGAAATGGATATTCCATACTTTAGCTGATTGCAGATCAGTCATACTTGCAGAACCATAAAAAGCTTGAGAGGATGTTGTCTAGATGAGAGCAATACTTTGATATGAGCATGATAGAACTAACAATGATGCTTGGAGGCTGTCTAGAATCTTAAAAAAATTGGGCATTTTATTCCCTCCGTATATACCACGCCACAAAATCTTGGGTGAGATGGTACATTTCAATGCTTTCATCTCAGAACTTTACTGCGTCCAATTGGAGGGGGCTTTTGCAATAGAGTTGGGAAATGGTTTTAAGGCTGACAAATAAAACAGTCATTGCCTTATAGACTGCTCTGGCTAATGGACAAAAGAGAAATAAGTGGGACATGGTTTCCGCATTATGCTGGCAGTTTGGGCATATTTATAGGCAACTTCATCCTCTTTTTGCAAGTTGGCGGTAGTAAGTATTTTTCAATGGAGAATTAGCCAATTAAATGCTTTGATTTTGAGCCATGATGGATTGTTCCACAGCTGAGTCCATTTTCTGTTTTAAGGATAGTGTTATGGCTAAGAATGAGATAAGCTGATGAAACAGAACAATCTCCCGTTAGGGTGTTGGGCCATACCAATTTGTAATTATCATTATAGTGAAATATAGGTCTAGTAGCAAGAGATAAAAGTAGGCGTTCAACCTGAACTGGAGTCTTATTTTGTGCATGTTGTATAATTGCATAACTCTAGGCCTTTTTCTTATTTTTAAAAACTTGATGGTAATCAGACATTTTAATGTATTCTTGAGCCTGCAATGCCTACTATAGGCCATCTAGTGCCCCTAGTATAGAGAGGAGGGTGCCTGTTTTAACAATTTTCAAAAAACAAATTTTTATTCCATTCCCCACCTGCCATGTAACATATTAAGAGAAGAGCTCCATCCCTTGCTAGATGTTCCTCACTGGCCCTGATAGACGCAGTTTCGAAGTGGCTTTTAAAATGTCTTCACTATCTGAGGAGATGTATCTTTCACCAATTATTGAACTCCTTGGCAAGTCTGGATTTTGCCGAAGGTGCCATGAAGCTCTCATGCCCAGAGCATTGTTGAAGATCTTGATATTCCTAATATTGAGGCCACCTTATTTTTTTGTTCTACATACTTGAGACTTTGTATCGGAGGATGTTTGAAAGGATCCTTCACACCTCCACACAAAACTTTTTGTTGATTTGTAGTGATACATTCTGCCATTTGGTGAGGGACAGGTAGGATTGTATAAATATATTATCATTTTGTAAGGCTGGTTGTAGAAATTGATTTCTAATGGCAAAGGAAACTTTTATCTTGCGAGGGGCAGGTAGGATTGTAAGTAGATATATTGACACAGTGTAAGACTGCTTGTAGAAATTATTTTTACTGGCAAAGGAAAGCCAATGACGAGTCAGTTTTCCCAACTTGAGTTTCATTTGGTTGATAATAGGTTTCCATAGGGAAACTATGCGGGAGAGTGCCTTTTTGATTCTAGAACATTAAGAACTTCCTGTCATCTACGACTATTGATATTAAGAAATATTGCATTTGATTTGTTTTTATTTACTAGCTGTCCTGATGCTAACTGAACTTTGGCCAAAGATTCTTGAGCTGTTTGATTTTTGGACTTTTAGAGTGGAGAAAAGTAGCATATCATTGGAAAAGTGGAAATTTGAGAAGCACAGTCCCTTGTTCTCTGAGGAAGAAGACGTGTGCCTCTGTCTTTGGCATCCTTTATTTGGCGACATAAAGTTCCTCCCATGAGAATTAACCAATATGGATTGAGGTCACCTTGAGAGAGACCCTTGGTGGGAGCAAAAGGCCTACCCAAAGCTGCATGATAAGATATGGGGCAAGTGGGCACTTTGATAAAGTATTTATCCAGTCCACAACCACATCATTGTATCCAAAAGCAATAATTGTCTAGCCAATTAGAGCTCCATTGCTTCTGTCGAAAATTTTAGACATTTCTAATTTGATCAAAGACAGCTGGTCTCTTTTGTATTTTTAGAGTGTTAAATCTTCTGTATTGCAATTATGCTGTCAATTATTTGTCTCCTTGGGACAAAGGCAGGCTATTTTTAAGATCAATTGGGGTAACGTGTTTTGATATCGCGATGAGCTTTGGGATGATTTTGTATATCATGTTACAAAGGGTAATTGGTCGATATTGATCCATTAGCTCCACATGTTCAACCTTGGGGATGAAGGATAATTTTGTAGCATTCAGGATTTTGAGCTTTTTTTTTGTTTATTTGTGGTTCCTCAACTACGATGGTTAAGTGGCCTTTGATCAGATACCAGAAGGTTTGGTAAAAGAGGGCAGGGAAATCATCAAGTCTAGGGGCTTTATCTTTTGTAAAAGAGGACAAATTCCTTTTATTTCTTCCTCCATAACCAGTCTCATTATGCTACTGTTATCAGTATCCTTAGTGAGTTTGGAATAGTTTGTATCATCTCCCTCTTAGCCGGTGTTTTCCTTGTAGTCTCTAGGTCCTCCTGTCGAATCTGCTTGAAGAAGTCAGTTGCATATGATGGGATTTCTGTTGTCGTTTGGATAAAAGTACCTTCCTATTTTTTGATTTGTTGAACAGAATTCACATGCTGCTGGTTCATAACTGATTTGTGGAAATAGTCGGTGTTTGAATCTCCATGTTTCATTGCTCACGGGATCTTTGTTGCCAATATTGTTCAACCCTCTGATGTGTGGTGGGCTGGATGAGAGTTTTCTCTTGAGCTGATACATCATTTGTCGAATCCATCATACCTAACTTGTTTATGTGTTGTGGCTAATTAATTTTTGATGATTGCAGCTCGTGTGAGTTTTTCCCAAATTTTTCTTTTGTCATTGTTTTCAGGCTGAATTTGAGATGAGTTAATTGCCCAGAAATCAGAACGTTTAATGGCTAGGGATCCTATTTGCCTCATTGTACAAAGTTTTAATTTGGTGGTGGAATTAAGGATGTGACAGCCACATACATTCAAATTGATACCGAGGCTTACACAATCTCTGATATTGTTTTGTTATTTTTGGTGATACGGGCGAATGATCAGAGAGAGTAGTGTCACTGACTTGTGCGCTCTTGTCTTTTTGCTGTCAGCTACTGATCTGAAATCATGACCTTGTCTAACTTTTCTTCTATGTAGCTTCTTCCTTTTCATCTATTTCTCTAAGTGTACAGCTGTTGTGTAGATTATGTTTCTATCATTGAGATGCTTTCTTCTTTTTGTGTAAGGGCATCAACAACTCTTTGGTTAAAACCTCTACCTCATTTATTTTCCTTTGGGACCCTGATTGTGTTGAAGTCGCCCAAAAGGATCAGATTGTGCAGATCATAGAATAAAAACTTGCAAGAAATGGCAAGTAATTTGGATCTTTTTGGCTGCCGAGAAACTGTACAATGATTACCGAGCTGAGTAATTAGTGAGTACTCGCGAGTCTGAGCTAAAAGTTCAGCTACAGAGTGCTTATACCTTTTGCTGAATAAAAAATGCTGATTTTATCATTTGCTCACGATTTTTCTGCTGTTTTTGCTCTGCTAAGATGATTTTTATCATTTACTAGTTGCCACAATGTGATTGTTAGTGATTTCCATCATCTTTGAATGATTTTGGCGGAGATTTGAGAGGTAAGAGTCTTCAATTTAGATCTATTGTTTTGATTTTTTTCCATTTTAGATATATAGGCCCTAGGGTTTGAATTTTTTTTCTTTTTTCTTGTTTGTTTCCCCATGTTCTTCTAGTTCTTTCTTTGATAGGCACTAGCAGCTAGGGTTTTCAACTAAAACTTATTTTTTGTTTGTTTTATAGGGTTTGCACTTGCAGTTTGCGTTCAATTTGTAGTGGTATACATAAATGGGATGCAGCTTGGGTAGCCGTAGGATTAAGAAGTTTGATGACCTTGCTTGGAAGTATAGAGAAGAGGGTCCATAGTACAATTCTATCATATGCAATTATTGTGGGTTTAGTATGAGTGGAAGCATCAATTATTTCAATACTACCTCGCATGGATTGCGGGAAAGATGTGCGAGTGTGCAACGAAATGCAATTTGAAGCTCAAAGAAAGAAGGTTGTTGTCCTTGCTTTCCATGAGGAGAAGAAAACGAAAAAAAGAGGTCAATTGAAGCACTTGCATCTACAACAAATAGGGGAAACAAGGGCTGATTTTGATGAGTTAGGAGCTTCTTTTATTGCCCCAAGGGTTTGGGGACGGGTCGACGAGCCTCATCTACTAGAGACAGTTCGGATTCTCAAGGACATAGTTTCTTTGTTTTTTTAAATTCTTGTAGGGCACAACCTTAACTCAAAGGCATTTCTTGGGATCGGGAAATGCATAATGAAGCTAGGGTAGTTGTGGCAAAGTTTTGGTATTATAACAACATACCATTCAATGTTGTGAAAAGCCCATATTCACAGAATTTGGTAATTGCATTGACCATTGTCAAGAAGGGGTTCAAGGCACCTACTTATGATTTGAATGGCACATTGTTGAATGACGTCGTTATAATAGATGAACAAAAAAAGATATGGTACAAAAAGGGCTACAACATTTTGTCTGATGGATGGATGGAGCCACCCTTTGATTATCTTTGTTGTGGCTTCAAGTGGGCAGTTGATGTTCTTGAAGTCGATTGATATAGTATACCTTGACAAATCTGCCTTTAAATGTTTGATTTTGCTTGATTTCAATTTTGTCAAACAGTTGGCGTGTAAACTGTTCCCACGTTGATGAATGTACCTAATTTTGTTTTCCTTCTCGATTTGATGATGTTATGAGTAAAAGAACTAACTAGTCAATGGCAAATGCTTGCTAATGTATCTAGAATGAGATGCAAGTGTTCTTTTGGCATTTTAAAATGCAATTGATGACTGAAAACTAAACAAATATGCACCTACAACAAATTGACATTTTGTCAAACAAATCATATGCAACCTCCAAACTTAATGGTATATCTTCAATATGCTTCCAAACTGATTACAATCTTTGTTTACAATTATTACAACAGTTTGCTCTTGAGAATAGACACCATACAATATGAAATAATATAAATGAACTTGGAAATGCAAATCTGATTGCAACGCCTCTAGCATGGAAGAATGCCACGATTTCCACCTTCAAATATGATATTAGGTGCCAATTAAGCTAATAGATGCAGCCACCTAGCTTTAAATACCTTCTCTTGAAAGTTTGGGTTGAACCCCTTGAAAATATGCCTTCAACCTGCTCAATAATGCTTGAAATCTGATATAAATGACTGGCAAGAATGAAGCTATAGGTCTGTAACTAATTATTCTTCAATAATCTTTAAACCCTTGATGGTATTTTTCACCTTCAAGCACAAATAGAACCCCTGAATGAAGCTCTCATCAAGCAATGATTTAGCTGATCTTTCACAGCCTCAAGATTACATAAACACTGAAGATATTTCGTTCTCCAATGCTGGAAGTGACTGAAACCCTTGTCTCAAATTCACAAATTTCAAAGACACCAATTTGTAAAGTCCAATGCTCATGAATGAATTTGTTTTTATATCTTTTCTTCAAGCTGGTCGATCCCTTATAGAGGCTTCCAATTTCAATTAATATCATTTAAAATGATATTAAATGTGTGCACATTAACTTTATCAAATAATTTAATATTTAGCCTCCACAACATAATTAATTAATGCACTTTAAAATCACTTAAATGAGGGTCATGGCCCCATTGGACATAAAGTGATTTTAAAACATTATAATTGCACTTCATAAATAATTATTAATAAAATAATCACTTTATCAATAATTAAAATAACATAACACCACAAATAATCATTATTTCTCATTTCCTTTTGAACTTGGGAATTAACCATTATGTCCACTATGCATCCAACTGCCTTACTAAAAATAGTAAGTGTCCCTCTCTATCGATCACTGATTTACTATAAATAGTAAATCCCTCATTATCTGATCAAACCAATGGTGCAAGGGATCGACACTGCAATTGTACCCTGTTCAGGTGCTCTGCTATAGATAGTAACCCTAACTTTTCTGAAATAGTCACTATAAATAGTAAATATGTGAATTTGAATCGGGCAAAGGCCAAACCTAAACTCTGGATGGGAATAAGCCTCTTGCTCTACCAACTGGAACCCTCTAACCATTTGCCTTAGCCTACAAGGGCCAATAATAGGTTAATTCAATCATAAACCAAGGTGAACTAAAATGGGGACATTACAATTGACGTCTCCCACCAAGTGAAAAATGCAAACACTGTATGTGATATTTTGGATGAGGTTGTCATTGAAGTGGGTGTGGAAAATGTGGTCTAATTGTAACAAACAATATATTAGCATATGTAGCAATAGGGAGACTTCTTGAGGAGAGACACCCAACATTTTTTTTTGGAGCCCTTGGACAACCAATTGCATTGATCTCCTACTTGAGGAAATAGGAAAAATTGCATGGGTGAAAAGTGTGGTTGAAAAAGCTAGAAATATCACAAAATACATCTAAAATCACCTTTTGGGTGCTAAGTTTGATGAAAAAGAGAGAACACACCAACCGTAAGGATCTTGTGCAAGCGGGAGTCACAATTCGTCACAATCTTCATCACATTGCCACCTTACTAACTTCTCTAAAAGCAGATGTTTGGGAACACACGCTAGTTGGAGTCTTCCTGTAGTAGGAATGCCGAAGGGGAAAGGATTGTGGAGACGTTTTTTGATGATATGTTTGCGAATAACATAGATGAGATCTTTAAGGTAGCTTTAAACTTGATTATTTTTATTTATCTTTTATTTTTAATATTTTTTTATTCAAAAATTTCTTAATTGCCAAGGGTGTTTCTTCGACCTTGGATGTAAGGATGAATTCTATGGGAAGTGCTTTGCTTCCTCCTAAGATTCTTTAGCCTGGCCCCTCAGCCCTAGACACTCCCAGATGAGCATTATTAGATCTTGCATTAGCCCTTTCATGGTAATAGATGTTGACACATGATTCCTCTACCCCGGGCATGGTTAGAGATGTTTGATGGGACTACCATCCAAGATTTCTCACTTCATCAACCCATACTCTTTGGGGTTTTTTTCACCCCCCCACATGGCTATTTGGATTGGTACCCTAACCACATGGGTTGGGGGCTTTATTGCATTGCGTTTACCCTTTGTTTATTTTCAATGCTTTTGTTCCTTTTTTAAATAGTTAATCATTGTTCTAGGGTCCTTTTACCCTAGTACTTTCTATTGTAGATGGTTATATTCTCAAGTCCCATTGACCTACTTTTGGTCATTTGTGGACATTAATATCGTTATTTTTTTAATTTTAAGTTTAAAATTGCACGATATTTTATTTTAGGTGTCGGAGCATTTGGTTAGAATTCTAGACTGTGGATGGGGGGAAAAAATTCAATGTGTTATCTATATGAGGCCATAGCAAATTAACATGGGAAAAATAAAAGAAAATGAGTCCATTTGGTGCATAATTGATTGGAGATGGAACAAGTAGCTCTATTGACATATACATGGAGCGGCCAACTATTTGAAAACCTAGTTTTTTCACTCCGATTTATTCAATGCTGATAAGGAAGCTATGGATGGCTGAGACACATGCATAGAGAGGATGATCTTTGACAAAGCCATTAGAAAAGCAATTCTTGATGAGTTGCAAATTTACAAGATTGTAAGGGGGTGCTCTTTTCTTCGGTTCTATGCGTTTAAAGGAGAATGACCCAACAGCCAGGTAAAAACAAATTGAGTCCTTTGATTGTAATAGCATTACTTGTGGATACTAGATTTCTTTAATGAATGCAAGCCTAGTTGACTTACAAAGTTATACATGTTCTATTTGTAGATTTGTGGTAGGAAGACTATGGTGAAAAATACAAAATCTTCAGAGGCTAGCCATCCACATTTTGTGCCAGCAGTGTAGATGCTTCCGGATGGCCATTCACACAAAGAAGCATAATAGGTTGACAACACAACGCCTCAATGACCTTGTTTTGGTGTGATGCAATCTTCGTCTTTGTTTAAGATAAGTGGAGGTGCAAGAGAGTCATGATGCAGTTGACTTGGATGATATTGATCCATATTTAGATTGAATTGTTGAGAATGTGGATGAGCAGCCCGTGTTTATCGAGGAGGAGGTTGCGAATTGGAGAGTGAAACAACGATCACATGGGCATCAAAGGCATCAAGAGGGGTTGGTGACGATTTGGATGATATATTTGCATATGATTTTGTTCCAAAGGAGGAATCTTTACCTTCCACTTCCAGGGCGCAACAAATGAGTACAAGGAGTTGGAGTTGATATTATAGTGCATTGATGACTATGAGCATTATGCTCTTTTTTGTTCTAAAAACTGAGCATTGTACCTTTTGGTAAAAAATTAATAGAAAATATACTTATCCATTTTCTACATTCATTTCTCATGGTTTTTAACAATGTTTTACATGTTATTTAAGTTTATTTTATGAATTTACATATCTTTTTAACTAGCAATAAAGTTGCTGAGTGATTATCAAGTACCATTTTTTGAACTATGGCACAAATTACCGAGTTGACCCAATCTCGGAGTTTCTCTATCAAAGTAATTCTATTATTCCCACAAGGGGGAATATACACATTGATTAGAGAGTAATAATCTTGGAATTCTTATGAGGAAAAAGTTGCCATCATTCCCCTAGGGAATGATTAGTGGGCATACCTGGCGGGGTACCAATGAAACATTGTTTGAGTGTCTGGGTCAAATACGATTTCCTTGCTGCCGTAAATGCTACATATTTGAGTCTTTTCATTGAGTTTATTCTTGTAATTTCTTGAAGTAATATCATATCAATATTTTCATTTCTTATCTCTTCCCCTAGAAAATGGTATTTATTGCACATGCCTAAGCCTCTAACATTCCACGGGAGGATCTACAATACTTACATTGGGTGATTTTCGTTATCCCAATACTAGGATCTGCATGATTATTTTTCCTTTTTTATTCCCAAAGTTGATCTTTACTTGAGATTGTATCAAAGAGGGGCTCCCCTCGGGTCAATGGAGGATTTCCTTCTTTTCATGCTGTGTAATCTGAGAAATTGTAGGTATAAGTTCATCTAGAAGCTTAATTTACTTGTATTACTCTTGCCTCAAGCTGCTGCCTTCGAGTCTAATCAACAAAAAATATGGATTTTCCAAAAAAATAAGACCTGAGCTATTACACAGGTACAGTGAGGTCTTAGTTTAGCACATAAGTTTCATGACATGAGCATATGGAAGCAAAGTTGCCCATGTTCGTAATAAGTCTTTGTTCATCGTTCAGTTCAATTGTCATGAGCTAGAGAAGTATCAATAAGACTAGGGTTCCTTTATGAAGGGCATCATGCCTATTCCCTTTAGATTCAATTTTATTATACCAAGATTCACAACACATAGTTCTTTTACAACTTATTTTGGTATTCAAGATAAGCTCCTTTGCTATGCAAGAGAGGGTAGGTTCACATGTAGACAACCCCACTCTCCTAAGTGTTTTACAAGCCTTTCTCAACCTCTTTTCACAAGTGAATCAACCCCACTGGTTTGTACAACAGTTGTTTTCAATACGAATCTAGAAGTATTTTGTTCCCAAGGAGTCATTTTCCTTCTATATGAGAGGACCTTATAGTACCTCCCTAGTTTTCCTTTACATTCTTAAATACAAAACAGTCAAGAAGTATGAAGGTTACCCTAGTTAATTAGCGTACTGTTGCAACAACAGAGAACTGCAGCTGCCTTCCACATTCCTCTATAACACATTATTCAATTACATGATATTTCACTAGCTGCTGCATTTAAAGATACCAACCATTGTTCAATCACAGTCCAATGTATTTTCACATAAGGAATGCAATCCTTAGAGCTGCTGCATTTAAAGATACCAACCATAGTTCAATCACAGTCCAATGTATTTTCACATAAGGAATGCAATCCTTAGAGCATTAACTAGTACCTCTTGAGATTGAGCATTTACTACAAACCTCTTGAGACACGGCTACATGAGTAATCGTTGTCTAATAAGGGGCCACAAATAAGTTCCACTATATTCTTTGACCAAGTCAACTTGATATAGGTTCTCCAAACAATAATCAGTCATAAGATCATGCTATCTGCATCTCACAATCACATCGAAGCGGTCAAGTATGCTTTCAACAAGTTCTTTGGCATACCACATGGAAGTGCAACTTCCTTAGATTGACATTTTTCACAAGATCTAAGTCAAAAAACAAATCCTTTTATGGTTAATACTATCAACATTAATCAGAGTCTTCACCCATCTCATTACTTTCTCATTATCAATGGTACATTCCAATATTCTCAAAGAGATTTCTCATTATAAAGATGCAATAATTCCAGTAAAGCAACATATTAAAGCTCGCATACATTCATTCAAAGTTACCATTCACTCATATTCACAACCACCACCACCACATTAGCTCATACTACCATCATATGTGCAATGATCAAGTATGCCAATACAAGAACGAATGCCACTAATAACTCAAGGTACAGGAGCAGGAATAGAACAGGTGAGCTCATATTTCCATCATCATGACCTTTCAAAATAAACAACCTACAGTCTGTAAATGCTTCACAATTCAACTATGTAAAGACAAGAATTCACAGCTAAATAAGCTGTAATTGCTTCAGTACAGCAAGCGTATAACAGCCCAATATTCCAATGACAAAATTTACATTGCACCAAAGGTTTGCAAAGAACACTGTATTTATTAATTAGCTGTCAAAAGTCATTCATGACTGCATTCTTCTTTCTTATCACAAAAGAAACCATAATACTGTCTTGTCACAAGACAACAGCGCAGCATATAATTCTCTTTTCTAGTTCATTCTTCAATTATACAATAAATATATATAACTGAAGGATACAACAGGCCAAGGCCAAATGAAAGTATAATGCAATAATAGTCCTTAGGACTCGGAGCAACATACAACTGTTCATATAAATGGAACGACTTTCCATATTACACAAGGTACTGCGGTCAAGGAGACCTGCCTTTCAAGTTTAAGTATAAAAATTACAACAAGAATGATCATCTCAATAATTAATGCCATCCCATGAGGAGAATTACAACCAAATGAAATACGAGTGCAATAGTTATCAATAACAACCATGATCACAACTTTGTATGCAAAACTGAAACAAGTACACAGCTGAGTTAAGTACATCACTCCATTGAGCGCTCCAAAAGTCCATCCAAGTATTTGAAGACTGAAGGGGGTGGGGAAAATGAGTCCTCCATATGTGGCCTTTTCCACCTCCCAACCATCAGCTGACAACTGAGCTCTAAAAACGATAGTATGGCTCATATTGTTGCCATGACTGAGACCTAGATGTTGAGACATAGCTCAAGTATATAAATCACAATAATAACCAATCCAAACAACAATCAGGTAGAAACACTAGCATGATGAAAGGGTGAGGGCAAGCAAGCTCAAACAACAAACAAAACAATGGCCTGGGTCAAATAGGTGGGTTAGAAATGTTCTTGGCTCCAACAAGTTCTTGGATGCCAGTTCCCTAATTACATCTGAACAACCTGTCATTTGATTGCATGGCAAAATCAAAATATGATTCTCTCCACTGTCAGTCAAGAACTGTTGTCAGGCTAAGGCTTATGCATAATAAACAAATACAAAGAAGAGCTATGCTATGCAAATTTTAAACATACAAGGATAATGAAAAACACATATAGGCAAGATTTCACTTAGGAAAACCCTTTTGGGTTAAAAAACCCAGCATAGTAACTTTCTTGACTATAACATAAACTGAACTTGGTTTACAATGTTACAAGAAGTCACAAGGTTCTATAACCTTCATACAATGCTTTAGTGTAAATTACAATGCACACATTTGACCATGTGTATTCAACATTAATTCCAGGGTTGCATCCTTTCCATCAACATCATCTTGAGAAGAACCGTGCTTATATTCAACACTTCACTTTGTAATGCCTGTGCAATAGGGGAATTTACAGTCACCAACTATAGAGCCAAGTGATCATTTCGTAATGCTACTCAACAACTCCATGTCAAAGCGCCATCAAGATGTTGCTCGTACTTCGTCAGTTTGACAGATACAATTAGACAAAGTGTTCTACAATGCTTTAAGTTAACCTCCATTGCTTGACATGTTGCATAGCTCTGTGCAACACCTTACTGCGGCTCAACCATTGTGCTCCACATCAAAACCTTCCATAGGGCAATGAAATTGTGTACAAAACCCTGCGCATCTCTTCTATTATTCTCGCACAGTGATAATCTTGCTTAAATATCAGAGGGAATTTCCACTCAAGTCTGTGCAACCATCTCTACTTGCACAATCAACCTGGGAAACATCCTGCGCATCCAGTGCTTGTGCAACACCAACCTTGCACATAATTACCATTGCATAGATTCATGCAAAGTTGAGACAATTCCCAAGAATCTTCCCCTTGTTGAACACTTTGCATAAGGGAGCATGCATTCGTCCTTCGACAACTTTGGGTAGCCAAGCCCATCTCTTTCTGACAACAAGAGAACTTCTTAGTGCTCACTGCTTTAGACAATGAATCCACAACGTCCAGTTGTAGCTTTCTCCCTTCCACCATTATCCTTACAAATTCATATCGCACATCAATGATACTTAGGGTTCTTTGCCAAATAGATTGTGATTTGACTATCACAATCTATCTTTACAATGTTGTGTGTGAACCCAATCGTAGAACACAACCTTTGAAGCCATATCGCTTCCTTGCTTGCATGAGGAGCTACGATGTATTTAGCTTTTATGGTGGATATCGTAACACTAACCTATCGTTTGCTCATCCAACTTACAACTCCACCAAACAAATTGAACATATACGCACTGGTAAATCTATGAGAATCAAGATCTCCAACACAATTAGAACCCACAAATCCATGTATATTCAAAGTCTTGCTTTGACCAAGTTTATCTTGAAAAAAAATTGCATGTTCAAAAGTCCTGCGTAGATACATGAAGATCCTTTCCACCGCCACCCAATGCTTATTGCCCAAATTGGAGATGAATCTATTGACTACTTCTACTTCTTGTGCAATGCCAGGTCTTGTACAAAGCATTGCATACATCAGGTTTCCCTTTGCATTTGCATATGAACCCTGAATCATGTCCTTCAACTCCCCCTGTGTCTTCGGACATTGTGTAGTAGATAGTTTTTGACCAATTGGAAAAGGTGTGCATTCCTCCATATTGGACCTTTCCAATATTGTTTCTACGTACTTCCTCTAGTCTATCTAGAGCTTTTTGTTCGCACAATCTCGTTTGATTTCCATGCCCTAGATGAATCTTGCAGCACCAAGATCTTTCATCTGTGTAGACAATTGAGACTTCACTTGCTTGATCATGCTCTTGTCATTTTCAATCAACAGCATGTCATCCACATAGAGCACTCTGATGACAAAGGTATCATCTTCCTCCTTGTAGTAAACACAAGAATTAACTTTGCTATGTGCATGCCCAAGTCCAACCACATAATTGTCGAACTTATGATTCCACATTCTGGGGTATTGCTTCAAGCCATACAAGGGCTTGTTCAATTTGCAGAACTAGTCCTCTTTTTCTCTTACCTTGAAGCTTTTGGGCTGTGACATGTATATTTATTCTTCAAGCTCTCCATGCAGGAACACTATCTTAACATCCATTTGATCTTATCTCAAGATCAAATGCAATAGCAATGACTAAAATAAATGTAATGGAAATTAATTTCGCAACAGGAGAAAAGGTCTTACCCAATTCCCTCTACCTGTGATAATCTCTTTGCTACCATGTGAGCCTTATTCTTCTCTAATTTCCCTTGAATATTTTACTACTTTTTAAAAACCCACTTGCAACCTATAGATTTTCATTTAGGAGGCAACTTAACCAAGTCCCAAGTCTCATTCTTGTCCAAAGGCTCCATTTCCTCCATGGATTTGTTCCAAGACTTGCTCTCTATGCAACCAAGACATTTCTTCACTGTCTTGGGATCTTCATCATCAGTCACCAGTAACAGGAACGCAAAATAAAAATCCGATGGGCTATACCTTCTAGGCATTTTGTTCACTTGTTCTAATCTCTTTAGAGTAGGAATTGAGGGCTCCTCTACTTCTTGTGACTCTTCATCCGTTGCATAGAACTCGGATACAAGATTTTCAACATCTACATCAACCCGCACCTTTTCTGCTTCTTCCATTTGCTACTTCTTTGTTTCTTATTGCAGAGGAACCTTGCGCACCTCCCTAAAGATTACATTCCATCTATAGACTACCTTCTTTGTCTCGGGATTCTAAAGCGTGTACCCTTTGACACTATTACCATATCCAATAAAGATGCACTTTGCAGACTTAAATTCAAGTTTCGATTCTTTCTCCTTTGGAATATGAGAGTGAACTTCGCAACAAAAAATTTGCAAGTGCCACAAGCATGGCTTCTTGCAAGTCCACGCTTCTTGTGGAGTCTTGTCAACCAGTGTTGATGTGAGTGATTTGTTGACAAGGTAACAATTAGTATCCACTACTTTAGGCCAAAACTTATACTCCAAGTGCACACCACTCAACATACTTTGGGCCTTGTGCATCAACGTCTTGTTCATCCGCTTTGCAACTCTATTCTGCGGCGATGAGTATGGAGTTGTCTTTTGCCTTTGAATACCACTTTGTTCACATAATTCATCGAACTCATTAGAGCAGTAGCCACCCCCATTGTTTGTGCAGCACACCTTGATCCTTTGCTCCCTTTGGTTTGCCACAAGGGCTTTGAAATACATGAATTTCCTAAGAAATTCAGATTTCATGCAAGATTAGTCATCTGTGAAGGACACGTAGAGGACATTCCTATTCAATGATGGGACATAAAGTAGTTTGAAAGCATCACTATGGATCACCTACACGATTCCTCTTACCCACACAACATTTGTGGGAAATACCCAAATCTGCTTGCCATAGACACAATGTTCATAGAAGTCGAAGTCTAAGGATCATTTTCCCATCCCTTTCATCATGTCTTTAGTTTTCATCATGTGCAAACCTTTTTCACCAATATGTGGCAGCCTTTGATGTTAAAGCATTGTTGTCTCCACTGGAAGCAATGCTCAAGTCCTTGTTCCAACCTTGGCCTCAAGAACAATAGTGTTGTTACATGCACTACTTACCGCACTCCCATCAAGCCTGAACAAAGTACCCATATGCATGCCCCTTGCCAACACCATGGCTTCGTGCACCATCTTGCACCCATCTCTGTTGAATGAAACCTAGACTCCAACATCATTCATTTTGCTCACAAAGATTAAATTCCTTGCAAGGCCAAGAATATGCAAAACATTAGGGAGAGTCTTGATCCTCCCATATTTGAACTGTAGCTTGACTCTTCCTCTACCCACAATCTGTTAGGTCATCTCCCATAAGGACATCATCACCATAATACTCTTGATACTTGCAGAGCCACTCCCTCACAAGATTCGTATGATAGGAGGCTCCTAAATTAATCAGCGATGCATCATTGCATGCATGCAAAATTGAGGTTGCGAGATATACATCTCCATGTCACCAAGGATTGCACAACTTCCAGTGGTTTGGACTTTTCTACCTTTCTCGCTTTACGTTCCTTCTTGAAAGACCCCAACTTACTACTATTCCAACACTTCTTCAAGGATTTATCTGAAGTCTTAGATCTACCTCTAGACTTATGGTCTTTATCCCCAGTCTTCTGCTTGCCTCTTTCCTGTGAATGACATTGCACAAACAAGATGCCCTTTGTATGATAGCTTTCCACAGACTTGCACCTTGTCTCCTTTGATTATAGAGCTAGTACTACATCTTCCACTTTTAGCTCCAATATAGTACTTGTGATTGCCATCACTAGATTGTCCCATGAATTTGACAAAGAGCAAAATAATGTGATACACCTTTTTGCATCATCCATTTTGACATCCACGGATGATAACTAACTTAACATAGTTTTGAAGGTGTTCGGGTGCTCTACAACCAAGTCACCATCATTCATTCACAATGAATACTTCTTTCACAATTTTTCTTTTTTTTTTACCGATTTGGCTTGGTACAACGTTCCCAACTTATCTTAAAGAAGCTTCGCAATCTTTTTACCTGAAACATTCAGTAACACCGAATCCAACAAACATAATTTGATAGAGCTTCTAGCTTGCCTATCAACTTTCTCCCATTCTTGCGGTTTCATTCTCGTGGGTGCTACATTTGCTACAACCACCCACTGATCTTTATCTACCAAGAGATCTTCCATCTTGAATTTCCATAACTCAAAATGTTTACCATTGAATTTCTCAATCTCTATTCTTGTGCTTCCACTCATTTTATTTGCACAAGATTCTTCCTTGCTGAACTCCCACTCAAGGAAACCATTTATTGTAGGTTATCCCAACTTCTACAAAGCTTACAGCCAAGCTTTGATACCAAATTTTGGGGACAAGGCCTATGCATGATAAACTAATACATAGAAGAGCTATGCTATGCAAATCTTAAACATACAAGGAAAACACATATACACAAGAGTTCACCTAAGAAAACCCTTTTGGATAAAAAACCCAACACAATAACCTTTTTGATTATAACATAAACTGAACCCATTTTACAATGTTACAAAAAGTCGCAAGGTTTTGTAATTTTCATACAACATTTTACTTTATGTTACAATGCACACACTTGACCATGTGTATTCAACATTCATTCAAGGATTGCATCCTTTCCATCAACAACATTCTGAGAAGAACCATACCTATATCCGGCACTTCACTTTGTAATTTCCATGCATTAGGGGAATATGCAATCATCAACTATTGAGACAAATGATCATTTTGCAACACTCGTCAACAGCCCTATGTCAGAGCCTCACCAAGACGCTGCTTGCTCTTCTTCAGTTTGATAGATACAATTAGACAAGTCTTCCATAATGTCTTCAGTTAACCTCCATTACTTGACATGTTGCAAAACTCCTCGTGGCACCTTACTGTGACTCAACCACTGCACTTTACTTCGCAACCTTCGATAGGACAATGAAACTACGCAAAGAACCTTGTGCAACTCGACCATCATTCCCACATGCTGACCATCTTGTGCTACTGTCATAGGCAGTCGCCACACAAGCCTGCAGAACCATCTTTGCTTGTGCAATCAACCCACACAACATCCTATGCATCTAGTGCTTGGACAAATACCTTGCGCATGATTACCTCATCCCTTACACTATGGCATAGGGGTGGCCCAAAACAACTCCAACTGCACTTCTATTTCCATTTTCCTGTTTTTTCCTCTCCCTCTATCTTCTTCCACTCCCTATGCCTTCGAAATGACTATGTTTCAATCCAAATTGCATGCCCTAATCATTATTAAAACCTTTCAACAGTCGTTTCAAAAATAACTTGATAAATCCATGCAAAATGCTACTCGTTATGCCTTTTGAAAAAGGTATGAAAACTTTTTAATTATTCATTAACCCGCATTTAAATCAAATTTACTTCCCTCAACCTGTACTCCTAATATAGGCCTTAGCTTGTATTGCCTTTAAGTTGCATTGTATTCTCATGCTAGCCATAGTCACCAATAATAGGTTTGTTAAGGCTTAAGGCTAACATTAGTGCTGGTCTTGATCATATGGACTGTGTGCCCTTTGCCAAGTATAGGAAAGCAAATATGCAACATGATCTTGCCATAGCATAATAACTTAGCATGTCCAAGTTACATAGGTAGCCAATAGGACATTAGTAACAACGTAAGTCTAAATAGTTGATGGTATTAAATCGACTTTGGGGCTAACATATAAAACAAGGTCAAGACTCATGCGACAAACAAGACATGTGCAAAAAAAAAATTCAAAATGTCAAGTAAGCCATAGAACTACAAGCATGCCATCAACCAAAACATGCCGAAACTGACACATGGACCTAGGTCATGGAAAACTAACATGTGATCCGGCTGTCAAGTCCATAGCGTGGTTGTCAGCCTAGCTAGGTTTAGCCCCACCATGGTACCTGCACCCATAGAAATACATCAGCAGTACCTGCCCAATATAAAATAAACAATAATCGACTACGATTGTAATGTCATTGAAAGAAGTTACAATCATGGTATCATAGAAAACACATAATAATGATATATCCATGTCATCACATCATCATAGAATGCATACATAATACCTGTTCAATAATCCAAGATCATAAAAATAATAACAATAAAATCCATATAGCAACAATATGCCCATGTCCAAATATATCATTGCTCAAAAACAAAATGCAAATGTCTAACTGGGAGCAACTGCTAGATAGGGTTTTGACATTGAGGTAGCTGCAATTGAGGTGAATTGGATTGTAGCATTTGATTTCTCCTTCTGTCTGGTTCCTACACAAGAGTGGTTATTATTTTGCAAATCTGTTGTAGGAGTCGTGTTGCCATCTTGGCTATCATGGACTCCCTCTGTATCCTCAATTTCTAATTCTGCTAGGATCTCAAATCGGTTGGCATGAGTGTGGGCTTCTTGTGTTGATCCTTTGTTTTTCCTGGCATATGCTTGTTGAAATCTGTCATCTACTAATGCCATTTTCTCTTGTTCTTTATCTACAACTTGTGGATTTTTATGCCCTGTTTCAGTTGTTAGAGGATAGCAGACTTCTTCTTGTGTTGATGGCTGATGTACATTTCCTGTTGTGTTGCAGATGGTGATTGGGTGTGGTAGACCCTATAGCTAGGTGACTGTGTTCATGGCAGAGCTTGCACTATAAGGGGTTATTCTCATGACCGATGGGCTGTTCCCATTCAGTGCCCCCTCGGTCCAAGATTATTTGATTTGGCAATGGCTTCTCTAGATGTATGTTGTGTCGTGACACACATTTTGCATAATTTAAGACCGTTGACTGTTTGGTGCATTCAGATGCAATTGTTTATTCCGCTACGGAATTACCAATTATTCTAAAATATTCTTCCTGCCAATACACATTGGGAAGCAGCAGAAGCCTAACCCATACAGAAACTGTACTTGGAAGATCATCTGTGTGATTAAAGGCTTGGGGCCAATGTTTCATGAATCGGCCAGATTTCTGCATAAAATACCTTTTTGGCATCATCAAGATGTCCACTGAGCCTGTAGGTCCCCAGTTCTAAACCCAAACTCTCAAGAGTTTTTGTGCCAAGAGAGGTCCCCATGAATCTACAGATTGGGGCCTTTTTAATAAAAGCCATTGTCTGTTTTCCATTTCATCCATGGAGAAATGGAGTTTTGGTGGGGTTTCCATTATGAGGAAACACACATTCTCCTCCTTGGTGGGAAAACTGTGCTTGCTGACAATTCTGTGTGTGGTGCTGGCAGATGAAGCTCAACAGTTCATCCTTGCAGATCTGGTTTGTTTCTTTAGAGACAGCAGTCTTACATTTTGGACTGTATGGTCGTGCACCTAGGGAAGAGGCCATGGCGTCTTCAGAAGGCAGATCTAGGGTCCAATCAGCCTGTGGCTGGTTAGGAGGCAACACTGCAATCATATTGGGATTGAAAGGTTGGTTGGGTAATAGTGAGAGCATGGACAGAAAGATGGGGTTCGGTGAGAGCTATATGGTCCTCATATGCTTTATAAAACAGAAGATGGTGGGATCAGAAATATTAATTAATTAATTCCCAAGTTGATTGCATCCAAGAATATGACATCACAATAAAAAGTGTGTAAACCTCCTCTAGATCCTGCATCACCAGGATTTGACTTTGATGCTCCAGAGCTTTTTATATGTACATGCTGTGGTGGAAGCCTCTGAGCTTCTTATGTATCTTTCATTGATTTTGTTGATATGTGATTATAATGAAATTTTCTGAATTACAACATAATTTCTCCCCTTGGAATACATGGTCTCAAACTCCTTTAAATTGATTGTCAGTACTGCTTAATAAAGATTTGTTCATGGTATATTATATAGAGATTCAAAGGACCTTTATTGAGATCAAACATTTTATGATTTCTGTTTATCTAAGAGAATACAACAGATGTGTACTGTATCATTCTGCATATTCTGTTCATAAAATTATGACTATGGTCAGGCTGGCCGGTGTGAGGCAAGATCCTTGAGCATTGTAATTTGTGTTCCGCACTCACCGAGAAATTTGACATGAAAAAAATCGATTGGTCGATGTCTCTAAATCATTAGGGAAAACTCAGCAACTATGTCCAGAACTTCATATCTTAATACTTTGTTATGAACCACCAACTATATGGAAGCTTTTGATCTTGACCAAGCAAAGTAACCCCATACAGGTCTTTTTTTGTGATAAACTATAATATACTTGAGAGATGTGGGTACAGAGGAGGGTAGTGGTCATAACTGTGGTTGGAGAGATCCTTGAGAAGTGTGCTAGAATAAGCCTTCAGAATTATGTAGGGTAGTCCGTGGGAAGCATGACCTTAGGGAAGTGGGCAATGGGTGGATGTCAAAGCATTTATAGGCATTCTTGCATGTGTGGGAATATACCTGTACGCAAATTGGTAAATTCCTATGGAAGAAGATTGGCAGAGTTCAATTTGTTATTTTTTTTTTAATTTTTCGATAAAGTGAAATATTGTATTATCAGAAGTGGGGAAAGTAATACAAAAACACATCCTCTGTACACAACCAAAAAGAGAATAGGAGCTCTCTCTCTTAATGTATTACAATTTGAATCTTCACGGCTAAACAAGCTTCTTGTACAAAAAGAAGTAGACTTGGCCAATAAATAAATAAATCAAAGCACAAAAAGAACCATCTAAACTAGGCCACTCCATGACAGAGGAAAGCATATCTAATCGCATAAGGTCAGCAATCTTTTATTTATTAAACAGTACATAGCATTTGTGGCAACTTATATCAGTTGTATGTCTAATATAACATTATAGAGGATGCAAACAAACTAGGAATCATAGAGAATGATTGATAAAAAGGGAATATCTCTCTCCCTACCCCTACATATGCACATCCACGTGCACTCATTTGCATGCACACACACACATGCACCCATACACACTCACCCACATGTAGCCCCACACACGTGCCTGTATTCTCATGCTTACTTCTGCTGTTTGAGTTCAAAGTTCTCAGTTTTATTTATTTGTTTCTTTTTGGTATTTTCAGTAACGGAGTGGTCAGGAGGCCTTTATGTTTCCCCAACTGTTGCTGGAAGTAGGCCTGGGGGTTTGATTGCTGGTGCCTGGGCGGCTATGATGTCTGTTGGAGAGGAAGGTAATCTTCTACAGATTATTGTATCTTTGATATATGATTATATTTATGTTTCACTACTGTGCATTATTATCCTTCGCAGGATTATATATTTTTCTGAAAAGCGCTCTTAAATATCCCATTTTTAATTTCCTGGTATAATCTTCAATCCATGTAGGATATTTGGAGGCTGTAAAGAAAATTATGGAAGTATCAAAAAGTATTCAACAAGGGTAAGAATCCAATCTGCTAGAATTTTGGTTTAGTAACTTGTGCTTTGTTTTCCATTATAGCCATTAGATGCTTTAGACTTGAAGTTAAATGGATTATACAAATTTTAATCTCATTATCCACTGGAATTTAGATTGAAACTAACAGATAGATGTGCAGAATAAAACAAATTCCAGAACTATTCATTGTGGGAAGACCAGACATGACGGTTATTGCATTTGGCTCAGATGAGGTTGATATTTTTAAAGTGAATGATGTTATGTCTTCACGTGGGTGGCACTTGAATGCCCTGCAAAGACCAAACAGGTTAGTCCTTAAGGTTTGTGTTGTTAGTTTAAGATCAAGAACCTACAAGAAAACGTTCTTTTATGTTGTAAAAGCTTAGAAGTTTGATTTGATGCATATGTTGCTTGGTTGTAGCATACACATTTGTCTTACTCTTCAACATGCTGCCATAGCAGAAGATTTCTTGAAAGATCTTAAAGAAGCTGTTAAAACTGTAAGAAAACATCTCTTATTTTTACATATAAGCTCATAGGACAGTTGCACACATACACCCGACAAACAACCTTCATATTAAAAATAATTGTTTCTTAATGGTTAAATTTCCCTTTCTTTTGATTTCTTTGAAGTTTTATATATTCTTTCTCAGGTAACTTGCAAAAATATTTTTATGAATTTGACACAGGTGCAAGAAAATCCAAATGCATTTGAAGATGGCTTGGCGCCAATATACGGAGCTGCTGCAAAGATGCCAGACAGAGGGACAGTGAAGGATTTGCTAATTGCCTACATGGACAGCACCTGCTGACTATAAAAAAATTTCAGAAAATTTCACTTTCTTGGTGTTATTAGCTGCTGCCAATATGTACCCTTCTGATTATTTAATATATACAGATGAATTTAGAGTTTTGTTTTTCCTTATTTTGGGTTAATGAACAAAGTTATGTCACATGGGATGGAAAGTTAAGCTTCCCTTTAATTGGAAATGACATTTATGCTTTGTTTTGCTTTTCTAAAATAGACATTGAGTTTAATCTGCCCTGGTTTTACATTGCTAATTATGGTAAACTGATTTCAGTACCAGTGCAGAAGATGCTTCATTTTATGCTATAGAGATGTACAAATGACAAGATTCATAACATATTTTGTTTTAACCATGCATTTAAGGTACCCAACTGAATTATCATCTTATATTTGATACTTTATCTTGACAATTTGTTGGATATCTAATTTGTTTTCTTGAATGTGATAAATACCCGAGGAATATATATTAATTTTTCTGGATTTCTTGGTGTTATTCGCTGCCAATATGTACCCTTTCGATTATTTAATATATACAGATGAATTTAGAGTTTTGTTTTTCCTTATTTTGGGTTAATGAACAAAGTTATGTCACATGGGATGGAAAGTTAAGCTTGCCTTTAATTGGAAATGACCTTTATGCTTTGTTTTGCTTTTCTAAAATAGACATTAAGTTTACTCTGTCCTTGTTTTACACTGCTAATTATGGTAAACTCATTTCAGTACTAGAGCAAAAGATGCTTCATTGTATCCTATAGAGATGTACAGATGACAAGATTCATAACATATTTTGTTTTAACTATGCATTTAAGGTACCCCACTGAATTATCATCTTATATTTGATACTTTATCTTGGCAATTTATTGGATATCTAATTTGTTTTGTTGAATGTGATAAATCCCTGATGAATATATATTAATTTTTTTGGATTTATTGATGTTATTAGCTGCCAATATGTACCTTTTCGATTATTTAATATATACAGATGAATTTAGAGTTTTATTTTTCTTTATTTTGGGTTAATGAACAAAGTTATGTCACATGGGATGGAAATTTAAGCTTCCCTTTATTTGGAAATGACATTTATGCTTTGTTTTGTTTTTCTAAAATAGACATGAAGTTTAATCTATCTTGGTTTTACACTGCTAATTATGGTAAACTGATTTCAGTACCAGTGCAGAAGATGCTTCATTTTATGCTATAGAGATGTACAAATGACAAGATTCATAACATATTTTATTTTAACCATGCATTTAAGGTACCCAACGGAATTATCATCTTATATTTGATACTTTATATTGTCAATTTGTTGGAAATCTAATTTATTTTGTTGAATGTGATAAATCTTTGAGGAATATATATTAATTGTTTTTGATTTTTTGGTGTTATTAGCTATCAAAATGTACCCTTTCGATTATATAATATATACAGATGAATTTAGAGTTTTGTTTTTCCTTATTTTGGGTTAATGAACGAAGTTATGTCACATGAGATGGAAAGTTAAGCTTCCCTTTAATTGGAAATGACATTTATGCTTTGTTTTGCTTTTCTAAAATAGACATTAAGTCTAATCTGCCCTGGTTTTACACTGCTAATTATGATAAACTGATTTCAGTACCAGTGCAGAAGATGCTTCATTTTATCTTATAGAGATGTACAAATGACAAGATTCATAACATAGTTTGTTTTAACCATGCATTTAAGGCACCCAATTTAATTATAATCTTATAGTTGATACTTTATCTTGGCAATTTGTTGGAAATTTAATTTGTTTTGTTGAATGTGATAAATACCTGAGGAATATATATTAATTTTTTTGGATTTTTTGGTGTTATTAGCTGCCAATATGTACCCTTCCGATTATTTAATATATACAGATGAATTTAGAGTTTTGTTTTTCCTTATTTTGAATTAATGAGCAAAGTTATGTCACATGGGATGGAAAGTTAAGCTTCCCTTTAATTGGAAATGACATTTATGCTTTGTTTTATTTTTCTAAAATAGACATTAAGTTTAATCTGCCTTGGTTTTACACTACTAATTATGGTAAACTGATTTCAGTACTAGTGCAGAAGATGCTTCATTTTATGCTATAGAGATGTACAAATGACAAGATTCATAACATATTTTGTTTTAACCATGCATTTAAGGTATCCAACTAACATCTTATATTTGATACTTTATCTTGGCAATTTGTTGGAAATCTAATTTGTTTTGTTGAATGTGATAAATACCTGAGGCATATATATTAATTTTTTTGGATTTCTTGGTGTTATTAGCTGCCAATATGTACCCATCTGATTATTTAATGTATACAGATGAATTAGAATTTTGCTTTTCCTTATTTTGGGTTAATGAACATAGTTATGTCACATGGGATGAAAAGTTAAGCTTCCCTTTAATTGGAAATGACATTTATGCTTTGTTTTACTTTTCTAAATTAGACATTAAGTTTAATTTGCCTTCATTTTACATTGCTAATTATGGTAAACTGATTTTAGTACCAGTGCAAAAGATGCTTCATTTTATCCTATAGAGATGAACAAATGATAAGATTTATAACATATTTTTTTTAACCATGCATTTAAGGTACCCAACTGAATTATCATCTTATATTTGATGCTTTATCTTGGTAATTTGTTGGAAATCTAATTTGTTTTATTAAATGTGATAAATACCTTAAGAATATATATTATTTTTTATGGATTTCTTGGTGGTATTCGCTGCCAATATGTACCCTTCGATTATTTAATATATATAGATGAATTTAGAGTTTTGTTTTTCCTTATTTTGGGTTAATGAACGAAGTCATGTCACATGGGATGGAAAGTTGAGCTTCCCTTTAATTGGAAATGACATTTATGCTTTGTTTTGCTTTTCTAAAATAGACATTAAGTTTAATATGCGCTGATTTTACACTGCTAATTATGGTAAATTGATTTCAGTACCAGTGCATAAGATGCTTCATTTTATCCTATAGAGACGTATAATTGACAAGATTCATAACATATTTTGTTTTAACCATGAATTTAAGGTACCCAACTGAATTATCATCTTATATTTGATACTTTATCTTAGAAATTTGTTGGAAATTTAATTTATTTTGTTGAATGTGATAAATACCCGAGGAATATATATTAATTTTTTTGGATTTCTTGGTGTTATTAGCTGCCAATATGCATCCTTCCAATTATTTAATATATATAGATGAAGTTAGAGTTTTATTTTTCTTTATTTTGGGTTAATGAACAAAGTTATGTCACATAGGATGGAAAGTTAAGCTTCCCTTTAATTGGAAATGACATTTATGCTTTGTTTTGCTTTTCTAAAATAGACATTAAGTTTAATCTACTCTGGTTTTACATTGCTAATTATGGTAAACTGATTTCAGTACCAGTGCAAAAGATGCTTCATTTTATCCTATAGAGATGTACAAATGACAAGATTCATAACATATTTTGTTTAACCATGCATTTAAGGCACTCAATTGAATTATCATCTTATATTTGATACTTTATCTTGGCAATTTGTTGGAAATCTAATTTGTTTTTTTGAATGTGATAAATACCCGAGGAATATGTATTAATTTTTCTAGATTTCTACATGTTTATGGTATTGATAATTCTCAGTGGTTGTGTTGCAAGTAATTTGTGCGATTCACTTCACTCAAGTTTAATTTTGCAGAGCTCTCTTGAAATTCACTTCATGTTGAATTGAATATTTATACCATGTGGACCACACTTTTAATTTATGCAACAAACTGCACGGGCATAATGTTGGTACCATAGGAATTCAAGATTATTTGAGCAAATCTCCGCATGAAACTTATTGTGTAAGTTTAGCTTCTAAGACTTTGTATGTCCCTTGTCTTTACAATGACAAAAAGCGTGAAGATGCATAAAGAGGATTATGTTGCTAATTGAAGAGCAAAGAAAAATGTTGGCAATTGATTACTTTAACTTTAGCAAGTAAAGGTGCTTTGTGACAATGGGAAATAAACCAACTATTATTTCTCGAGGATCCATCTGCAAAAAACACTTCACCTTTGACCAACACAAGAAATGGATAAAACTATTTGCATATATGGAAATCCTCTTTTGGTGGTCACTTTCATGGACCGTGCTCTCAAAAATAAATGAGAATGCATTAAAATCCACATACAAAGAGGAAATATTTATAATAATACTAAGATGTAAGTCCTTTTCTCATTGTCTAGAATTCAAACAATTCGTGTTAGCCTATGAAAAGGTTATTTCCTATTGGTTGCCTAAAGGGCAAGTCATATCTCTTATCTCTAAAAACTTAAGTAAAGATGAAATATCTAAGTTTAGGTTTAAAACATACCCTAAGTAAACTTAAAATTAAGTGCATATAATTCCTTGCATCAACACCCCCTTGCGAGTTCAACTTAGGGGAGTATACAAAAAGATGAAGCTTACATCCTTGAAAATGACTCTCAACACTAGTCTTAATAAGGTAGCCATGTGCAATAGGCTAAAAAATGATTGGTTAATGCCTCACAAAACATGTGCATTGAATGGGTTGAATCCATCATGAAAGGTGCACTAGGTGTGTTGAATTTATCACTGAAGCAAGAGCGTTAAATGGGTTCAATAAAAGAGAGTGCAAGAGGATGTGTTGATCTATCATTGAAACTGTCAAAGAGGCAATACAAGGATGGGTTAAAGCCATCTCTCATTACACCTAAAAGTATAAGATGAAACCACCATTGAAGATGCTAAGAAGGATTTGTTGAAACTACTACAAAAAAAAAAACTACCAAAAGTAGATGTAGCACAAGAAGGAAGTAGTACTCAATACACTATGCCCTTTTTAAATGTTGGATTGGAGTGTATAGATGCATTGAATATGTGGAGGAAAAATAAATCCACATGCCCTTGCTAAAGAGTGCAGAAAAAAGGTGGCATTAAAAGGAAGGGATGGCTTGAGGATCTCAATTGTCAGTGTTGGATCTGTTGCATGGATAAAAAAAAATCCCAATAAGAAGTGATAGACATTGGGGTTTTTAGAAATCTCTCCACATTCAATTGGAGAATGTCAATATGCTGAATAATTCATCATAATAACTAGATATTTTCTCCAAGAGGGAACACTATTGTGGCAAAAGGATCAATGCAGAATTTAAGTCAATGCACAATAAAAGATGTTCACCAATATAACCTATGTAATTAACATTGCTAAACTTGCGACACTTGATCTAAAATCCATTCGAGAGGAAAATGAATGGTGGAAGAAGACACATACATGTGATGTGGTTCCATGTGGGTGAACAAACCTTGCAAAGCAGCATTATAATCATATTCAAGATTGTAATTCGAGCTCTCATGTTTGGGTGACTTTGATGAGGGGTTTGGTCTCTCATGCTTGATGAAATGCGTAGATGAATTCTTAACACTCTCCTCCTTGAGGAAGTGCATAGATCTCATGTGCCCATAGGTAAGTGGGTGATGACGCTCAAGTATTTTGAAAGTGTTGAGCTCACAAATATGGTTACAATGCTCACAAGATGTGGTCTTAAAGGAGGAGAAACAAGTGATTAATAGCTAATGCCATGACACATCCAACAAATAGACAAAATACCTTATTCTTGATTTCCAAGGTCTACACTAGAATATCAAATGGTGTGGAGAAGACAAGGATCATGACCTGTAATGTGTTGCTTGAATGTTTCATGCACATTTATAGTGACAATATGATTGTGTCGCAAGATGAGCAAACATGTGCAACAAAACCTAATTGACTCGTGGTCATGGTTTAGATCACAATTTAAAAGTGCATAAAATGGATGTGTCCTAGAATTTGAAGTATGAATAAGTGGATTGGGTGCAAAAATAATGGGGTCCAGAATATCATGTTTTTGTTGGAACAAGGTGATAATTTCTAACAATGATTTGATGAGGGTATCTTTGCTTGAAATTTGTGAGACAAGGACTTGTGTTTTTAAGCAACCTATTTTTTTTAATAAATGTGATCGTGTCATCTTGAAGTGCAAATACTTAAGAGCACATGTCATTTTATAATTACAGGGTACTATTTGCATGTGTGAGATTTTCGAGGTAGTGGCAGTAAACCATTACAATGAAGCAGTGAAGGATGTCACCTTGAAAATAACCTTAAAATAATGTTAAGCAACCAAATACATTTGAAAATCCCCCAATTGCTTATAATCATGTAGTGTACATTATTTTTGCCTATGTTTACAAAGTAAATGAAAAAGAGAAACAAGTTTTTTTGGTTTCAATAGAGTGTAAACTAAATTTGATTGTAAATTAAAAAAATTCATGAACAATCAAGAAGGGTAAACAAAAAGATATTTGGTTTTCGAGCTATCATTCTCAAGTAATGTCGTGTCAAAAAATGCCCCTAAAAGGGGCCTATAGGTCTTCAAAAGAATTAATGCAGTTTCTTATGGTGCGGGGTGCTAACGCTACAAATATGAAATCATTACAAAAAATATGCAATTTAAAAAAAATTACATCCAACTTTGTTGCATAATTTTCAAGATATGGGTTGACGAAAAAGTGTCCTATAGGGGGATATCGATGTGTGAGAAGTGAAAAAGCTATTTTTGTGGGGATACATGACCTCCTGCCACACTAGACTCACCTTCTAAACTTTGACATGCAAAAAATAATATGCTCTTTGAGAAATAACCCTGCCCTTGGGGGCCTCTAGGATAAAAACAAATGCAAAATCCTTGAAAAATGGAAGGGATCCTAGGGGAAGATTGACATGACCCTAGGGTGAACTTGGTGGTTTGAATGGGTAAGGATAGGTAGAGTAGTGTCAGTGTCTTAGTTGCATGATTTGCATAGTGTAGGAAAGGTAGAGTGGGTGGTCATGGAATTCTTTTAAACCAAACCTACTTCTTAGCTCTTAAAAAAAAATCAATTTTTTTTTCAATTTCAAAACAAAATAGAACAATTTTTTTCAAAAAATTTTGAACACTGAAATTGAAAAAAAATCTAAAACACCTTGAACACCCCTGAAGACCTCTTGCAACACCTAAGACCTTTCAACTTAAAAGGTTTGCCAAGAAATCAATTGTACATAGAAAAATATTTTTTTATTAAAAAATTCAAGAATTTTGTAGAAGTTTTTGTAGCACCATAGAAACTTAGAAATTAGCCAAAGTACATCTTTAATCACCTAGGGAGGACTTGAAAATGAGAAATTAGTTTTCTTTCCCACAAACTTGCAACAATAAACTAATTTTTCAATGATTTAACCACTTATAAATGTCCGACGAAGTTTTAAAAACCCTAAATTTTAGACTTAGACAAAATAAAATAATGCCAAGAAGGAAAAAAGAGGGAATATGTGAGAGAATCATATAAGATAAGATTATATAATTCCAAGAAGGCAAAAAGAGGAAATATGTGAGAGAATCATATGAGATAAGATAATATAGGACCTATAAGCTCAAATATTTTAACCTTAAGGTCTTCACAAGGTAGATTGCGAAAATTGGGTCTGATGTCTTGTGAGGGAGCGAAGTAGAGGAAGGTTTGTTGTGGGCATAGGGGTTGAGTTGGGCTTGTGGGTACCCATGGGTGGGAGCCAAGATGGTTGAGTCATATGATTGGGGTTGCCAACCAACTCCACTTCGCAATTCTTTTTTATTTTATTTTTTTCACAAATTTTATTAGTTTCAAAACAAATTGGAAGAAATTATTTTTTTGGATTTTTTTTTTAAACATTGAAATTGAAAAAAAGCTACAGGGGTAGACCTCTTGCAACCTCAAAGACCTTCCAACTTAAAAAGTGTCAAAAAAATGACCAAATATCAAAAAACATGTATTAACCAAATCACCCTAGAAACTAAGAAACTAACCAAAGTATCCCCTTAATCATTTGGGGAGGACTTGAACATGAAAAAACAATTTTTTTCCTAGTAAACTAGTTTTTCAATGAATTAGCCACCTAAAAATGTCCAACAAAGTTCAAAACCCCTAAAATTTAGATTTAGACAAAATAAAGTAATGTCGAGAAGGAAAAATAGGAAATATGTGAGAAAATCATATAAGATAAGAGTATGTAGGAGCCATAAGCTTTGATATTTTAACCTTAAGGTCTTCACAAGGTAGATTGCAAAAATTGGCTCTGATGCCTTACAAGAAAGAGGTAAAGACATAAGACAAAAACAAGAAATGAAAAAAGCTATATCAGGGTCACTCTCAGTGAGTTGCCTATTAGAAAAATGAGAATGCAATAAAATCCACATACAAGGAGGAAATATTTATGATTCCCAATGTATAGGTCCTTTTTTTCTCATTGCCCATAGTTTAGGCAATTATGATTGGCTTGTGAAAAAGGTTATTCCATATTGGCTACCTAAAAGGAAAGCCACATTTTCCATTTCTAAAATTCTAGTAAGATAAGAATATCAAAGCTTAAGATAAAAATGTATTCTAAGTAAACTAAAAACTAGATGCATATAACTACCTACACCAATATTCTTAAGAACACTAGTCAAGATTTCTAATTGAGTTGTGTCTGGAAGTCCCCATGAGTAATGGTGTTTGATAGAGTTCTAAGGAACTACATGATCAAGAGCATCCCTCCTAAAAGAACTTGATCTTGTATGTTGAAGACCTTATTGTAGCATCATATAGGACACACATGCTTGATGTGATGTAGAGGTAGAGCCACCATGCTATACTTGATTTAGTATCGTGACAAATACACTATGTTATACTTGTTTTGGTTTTATGGTTGAGATTTTGTGTTATACTTGATGTGGTGTCATGACAGAGAACCATGCTATACTTGATTTGGTGGCATAGTGCAGAACTTTCACTTTCATAGGATAAATAAATATATACAACTCTTGTAGATCAACACAATCACTCTTATTAGAAAGAGTGCAACTAATCAAGCAATGTGTGTGCATATGCGTGCGTATAAATATATATTTCCTACAAATATTTATATTAAGTGATAAGCAATACTTTTCTTTGCTATAGTGAATTTGAGTGATTAAATAAAGTTAAGAATGTGACAATAATTTGCATTATTTATTGACATTATGATTTTTTAATGAAATAACAATTCTAGAAAGTTATCCTTGGAAATTTTCATTGAGCCAATTTTGCCACAATAATATCTTGGATACCTTGGATACTTTCATGAGGGTGAGCATATGAGGATGAAAGTTGGCATTCTTAACATATAACATAAATTTCATTAAAAAATTTAAGAGGTAAACAAATTTTAAAACATTCCCTACAGTTCATGTGAAAATCCTCAATAATTTTGGAGAAGTAAGAAGTGTTGTTGGATGAATTAAAACTTTATAAATGAACTTTAGTACTCTAATTAACAACAAATAATCACAAAATCAACATAGGATGTTGATGATTTTTTTTGTCATCATCATCATCATCATCATCATCATCATCATCATCATCATCATCATCATCATCATCATCATCATCATCATCATCATCATCATCCTTTAGTGTATTCCTTGTCATGCCTTGAACAAGCCTTCACTTAACCCTACAGTTATATACTTCATCTTCAGATTGATTAAAGACTATCTCGAGACATAAACTAAGGAGACCATCTAATTGTGAAGAGAATTTAGCTAACATTGCAATGCCATTGCTTATGATAAATTTCAATCATTAACATCTTTTGATCATTTATATATCATCATTATAATCATTTTATTTAAGATACTCTCATCTAATCAAACTCAAAATTAAATACGATTAAAACCTCAACTTTTCTCTCTTCCAATGTCCCCACACAAAATGTTTAAAATTTTCTCATTTGAATTTAGTCAACTAGGTTGACTTACATGATGTCACCCTTGTTTGACCTATATTAATTAATATTTATAGGTTAGTTAGTGGCCTAGTTTTATTGATTTACTAAAATTTCAAGTCCTCACATAAAATCAAGAAGCTAGAAGTAGTTGAGACACAAAGTGATTGAAAGTATCACATTGACCATATGTAACCTTGAATTTCTAGTGGTTTTGACCCATTTTTGACTTGTAGAAAATCAATCTCTTTGATTTCCTTTTGACTTTGTTAACTTGATTGGAAAATTTGAGGAATTTGACTCATTGAATAGTTTGATTAGATATTGCATTTTTGGATAACATTGATTTTTTTCAATAATTGTTTGGTTAAATTATAATATTTGATTTATAGTATTACTAAGGTATTTTAAATGCATAGTTGATTGCTTCAAGATGTTATAGTATATTTGAATTCTTATTTTAACATTGTACTTTATTCTTCATATCTAAATGTTCAATTTTATACTAATTAAGTTTGCTTTGATTGCAAGATGGTTGAAGAATACTATATGATGTAACCCATGAATGGAGTAAGACCCACACCTTTTGGTGTAATCCATAAGCGGATTAAGATCCATTTTACATATAAGTGTAACCAATGATTGGAATAAGGATCATTTTGTTTGAGACATGCAATTGGAGAAAGTCTCATACAACTTAGTGCAACTTGTGACTAGAATAAGAATTATACAATTGGATGCAACTAATGAGGGAAGTAATACCCCAATTTTTAGGTGTAATCCATAGCTAGAATAAGACTTGTACGACTGAGTCTAACTCACAATTGGAGTGAGACTTGTCTTACTAGGTATAATCCATAGCTAAAGTAAAAATTATACAACTAATTGTAACTCACAATTTGAGTGAGACTTGTAATCAATGATGAGGCCAAGAAATGACACTCATTTGTCACATCATTAGTCTATAAACAAGTCCACTTTGGACATTATTATAATCATAAACCATGCTTTCATCCTTATCCTTATCCTTGTTGCATATATTTCCTATTATGATATAAAATAGTGATCTCTGAATAAAAGAATGTAATTAAATGAATCCTAAACCATGAATTCATCCTTATTCCTATCCTTGTTGTATATATTTCATGTTTTGATATAAAATAGTGATGTTTGAATTAAATAATGTAATTAAATGATTTTATGATATTGTTTTATTAATGGAGGAATTCAAGGTCATCTGAGATACTTGCAAGAATCAAAGGAGGATAGATTCAATATGACTACTACATCATGTAGCATATATTCTACATCCTATATCATCTATCATGTAACATTTTTTTATGTTCATATAGCCACTGGATAGAATTCTTGAAGCAATTGACAGACTTTGTGTAGTATATGGATGTATTTCTTGTAGCAAATATTTTTCATTGGTAGCAAGTTGGTGGTTTGAAGCAAGATCTCCTCCACGATTTATGTAACAATTAAAATGCCTTGAATATAGGGAGGAATGATTTGATTAATTGAATCCTTCTCTCTCCATTGTAATGGATTATTATTCTCATATTTGCTCTTTTTTTGTAAGCATAACTATTATTATTTATTATTGTATTTTTTGTGCAACTATAGATTTTTGGTTGTAACCTCCTAGATTTTATATCCTCTAAATAAGGCACCTATATCCCATATATAAAGGGACGAGATTAGGTTTCAAAGGAGTTAATTAAAAATTTAGTCAATAGAATAGTTGGAGAGTTTGAAGTGCAAGTACAATCATTCTATAATTCTGCTATAACATAATTATTATGTTATGAAATAAATGTAAGTTACAATAATTTAATTTGTTTAAGAATAAGAGGAGTCATGCTCCAGTATAAATGCGACATGGCTCACTCGCATAGATCTAGTAAAGACTGATTCTCATCCATTAATCTTAATTTTATTTATGTATTAATTATGTGTTGATTATTTCATGTTGTACAGTTGTGTTGTATGATTTCATATGTATCTTTCATTCTGTACATTTAATCCATTAAGTCTATGAAGCTTCCAACAAAATATTTTTATTTCAATTCTGAGTTAGAATAGATTTCTTTTGTTTTATTTTCTTTCCTACAAGTGTGCTTTAATTTCCTATACTTTCACAATTCTAAGTTATAATAGATTTCCTTTATGTTATTTACTTTCCTGCAAGTGTGATTTAATTTTATGTACTTTCAATTCATGTCATTTCCCTTCTACAAGTGTGTTTAAATTACATAATGATTAGGACCCCAACCTTCAAGAGAGACTAGTATCACACATACAATGTCGACACCCTATCAAGTTTAATGCACCCTGGGTTGATAATTAATGAAACTAGCATAGTTGAAAAACCAAGTGGTTGCACCTCATAATAGGTCTATTGAGTTAAATGTGGGAGATTGGTCTTGTGTTAGTTTAATTAGGGGTTTGTTTTTTCTCATCATTTTGGCATTGTTGTCAGGGAAGGTGTCAAGTACTAGAATCTTGAGAATGCTGGGTTATATTTCTTGATTTCTAAATTAATTTATCATTTTTCTAGATTAAATTTATTAATTTCCTAGATTAAATTTCCTTTCTTCAATTATGAATTAAAGATCATAAAGTTTCACCTTTCATCATAGGGATAAATTATGTAAGCTCATATCACATGTCTTGTCTCTACATGATATATCACTAATTAGAAATATTCAAAGAATTTCTCCAAAAAGACTAACTTCATACAAGGGGAAGAAAATGAATTATATGTTTAAAATTGAGGGAGTTTCAATTGGTGATGATACAAATAATGCACAAATGATGATTGTATATCAATAGATACAACCCCTCAAAGAAAGGATGACAGAGTTAGAGGGAATGTTGGATACTTCAGATGAAATAACAAAGGAAGATTCTAAATATATTAATGAGAAAATGGTTGCACCCATTGGATGAAACTAGCCTGCTACAAAAAATACGCCCATCTTGGTGAAAAACATTTGATAGACTTTTAAGAGTATGCATATGTTGATGAAGACCAGTCTACATTAATTACTCTTGTCAAAACTCTGACACTCAGTAATCAAGAAAGGTTGCTTGCATCAATCTCTATTATATAAATGGTTGGATCTATTGATGAGGAATGGCTACTAGAATTATTTTATTTTACTAAAACACTCATCCCTATTAGAGAAAGTAGTATATATCTAAATAAATGAATGTACCTATTGAATAAATTTGGTTTGCAGCCACAAAAATGCATGCGCTAGACCAACTTATAACATCTACAAGAAAATATGCATTGAAGTAACTTGAAATAACTTACCTTGCATTTGTTGGTATGGAAGACCAATGTGTAATAAACTTTTTATCTCTTGATAGAGAATATCAATATGAAATAATTGGTATTATATGTGATGGTGAGAAGAAATTGGTTACAATATTGGCCCATCCATGTATTGGTAAAGATAGGAAATGCGTAGTAGCTGCTTCCATGACTATTAATAAGGGAAAATGATCTACAACAAGAATATGTGCATCAAAAACATCTACACCTACTGATGAACCTGCAAAAATGAGAATGTCATATTCTTATTCACACACACACACACACACACACACACACACACACACACACACACACACACACACACACACACACATAAAATTTTACAAATGAGAGAAACATGCAACAATTGACACTGCACATATTAAAAAAATTAGTGATTGGCAATAATAGGTTTTACACCCAACAATAAAGAAGATCAACATGTGATGGTTGGTTTTTCATTGATTTTGGAAAATGTATTGCATGAATTTTTTTTTCCTATAACTATTCATGCAAGTATTGATGAAAAAAGACAAATACCAACACTTCTTCTTGACAAAATATCTTTATATAGTTGTGAAGAGGAGTGCCTGTATTGATCTCTCCTATAGAAATACATGAGCATGTGTATAAAATAAAAATTCTTATGTATGTTCCTATAAAAATGCCTATACCTATTGAAAAGGAATGATTGAATGCAAAAAAGTGCCTATATGTGTGGCCATGGTTGTTGAAATCTCAAATTTTATTGGCAAAATCAACAATCACGCACTCATTGATGGAGAATATGAATGCATAGAAATTGATAAGGTGTTCCTATTACATTCCTTAATGAAAACCATTATTTATAAACCTCATCTACATCAAAATCTATAACAATTGGTAAAAACCAATATGCAAAAATTCTTATAGGTAATTTGTATATTTCTTTTCAAGTGCATGTTTATGAGAAAGAATGACCTACAATTTTTTTTTTTTGCATTGCATTGTGAGGAAAGACAATTTGTATCATTTGTTTATGTCAACCACGAAGCCATAGATGTTGTGGGATGAGTTCATTTAAAATTAGTAGAAATAATACATTTTTGGAATGGTCTATACAAAACAAAACATAGATAAAATCACTTCAACAATTAAGAATTTGAAGGCAATGGGAGAAGGAAAATGTGCCTAGATTTGGGGGTTTTTCCCCCAAACTCATCAAGGGAAATTTACCCTTGAACCCGCTGGGGGATGCTGCCCCAAGACCCTTGCCTTCAAATTCTAGAGCTGAATTTTTTTTATGGAGGAACTATGTTGAAATGAAATGTTATTTTCATAACTCATATTTCTAATAAATGTAGTTTAGATGTTATTTTCTCATCAATAAGGATGCAATTACCTATAGAAATTATTCATATTTATAAAAAAATAATTGATGAATTTATATAGGGAGTAATAAATTTTTAAAGGCAACTAAAATAAGAATATGTTATTTATTTCCTTGATTGCTGAAGAACAAATCATGAGTGTAGACACCAAGATATATGGGCATAGAAGGAAAAGACAAAATCTAGACAAAGTGGAGAACATAGATTATTTGTAGCTCAAATAGGATCTTAGCTACCAATGCAATCAAAATCAGGTATGCTTTGTAACTCATTTAATTTTCACTTTCCTGCTTATGTTTTTCCTTCTTGTAATTGTTATGTACTTCATGTTTGGACTTACACCTGACAACCATATCAAAATTTGATGAACCATTACCAACAACAACTTGCCCATTGGCCTTGGTATCAAGGTCAGTCATGATAGCCACCACCCCAAAATTGACAACCACAACAAAAGGATGGGTGTAGCAATAACCACCCAAAACATTCTAAAATCTAGCCTAACCTTTGGGATATAAATTAATGAAAAATATTATCAACCAGTCAACCTATCGGCCCTTTGAATACACTTGGTTACAAGGCTAAGAATTGAGGATTGATTTTAGTTTTTTTAATCTTGCTTAACTTGTGCATAATCTTAGCGACAAATTGATTTTACTGGTTTAAAATAAAGAAATGATTACATGCCCCACATACCAAATAAATTGAATAGAGTTCCACCTTCATGGAAGTATTGTAATACCACATTCATAGTCATCATACTAAATAGATCACCTCTTATAAAATCTTCAAAACAAATAAAACATTCCATACCAATAATGAACTAGTCCTTGATCCACAATAATTCAAAAGTTAGACTATACCACTAAGAATTTATGTTCACAAATAACTAGCTTTTGTACAATTTTTGACTTTTGCAAATAAATTTATGAATGTATGTGTGTTTATGATTAAATGAATTCATAGGAATAGTCTTATTAGTGGCATAATACTAAATATTACTTATAGACCACCCATAAATCTTTGATTTAAGTTGTAAATCAACCTACAATCCATCCCATAATAACCTATAGGCCAACCCATAACAACTACAGGCTAGACCAAACCTTAAAACATAAAAATGGTGTAGCCTGTAACAACTATGGTAAATTTGTATGGAATGTTTTGCATAATCAATACATTTCAGATGAGGTGGTGCCAAAAATATAATATTTAATAGTTGTAGATAAAGAAACTTGGTCATCTCCAAGGAAAAAATAACACCAAATTTTACCTTGCCACGAAGTCCTTAATGAAGCCAAAACTACCCAATGGATGGAAATCCTATCAAATAAATAAAAAACCTATTACCATCTATATAAAAAATCAATCCAAGTGTATCATTCTCTCCAATAATTTGATTTTTCTCTTGGATAGATCATCCCAATTGCAAGATTTATGGTTCATATTGAGATGACATTCTTTTCCATTAATTTTAACACATTAATGTTGTCTTGGGCATTTTGAATAAAAAATTAGACCATTCTTGTATTAACCAAACATTGTTTCATGCCTTTTTCAACAATCTTTTTAAAACAACATCCAATTAAAGTTTCAAATGAAAGAAATAAATCATCATCCACAAGATTTTAAGCATATTCATTTGAAGGAATTATGATCAGAATCACTTACATATGTCAACCACAAAAGATGTTAAGATTTTTACTTGAGAATGCTTGTATTCTCTTACCAATATTGCAACATTATTATTTGCTTTCTAAATGACATTGATTTCATATATATCATGCTAGAAATAGTTTTTAGATTTTGTAGGGCACTGTTATGACATTTAAAGACCAATTTGACATTTATTTTCATATCCTTGAATCCTCACTAAGATTTATCCTTGACCCAATGGATGAAAAATTGAACCTTTCCACACACAACATTATCAAACATATTTTTGGCATTAAGATTAAATGTATGATAACTTTCAAAGCATTCCTTGTCATGACGTAGGATATTAATCTATTTTTCCATTACTAGTTTTCATTTTTTGTGTATTTTAATCTAGTATGTAATGCATAGCCTGATTATTAATGGGTTATCTATTATATATATATATATTTTATTTCCTAAGGAATTTAATATAATTATCCTCAAATGAATTTGAAATAAATTATTTCATTTCTTATTAACATCTGCTTCAAAATTTTATAGGTGAATGAACAACATATTTTATGCTTTCCATGAAAGCTTTTAGGTTGCTAACAACTTTGTTCTAGGAATATTTCTTAGTCTTATATTGTGTATACTAATACAAAGCACACCCACCAATGTGATTCATATTGACATTTAGGGAACCCACAAACTCTAATGAACTTTTAAGAAGCTTCACATCACCTGGAGGCCATCTATAAAACAATCCTATGGCATGATGGATTCATTCAATAAAGATCTCTCTACTGAGTAACTCAATATTGCTTCATAATTTTATGCATGAAGACAACCAAGTTGAATTATGGATAAGTGGCTCAAAAGTTGACTAGATATTGGACAATGGAACATGCAAAGTATGTTGCTAGTTTTGTTAGGATTTCTTTCCTTGTTAATACACATCACCTTTCATTTCATAATTATGGATAACTTCATATTGATACTCAAGTTTTAGAATGATTGGGAGATTTTAACAAGCTAGAGTACAACTTCTTCCTAACCCCTCTGTTATGTTATTAGTTCTTCAAAAATTTGAAATCTAAAAAAAAAAAGTTCAATAATGAAATCTTTAAGACATTGTTGACATCCTTGGCTCAGAAAACCATTTTTATGATTGACCAAGTGTTTAATAAAGAGCCTTTATTTGAAAATCAAGGGCAAACTTCCAAAAAATAAAAAAATAAAAGTACAAAAATCAAGAAATAAATCAATATGTCATCTTTCATTTTTTAGTCATTTATATTTTTGTTGCTTACACTTGCAATATATATTTTTATTTGCATGTTTATTACAAAGGCTCTAGGGCTAGGTGTTTGTAACGATAACATCCTTGCCACAAATGATAAGGATTCCTATTTTTAGGGGGGTGGTAGGATCTATGCATTGATTTGTCATCTTTCCTCTTTGTTGCTTACCCTATCACATATTTCTCCCATTCATTATTTAGCTACATATCCATGTTCTATTCTTTCTTTAATGGTCTTGTACTCGCTCATCATGTGGCTATAGTTTCCTAGTTTGTTAGGAATCTAGAACAACAAACATGTTCTGACACCACTCGTTAGGATCTTGCTCCTCAGAAAGAGCACAGTATGATTACCAAATATAAGCAATTGAATATGCGGAAATAACCAGAAACACAAGTAACTAGAATTCACCAATAGCACAGAATATGAGAGACAATACACTATTTTGTATTAACACTATACAGAAAAGAATACATCAAAGAGCCGCCACACTCTTTCACCTTACAGAGATTCACCACACCTCAAGTGTACAGTAATTATTCTCACACACACTCTCCTACACAAAAAACGGTCCCAACAACCAACTCACACACAGAATTGGTGTTCACCTCACCAACCAGTCAGTAATAACCCTGCTGGTACACCAAGCACTCTATAGCACTTCAAGCTGATCTCTCATGAACCTGCAACCTGTAATTCAAAGACCAAACTTACATGTAGATCACCAATGAGCTTGCAACAACCTGCAACTCATAGATCTTACAACTAGAAGGAACTCTTCCTTTCTATCTCATGCCTTAAACAATACATGCCAATGGGTCTATAAATAGATCCCTAACTCAAACAATAACTAGGACTCTTAATTTAGATAATTATCTTCGCAACCCAAGACTCTTACTGGTCTTGACATGCAAACTCATCGTTCACTTAACTAACTGTCCGTGAAATGAACACTTCGGGAACACACAGGCGACCGACGCCGGTCCCTGCTGGTCTAGTTCTACCGACGTTGGCCGACTTTCTACCGTCGCCGATTGCCTTCTGCACTGGACTCTGCCGACGTCGGTCATGCTACCGACGCCAGTTCCTGTAGAACTCAGCAACCATCTGTTCCTAGTTTGCAAAGGTTGAAGCTTTTAGCTCCACAACCTAACAATCTCCCACTTGGAGATAAACAGCTGCAACCTGTACCTGTACCTGTACACCGTCTAGTTTGTTTCCTTGGCTTTGTATCCCTCCTCAAGATCACTCTTGAAGACCAACCACCACAAAATCCGTGATGCAAAATATGTCATCCAAATTACCTGCCACATCCGCATCTACAACCATGTAGAAAAAGAACTTGACCCTGCATAGCATGTGCACCTGCTGCTGGTCCCACTGAACTGCCCTTCAGTATTACTCTTCCGGATTGACTCCAAACTTGTGACAACTCCCACTGCTTGGGAAAACTCAGGTTTAGTACATACCATGCACTCAACCTCATTATGCGAATCAAGACACCTGTTCTATGAACTGTCTTGCCATCGGCGTGCTAACCGGCTTCACACAATCATCCTGAAACAAAGTCAACAAGACCTCCATGTCTCTAGAACACACTCATGCCAAAGAATCTTGCTGCTCCCAGATTCTCCATGACAAACACCTGAACTAGCTTTACCTTTAGTTCAGAAATACCTGTATATGTAACCCTGCAACAAGCACATCATACAGAAAATAGAATAGTGTAGCTAATACTATCCAACCTGGTAAAGAGAAACACAATGATCAAACCTCCATTGCCCTGCAGCTAATACAAGATCATATACCCTGATCTTCCATCTCACGTATCCATTTCCGCTCTTCTTCATCCTCAACATCCATTCGTCTCTCAGTGCTTACTTCCAGCTGGCAACACTTCCCAAAACACCTGTTTGGTTCTCCTCCAAGGAATCACATCCTCATCCATGCCAAGCTCCCACTGTTTCCTGGATCTACCTGTTCTGCTTCTTCAATAACTTCCTGGTCCTATGCCATAAGTGAGCAACAAGTAGTGTAAAGAAGGGAAATGATGAATTTAAGAACTTACTTACACCTTCAGTCCTCCATATGGGCGCTTGAGACTCCATGACAACTCGCTGTCCACCCAAAATTCGTCTCAGTAACCGATGCCGGTCACATCTCAGTCTACAGCCGACCGATGTCGATTCCCTGCGACTGCCTCCTTGCCGACGTCGGTTTCCCCTGGCCGACGCCGGTCTCTGTCTGCCCCGAGTCACCGACGTTGGGTTGAACATAGCCGACGTCGGTCCCTGTATGGACACCGACGCCGGTTTTCCTGCCGACGTCAGTCTCTGTGTTTTTCTTGTGAGACCTGACTTTTTCCCGCGAGCTCTTTTTGGATCAAAACCTTGTCCAAATTACCCTTGCTCTGCTCAGAATTCCTCTGTACCTTATGCTGAACTCTGTCCGTCACTTTCTCCTTGAAAACCAAGGCTTTCCCGTTCTTGTCACTAACATCGGATTCCTCAAGAAACCTTACCTTCTTCTTCTGCATACAGAAACCACGATCCATGCCTTCCAAATCCGAAAGCATATTCTTTGACTCAAGAACCAGCATCTCCTTCTTATCTATGTGACCAAGCCTATCAAGCCACATCTCTGAATCTACAGCTGAAGTAGATAACCCAGAAAGAGAATCAGTAAAACAAGTAGATAGATAAAGCGTACCTACTTTCTTACCTCTAGCTATAACAAGTGTACCCTTGGTAACCTTCCAAGAGTCTGCTGTGAGAGTTACTGTGCAACCCTCTTCACCCAAACTTCTAACCGAAATCAGATTCCGCTTCAGAACTGGGACATGCATGACCTCCTTTAACACCCATGTGTCACCTATCTGCAATTTCAGCTTCACTTTGCCTTTGCCAATAATCTGACAAGGCTTACCATCCCCTACACAAATTTCTCCAAAGTCTCCCTGGACATACTCATGAAAAAATTCTCTATGTGGAGATGCATGAAAAGAGGCACCAGAATCTAATACCCAAGATTCTACTTTATCCAAAGAACATACCAGAGCATCCTGTGCAACGTAGCCTGCAACATCTGCTTCTTCTCCACGTTCTTCATGATGATCTTCACCCGATCTGCAATCTCTCTTTAAGTGCCCTTGATTTCCACATTTCCAGCAGGTTATTCTGCCATACCTGGACTTGGATCTCTTGCCTGTCTTTGACCTTGATCTCCCACGCTCTGTCCTCTCTCTTGGCCTTCCTCTTCCTTCAACACTTAAAGCATTTCCAGATAATTCACTTGTGCTTTTCCTGCGTATCTCTTCATTCAAGATCACACTCACAACATCATCCACTTTTAAGACTTTTGAAGGAGACACAGCATTAGAAACTGCCATTACCAAACCTTCCCAACTTTCAGGTAATGAACACAAGATTAAGAGAGCTCTAAGTTCATCATCAAATACAATATTCACTGAACTTAACTGGTTTACCAAACCATGGAAATCACTAAGATGGCTATGAATAGATCCACCTTCCAACATTTGCAAATTAAATAAACGCTTCATAAGAAATACCTTGTTTGAAGCCGAGGGTTTTTCATACAAATTTGCCAAAGATTTCATCAACTCCACCGTTGTCTTACACTGTGATAAGCTGGAAATCACAGATGAATCAAGACTCAATCTAACAGATCCCAGAGCCTTCCGATCAAGAACCTCCCATTCTTCATCTTTCATATCCAAGGGTTTGCTAGCAACCCCACCCAACGGTAAGTACAAATCTTTCTGATACAGATAGTCCTCAATCTGCATCCTCCATAATTGGTAGTTCTTGCCATTAAACTTTTCCATTCGTAGTTGACTGCTTTCTGTCATTGCTCAACTCCCACTCAAACAGAAACCCTGTGAGTAACCTGTAATCAAAACACACTACCCAGATCTACACCAATCTGTTAGTATCCCAACCAAAAGCTCTGATACCACTTATTAGTATCAAGCTCAAGAACCTACAACCAAGGCTCTGATACCACTTGTTAGGAATCTAGAACAATAAACATGTTCTGACACCACTCGTTAGGATCTTGCTCCTCAGAAAGAGCACAGTATGATTACCAAATATAAGTAATTGAATATGCAGAAATAACCAGAAACACAAGTAACTAGAATTCACCAATAGCACAGAATATGAGAGACAATACACTATTTTGTATTAACACTATACAAAAAAGAATACATCAAAGAGCCGCCACACTCTTTCACCTTACAGAGATTCGCCACACCTCAAGTGTACAGTAATTCTTCTCACACACACTCTCCTACACAAAAAATGGTCCCAACAACCAACTCACACACAGAATTGGTGTTCACCTCACCAACCAGTCAGTAATAACCCTGCCGGTACACCAAGCACTCTATAACACTTCAAGCTGATCTCTCATGAACCTGCAACCTGCAATTCAAAGACCAAACTTACATGTAGATCACCAATGAGCTTGCAACAACCTGCAACTCATAGATCTTACAACTAGAAGGAACTCTTCCTTTCTATCTCATGCCTTAAACAATACATGCCAATGGGTCTATAAATAGATCCCTAACTCAAACAATAACTAGGACTCTTAATTTAGACAATTATCCTCGCAACCCAAGACTCTTACTGGTCTTGACATGCAAACTCATCGTTCACTTAACTAACTTTCCGTGAAACGAACACTTCGGGAACACACAGGCGACCGACGCCGGTCCCTGCTGGTCTGGTTCGGCCGACGTCGGCCGACTTTCTGCCGTCGCCGGTTGCCTTCTGCACTGGACTCTACCGACGTCGGTCATGCTGCCGACGCCGGTTCCTATAGAACTCAGCAACCATCTGTTCCTAGTTTGCAAAGGTTGAAGCTTTTAGCTCCACAACCTAACATAGTTTGCACATGCAACCACTATATAGAGTAATCCACTACTAGAGTAAGACTTATAAAATTGATTATAACTTAAAATTGGTGTGATACTTGTAATCCATGATGAGGCCAAGAAATGACACTCTTATTTCACATTATTAATCCTCAAACTTGTCCACTTCGGCCATTATTATAATCCTAAACTATGCTTTCATCTTTGTTACTATCCTTGTTGCATATATTTTTTGTTATAATATAAAATAATGATCTATAAATAAAAGAATGTAATTAAATGATTTTATGATATGGTTTTGCTAATGGATGAATATATGGTAATCTAAAATACTCTTAGGGATCAAAGGAGGATAGATTCAATGTGATTGCTACATCTTGTAGCATCTATTCTCCATCTTGTAGCATATATACTATAGTATTTATTTTGTTATTTTAGCCACTAGATAGAATAATTGTAGAATATGAAATACATCTTGTAGCATTTTGATATATTTCCTATAACAACTATTTTTTAGTGACAATAAGTTAGTGATTTGGAGCAAGATTTCCTCCATAATTTATGGAACAATTATAGTACCTTGAATCTAAGGAGGAACGATTCACTTAATTGAATCATTCTCTCTCTATTATGACATATTATTATTCTCATATATATTCTTTAGTTATAAGCATATATACTATTTTTATCTATCATATTTGGGTGCAATCATAGATTTTTTGTTGTAACCTCCTAGATTTTATATCCTCTAAATAAGACACCTATCTATCCTATCCAAAGGGAAGAGATTAGGTTAAAAATAAATTAGTGAGGAGTTAAATAAGAATTTAATCAATAATTTTTTTGGAGAGATAAAAGTGTGAGTAAAATCATTTTATAATTTTTATATAACATAACTATTATGTTATGAAATAAATTCAAGTTGCAATAATTTAGTTGTCTTAAGGAGGAGAGGAGTCATGCTCCAATCTAAATGAAGCAGGGCCCACTCACATGGATATGGTAGGCTAATTTCTCATCTATTATTTTTAGTTTTTTCTATGTATTATTTATGTGTTTGTTGATTATTTCATGGTGGACAATCGTGTTGTATGATTTCATATGTATATTTCATTATGTACATAAAAACCATTAAGTCTAGGAATCTTCCAATAAAACATTTGTATTTCAATTTTGAGTTAGAATAGATCTCATGTATGATATTTATTTTCCTATAAGTGTGATTTAATTTCATGTAATTTTAATTCATGTTGAGTTTTATTTGGTAAATATAGCTTTGACACTAAATTCTAGCCTAATGAGATAGTGCATTAGAACTTTCATACAAGATTTGAGTCTTGCATGCTCACCTGAAGTGCATAGCTTGGTACTGGTTCCCATAGGTTTTTGTTGCACAATAATAATTAACCATATTATTGATGTTAAACATGATTTTAATTAGATACCCTATATAAGAAAATATAGACATAACCCATATTGAGTCTAATCACTCTACTTAACTCACATGACGCCATTCATTATGAACATAGTAAGTTTGATAAAACTAGCTACTTCATATATTACGCTTAAACATCAACATAGGTAAAAATCCCTCCCTCCTCATAGTGAATAGAACATTGGTATTTATACTTATTTATCCATGACCAAGTATTTAAAACATTAATGACCAGAGTAAATCATCAATGGACTCTCAATAGACTGAGAGTTGTGGCACTCAATCAACTAGTTCTTCCTAAAGACTCAGGCCTCTGTGCCCCCTATATCCTCACTCTATGATAGATCTCTACTGCCATGTGTTACTCTAATTGTAGGTTAGTGAAAATATTCCTATTAATAAGGATAGGTTGACCTATATGAATCATTCTTTTAACTTCTCTCACTTCCCATGCACTCCCCTAGTCTTCCACTTTTGTTTCAATTCCTACGTCCTCTGGTTCCTCATGACTCATTCTCCTTTGACTAGGTCCTCTTGTGTTGGTCCTTCCATGCCATTTTCCTCTTGCATCCTATAGGTTCCATGCCATAGTGATTATATGATTATACAGCTTTTGTGCCATGGTTCTTCTGCATTATGCTAGTTTTGCACCAAAAATGGACAATACTTAGCTAGAATTTGGGGCCAACATCACCCTACACTATGCTCTTAGTCCATTCTAGACTAAGTTGCATTAGTGGCCTCTGTCAAAAATGTAAGTCATATTTTATCAATCTCCTTCTTCAAATTATCCCAATGCTACAATGCCTTGAGCACCTTAGTCGTTATTTCTTCAATGGTCCCTTTTTATTTATTCATTTATTTGGGATGGCTAGAGGTCTCATGGGCCTTCTTAACTAGTTCATCTAGGGATGCGGTAACATCCTTTTGGACATATTCAAGTGTTGAAACCTCTTTGTCAACCTATCCTTAGAGGGATACAAAACTTGCATTTATCTGTTGATGATGTGTATTTATTATATCCTCCATCATCTCCACATCCATGAATGCCTTGGCATGCTCTACATGGTCCTTTATTATGAATGTAGCATCAACCAATTATTACCTTTAGGATTATTTAACTTAGATCTGGGCCTCCAAGATTTTATTTAAGTGCACAAAATATACACAAATTTCATATAAAATGGGGATGGCTTCCCCAATCCTCTCTAGGGAATGCTGGTAGACTTTAACTACTATGGGAAACTTCTCTAGTAACTCTAGTTCCTCATCTTTTGATTTGGGATACTCCTTACATCACTTTAGTAGAAGGTTCACCAAGGTCTCTACCTTACCTATGGTGTCCCCATCAAAAGGTACACCATCTTACAACACCAATTCTTGTTGCAAAATTATTTTATAGAGGTTCAAAGCTCTCACTTTTGCCTCTATGGCCTCATAGATCTGCTACTTTAGAGTAACCACTTCTTTGACGAGTACTTGTTTAGCAATAACCTATTTATTATACAGACCCAAAATTTTGGCATGTTTTCTCTTAGTAATACATGTATCAAAATTTGATAAAATATTTTGGTGCATGACCTCCAATGCCATCTTAAAAAATGCTGCACTCACTTAAAGGGGGGATGTTTTGAGGATCCACATATAGCATTTTAGGTATCACAATAGTATCTGATCCAAAAGAGAGGTTGTTATAGGGAAGCTCAGATTCCCATTCCTCATTATACATGTCTAGAAGGAAGGCCACTTGATTCCATGTTTCTAAGGTTTCATCCTTAGAAATGAAGTATGGCCATAGATAGAGCATCCTCTCAAGGACACCATATTGATAATGCTCATATAGATCGGTAAATACATCATCACCAGGATCTTCCATAGACCCAACCAATTCTTTCCCCTTATTAGGATCACACTCTAAGGTGGCCTCTCTATAAATATCCATGGAGATGCTACCACCAGTCCTTTCACTCCTTTCTTCTTCCTCACTACCCTCCTCTTCACCATAGAGTGGTTATGCATCAATTAGTGAGTCATCACAGGTAGCTTCTTCCCACACCAAGGATGGAGTCTTATCAGAGTCAGAATCCAAGTTATAAACCCATAATTCAAGAATATCCTATTGGGGCATTGGCCTTGTGGCTCATTAATGTACAATCCCTAAATTAGAATCCCTTGGGGGAGATGGTGGTGGAGTTACTTTAGGGGGAAATGATAGAGGTGGTGAAGAAGGTGGAGGTGGAGGAGAAGGCTAGGGAGAAAAAGAGTGTGGTGGAGAAGGGTGTAGTTTGGAGGGCATGGGGGAGAAGATGAGCAAGGTGATGGAGAAGGATGAGGTAAGGATAAAGAATGATGATGTGATGGAGAGGGGCATGGCGGAGGTGAAGAGGGAATGGTAGAGATGGGCATGGTGGAGGTGCCTAGACCATCTTTTGCCTCTTTTATGGAACTTGATATCCACTTATGTTGGCACCAGGATCTGGCCACTTCTTCTTCTTCTTCATTGGTGGTGGTAATGGAATATTTTGTTTAGGGTCCCCACCCTTTGGATCTATTTGAGAGTGCATCATGTAGAACAAGTTGTGAACTTGTTCTCCCACCATTACATGCCTGACCTTGATGTCAGTTAAGTCCATCTAATTCTTTTTTGTATAGGACTTCTTGCCTAGATAGACAAATATTTTTTAGAGGGTGTCAATATACAAGTCTATTTTCTCAACCTCTAAGATAATAGAATGTGCATCATAAATATGGTTCATAAAATCTATGAAGTACTATGCTGAGAAGGCATATGGTAACTTGAGCCATGCAAGATTTCTCCAAAAGGGTTCATTTTGATGCATATAAGGGAGAAGTGTTGCTTAAAAACAAAATACACTTGCTTAATAGCTAAAGGGGGTAAGTCCTTCAAGATGCACCACTCATTCTCAAACATCACCTTCATCTCATCAAACCAATACCTCTTCTTGATCTTGTATGGAGGGGTACTGTGTTGAGGGTAAGTTAATACCTTGTAGTGTTCATCAAGGGACTTATGTATGGGATGGTATACCTACTTCAATGATCTTGAGCTATATTCCAATACATCAATATCATCAAAAACCATTAATAGAAGAAAAACTCCCCCATGAAAATCTATGCTTAGGTACCCGATGGGTCTTCTCTACATCTTCAATAATATTTTGGGTAAAATACATAGCCTAGTTATATTTAAGTCCTTGAGTGATTTGGTGGGAAATATAGAGGTGCACCATGTCAACCTCTTTCCATCAATTGGTACCATTGATCTTGGTCATAATGATTCATGCTGTAACCCAAAGGGTAGGATCTTGTAGGTTCTTGATATGCATGGCATGGCCCTGCTTCTAGTACATGACCACTATGGAAATCTTTTGAACTTCCTTAATGTCTACCAAGTCATCAATCATGCTCATTCCTGAGCAATGTAGTCCTATGACCTTACTGATCCTCTTAGGCATGATCTTCATGCTATGCCTAGTGAAGTATATGTATTCCTCATATATGCACAAGAGAAGGAATTGTACTACATCTGTGGGTTTACCAAAGTATGGTAAATTGAAGAGCTAGAATAGTCCTACAACATCTATATAGTTGAAGATATTAAGATCAAACACAACTTGGTTCTTGGTGTTCTAGCACTCGACATGGTAATCATTTTAAAGATAAACCTTGTTTCCAAGTTACCAATGATTGTAGTAAAAGATGGTGAAAGTGGAAACCTTAGATAACTAGTTGTTCACATGTAACACTAACTCTAGTTATTACATCTCTTATATCAACAAAGATGGGGCTGAAGATGATTGGGACTTATGTGTTGAGGATGATTGAACCTTATTTGCTTTTTGAGTCATGCTTGCTTCCTCTTCTTCCACACACTAAACTTAATTTTTTGGTGTTCTTCCCTAATTAGAACCCAATCTCTTTCACTTACCTCCTCTTCTTATGATATCATAAGAAGTGGTTCAATCCTTTGGGCATTTTTCTTAAGCTGCATCACTCTCTAAGGTACCTAAAGGTTAATGCATGACCATCCAATGTTTTCAAAGGAATACATGGTTCTGGTTGATAACTTTGGCTTTTGGAGCTTGAGTATCCTCTAATGGTGGACTTGTAACCTAAAACCTATAGCTTTCATTACTATCCTATGTTTCTTTCATGTAACCAAACTTGTAATACCTATTTACAAATTTACAATGCCCCATGTAGTTTACTGTGGAAATAAATTCACTCTGCTTGGCTTTTGGATTCATTTTGCTCAACTCTAGTAGTCACTTTGTTCAGCTCTAGTAATCTCAAATAATCACAAAGTTAAAATGTAAAAAGAGTTTAACTTGCCTATTTATAGATTCAAGGGGGGTTAATGATCATTAATACCTTTCCTTTACCCATCACCTCATGTCATTAATGTAGATCCTTAACAACTATCATGCTTGGATCCTCAATTTTGGTAATTAATAATTTTTATGGTATTTGTCACATCATGCCATTGGCTCATTCTTTATCATAACTATTCTTTTTGCATTAATGACACATTCCATCTCACGCCTTTCTTTAAAGTAGATGATATCTATGTCTCACATTCAAACATGCACTGTTAGATCTGATTTTCCTAGATCAAACACATACTATTGATCTACTTCTATGTGGCTTGAACACATACCATTGATTTATTTGATATCTCCCACAATCATAACAATTATCAACCTCTCACTTGTTTTCAAGATTCACTGACCTTTTGACCTTGATCTCACTATTGGATCTATTTTGTATGAGTGAATGAGAACTATAGATCTATTTGGACCCACTAACTCAAACTCATACACATGCTGTTAGATCTAGATTATGCTCTTGATATCATGCCACTTATCATTGATGCATTCAATTTTAGGATCCTCTAAATTTTGACTTGATGCTCACTATTGATCTTTGATGAAAAATTAAAATGCTCCATTAGATCTTTGGGACCAATTGACACTACCCTAACATGTTCACCATTGGATCTTCATGGTATGGCGACCATTGATCTTAGAGAATTTGAATTCAAATGACTATTTTATGAGGCTTAAAATTGACATTTGCATGCCCTAAGAACCTCACATGCCCATGTACCTTTCACACCTATCAAACCCTATGCACCTAGGTAACTTGTGTGTTTTACTTATTAAACATGACTTCTTACTACATACTAAAATGAGTAATGGTCCAAAAAAAATATAACCAAAAATTTAAAAGGAAATTACATAAAGATAAGTTATGTGAAACAAAGGCAACACTTTTATTGAAAATAAGAAATCCTAAACTAATGGCACAAGACTTATTAATTATAATACTTCAGGTATTTAGAAGTGAAATACAACCAGAGCTAGCTTCCATTATAGTTCCCAAAAAGGAACTGACCATCCATCCTTTGCAACTGACATGCTTCAATAGGTTGAATGCTATGAATTATAAAAGGACCATCCTAGTGGATTCAAATATTTTTAGGGTGACATGCAAACTTGGAATCGTATAACAAGACCTTCATTCCTAGAGAAATTGTTTTATTCTTTATATGATGATCATGCCATGCCTTTTGATTGCATTTTTTCACATCGTGGCTCCAATGAGTGAGGAACCTAGATTTATCTAGTTGTATTAAAGTGTCTAGGTGCTCTTTTAAGGATGAATCTTCATCTAATTATCCTATTCATGCTATACATAGAGATGGTACCAAAAAATCCACTGATAAGACTACCACTTTACCATACACTAAGTTAAATGACATGCATTTATTTAGGCACTTATAGGTTATGTGGCAAGCTCATAGTATTGTAAATACACTATCATACCAATCAGTTCAACCAATGTTATAGATATTTATTAGTGTGGTACATAGGATCTTGTTGAAAGCCTCAGTAGTTCCATTAACTTGTGGATGATATGGTGTTATTTTGTGGTGTGCAATCATGAACTCAACCGGTAAGATGTGAATTATTTCATTCAAAAAGTGGGTTTCGTGATCAATGGTGAAACTTAAGGGACATCCAAATTAATTTATGATATTATCTTATATGAACCATGTAGTAGTAGCAATACTATAATAATTTGTTGTTGTAGCTTTAACCTAATGTGTAAGGTGGTCGGTTGATGCAATGATGTACTAAGAACCTATTCATTATCCTACTAGAGTGATGGTGCCAAAAAAATTAATAGCCCACTTCTAAAAGGGTTCCTAACAAGGAATGGGTCATAGAAGCATGGCATCCCTTTGGTTAGGCTTGCCTACACACTAACATATGTCATATTATCTAAGATATACTTTAGCATCTTGGAAAAGAGTTGGCCACCATAATCCAACAAGCAAAACCTTTCATGTGGTAGCCTCTCCAACATAGTGTGCTCCTATAATACACTCATGAACTTTTTGGAGTACCTATAGTCTCTCATGTTGCATTACACAACATCAAAGAACTTTGTCATGGCCCATTTTGTAAATATTTCCTCCTATAAGCTAAAAGGGCGTGGTATGAACTATGAGTTGCTTTTTTTACTATGGGTTAAGATAGTCAAGTGAAGATCTAGTGGTTAATAATGATGTGATGTCTTCCAGCTCTTTAGGTACCCATGTAATGTAGAAGAGCTATACATCAAGTAGATCATCTTCTATGGCATGTGGTGGTTCTTTGTTATCAATCCACGATAGGTGGTCAGGTCCATAATTGGCTTTCCTAGGTTTCACCATAATGGAAAATTGGAACTTTTGGAAAAAAATAATTCCAATGATAGATATATCCATGTAGTATAGGTTTATTGACAAGTTAATTTAAATCCTCATGATCTGTATAGAAAAAAAAAAGAGTGGCTAATAGGTATTGTCTGAATTTCTAAAAAATGTAGACCATTGACAATGCTTCATGCTCTGTAGTGGTATAGTTTCTTTTATCTAGTGTGAGCTTCCTACTGGCAAAGTAGATTGGATGATCCAAGTGACCTTCACCCAGTTGTAGAAGGATTACACCAACGACCATGTCAAATGCATAAACATGGACATGGAATGGTTTTGTCCAATCAGAGAACTAAAGGAGAAGAGCACTAACCAGCTTTTCTTTTAGAATTTCCAAATCCTCTTTACAATAACAAGTCCATATAAAATTATCATTATGCTTTAGAAGTTCCTCCAGGGGTGTGACAATCTTTACATATCCATGGATGAACTTTCTATAGTATCCCATATGGCCTAGAAAGGCACAAACCTCATACTAAGTCTTGGGTGTTGGGAGGTGAAGAATAATAGATACCTTCACCAAGCATACCATAAGTTATTCCTTAAAAATAATATGTCATAAGAGCACACCAAAAGGTGTAGCAAATAGGCACCTCTTTAATTTCAATGAGATTTGTAAGACCTGATAGCGCTCAAGCATAAGCCTCAGGTTAAAACAATGGTCCTTGACCAAACCATAAACTATCCAATCATCCAAATAGACTTGAAGGAACTTGCGAATGAAGTCCTTAAAGGCTTCAAATGCTATTCTAAAAACATTATTGGGGTATTTTTCAACCCAAATGACATGATAGTATATGCAAAAGATCCCCATTTGGTGGTGAACGTTGTCTTAGGTTGGTCTTCTTCAACTATTTAGAACTAATGGTACTTCAAGAAGCCATCTATGAAGGTATATACCTCACATATATCAACACCCTCAAGGATCTCCTCCTTGAATGGAGTTAGAAAATAATTAATTACACAAGATACATTAAGCACTCAGTAGTCCACACAAATATGGATGCACTCATCCTTATTAATACTAATCACTATGGGACTGACCCATTCAAATTAATCAGTGGGGTGATTACTCTTGTGCACAACATGATATAAATTTCCTCTTTGAAATACACTTGTATATTATGATTCATTATATATGGTCATTTTATAATTGGTTTAACATTGTCAACCAGCTTGATATGCATCTTTCCCAAGGATGGGTGGACTCCCTTCATTTCACTATAGTTTCTTGGGAAGACATCTTGATATTATTTTATCAATTTAAATATTGTTGAAATCTTTGTGTCAATCCAATAGTTTCCTACTATCACCATATTTGATTCTTGTTCCATGCTAATGTTGCATTGAACAGTCTGAATAGGTCCATTATAGGGTTTGTCTATATCGACATCTATGTCTTAAATAATTCTTATGCCAACATCCATAAGAACATCTAAATGGCTAGACAATGGGTTGAGTGGAGTGGATACTTCACCTTATTCCACTTGTAACACAATATTTTGTTTCTCCAAATGAATTTATTCATGTTGGTCTTGCTCAAGAACTATTGCGAGTGTAGGAACCAGGGACATCAATGGTTCATTGAATAGGTGTAGGGGTTCCTCAAGGTCCTAATGGATACTCCTCATGAATTATTATATGAGACTTGGGTCACCTACAACCACTTTATGCATGGCTTGGAGAGTAAGGTGTAAATCCATCCTCAATGAAGAAGAAGACAATGCTGAGTTCATGTTCTCCTTCAGTAAATGCTAGGACCTGATACCCATGTGTTTCTCTTCATGAATTTACCATACTTGTACATAATTGTGTAAAGTATCATAGAAATCATGAACCCATAAATATTTTGGTGAGTATGATTCATCATTTCTCCACATTGTTTCACAAGATTTTATGTGGGGCTTAGGTGTTTGTACTCCATTATAATTGACTATTCCCTTTACTTTGTTATCATGATGGAACCGATGGTGTAAGGCTAAGCACACATGATCCCACTAAAGGATTTGTTCAAAATGGGTTATCCACCATCAAGAAACTATTCCATTAAAGAGATGGACCAAATATTGTATATGATCTACATCAGTGTGGTAAAACTCTTTAAGGCATTGAATGAAGTCTTGAACTTCCATTTGCCTATGGAACCTTGGGGCTTTGTCAAGTCTTTCAAGTGGTGTCTCTATGATAGGTCCCCTCATGACTTATCCAATGATAAGGTGAAAAAACCTATGTCATTTATTGAACTGGCACAACACATTATCTTGACTATTGATGGTATTACATACTCTGCTAGTGAGGTCATAGTAACATGAGCCCAACAATTATAAGAATTACTTATAGTGTAAGAAAGGGACTGAGTATCTGACCATTGAATAATGACATATGTAGTGGGATATCTTTGTTAATAATTTATTTTAGTTATATTATATATGTGGTTTATGTCTTCATCAACATTGATAGGCTCTATGTAAGGAGGTGCTTATGCTTGATCTAGTGGTATCACAACACACTGATCAATGTTCTTAAAACTAATGTAACACTTCTTGAAACTCAAGTCTACATTATTCTCATATCACTAAGGTCATTCAAATAGAGATAGGTAATCATCAACTTTAACTAATTACAAAACCTCAAAATTTACCTTGAAAGGCATGCCAAGTATGTCAACTATTGTGTTCTTGAGGACCCTGATAGGTAACATACCAGTCTTATTTTCCATAAAAAAGACATGATGTGAAGGTTGTAGTGATATATTGGACATATTTCACCATGCATATTTGGTGAGGATATTTACTTTTGCACTAGTGTCTATTAGTATGTCCTAGATTACCCATCCATTGATGACAACATTAACCAATATTTTTTGATCTTCTAGAGGAGCAGAGGAACTAGGAGTGTCCATCATCAAGCATGATTTAGGTGATGATCTTCACTTTGCCTAGTGACTCGAGGGTGAACCAAATTTGGTAGTCAGGCTTGGTTCTTAATCCAAATGCTTAGCTTTGGGAAAATATCCTCATCTAGCATGTGCTTACATAATTATTGAAAGTCATTGTGCACCATATTTTGAGGCTCAAGTTCCCTTTGCATATTAGCACACTATGTTACTTTTTTATCTCTTGGAAACTAAATATATCCCTAAAGTTCTCATAATAATGCCATTATATCTTAGAGGACATACTTTTATTACTGGGAATCATGATACTTTCTTGCTCGCGGTTCTTTATTTTGCACTTTCTCAATAGGATTAGAGGTAGACTGAGTCTATTCCCCACTGTGACAGGTAATGTTTACCTTTTGAACTATAGGGATACTTAAGTGGGTGCACCAATGTGGTTTATCAATTCAAATCATACCATTACTCTTTTCATTTCACTCCTTGGTGATAGCCATGTATAAGTCAGGGCACTCTTCCAGTTGGTGGTCCTTTTTGTAGAAAGCACATGTAGGGTATTCTAAATAATCTCATTGGTAGTGATCTAGAGATCCATAGTTATAACATCTCCTACATGGAAAAAAACCACCTCCTCATCCTCATCTTCTTCCTTATCCATAATATCCACCATTGTCTTTATTGTTAGCTAAAGATGTTTGGTGCGTGTAGTGTGCTCATACTTCATGGATGTCACTAATCAAATGGTAGTCATTAGTGTCATGAGTATATATGTCATAGATATTGAAATATTTAGACACATTAGTTTATGTATCTAATTATAGATGAAGAAAAGAGTGTACATAATTTTCTTCATGATATATTTCACATGTATTTTTAAGTACCACATAGATGTTCTTATGTAGGTAATTGCTCTATGTATGCCCTTCAGATTCATAGTTTGTACACCAAACACCAATGCATGTATCATTTGAATTATTAGCTATCAAAATCTTTAGTTATGATGTCATTAAAGTTATCTAAGATTTCATGAAAGGACTGATCACAACATTAATGCTTCTAATTGCCTCAGCATGGAGAGTAGCTTTTAAAGCCTCATACAAGCTAGTGAAATTTTGTTGAGATAATGTTCATCAAAAAGGTAGTAGTAATCCTCCCACAAACCATTATGCATATTGAGAAATGTTAATATTAAATGACATTTTAGATAATAAATTCTTAAACCATGCATCATACTCTCGTATGCTTTCAATAAGTCCTTGCTTAATGTACTTTAGCACAACTATGCTCTATTTCTCAAATTCAAGAATGTCAAACTCTTGAAGGAAAGCTATTTTAAGTTGATCATAATAAACCACCACTTTTTAGGGTTAAAATTTCAATACCATTTATGGATGCATTCTAAAAGTGTTGTTGTAAATTAGGTGGCCTTATTCATAGAAGAAGTAATGCCTCATGCACTCCAAATCAATTTGCATTTGTGGATATGATCAACTACATTATCCATACCCTAATAATAGGGAAAGTGAAGTGTCATTTAATAGTATACCATAGTTAGTTGAGGTGCTTGAATGGGTGGTTTTTGGGAGCCTCTAGCCCTGATCCTTGAGGAGGAAGTTCACTACCTCTTGTGCTACCACCTAGTCCACCTCCAGTAATAATACTCATGATATGGGGCATGATAGATAGTTGATTAGTAAAATTAGGGCCTGTAATCTATCCTTGTAGGATTTGTCTACTAGGCATTCTAAATTATGCCATATGATTCCCTTAAAGAGGGAAAGAAAGCATTAAGTCTAAATAAGTGTCAAAAGGCTTAGCTCTAGTATTTATTACTGGTTCAATCTCTAATTCCAAACTATCTATATCCTTGTTATGTATATATACTTCATCTAATTCAAGAGCATGAACATGTACTATGGTTGGGAATTTGGGTTGGTTGAGATGTGGTTGTTCAGTTACCACCATCCAGCTAGTTTTTCTTTGATATGATAGCAGTGGCATAGGACATAACTCAAAAGTAATGGGGTCCTCATGTGTTTTTGATTCCATATGAATCTTAACAACACTCCTTGAGTTATCCTAATCTATTCTTGTATTGCTAACTCCTATAATCCTCTGTTGAGCTTCATCATACTTTTGTTTCCTCAATACACACTGACTAGCTACCATTTTGAACCCATAATATTCTACCAACTCCTCTTCTACACTTTCAAATATGTAGCTCATGCACAAGAGGATTTAGTTCTCCATTGGTATAGTCTCAAGTCTAAGATCGACAAATATCTTCTTGATTTTGAAAACAAAAAGCCTAATATAATGGCCATGTGATTCTAAAAGGAACTAGAACTTGGCTTATTGAGGACATGAATATGTAGTTACAAAATACTCTAGAATGTAGCTATTCAAACTCCTCTTCAAAAAATGTTAACAACTCTCATCCATGAAGTTATAAGTCCTGCTTAATATTTTTGCCACACTAGCATCCAAAATTATCTCCTTCCAATATTCCTTGATTATCCTTAAGCATAAACCGATAGCCAAGTGTATAAATGAATCAAGATGTCAACAAAGAAGGTTTAATATAATGCAATGTAGAGGTTTTGCTCTACTCACTATCATGTAGAGATTCTTGTTTCAAGGTAAGGAATTGCAAATTTATCTTCAACACTGGTAATCCATTCTTCTATATTCTCAAAAGTAATATGCTCAAACATTTTCCATATCTAAACAATAAGTGTTACAGGTCTTGATAATGGAACCAAATTTTTGGGTTTTCTTTGGTAAATATAGCTCCATCACTAAAGTCTAGCCTAATGAGATAGTATGCTGGATCTTTCACACAAGATTTAAGTATTATATGCTCACCTAAAACACACATCTTGGTATTAGTTCCTATAGGTTTTTGTTTCACAACAATACTTAGCCATATTCTGGATGTTAAACATGATTTTAATTAGATACCCTATAAAATAAAAAACATATAGATACCATATTAAGTCTAATCACTCTACTTAACTCACATGACACCATACATTATAAACACAAGAAGTTTGATAAAACTAGCTACTTCATATGTTATGCTTAAACATCAAAAGAGGTAAAAGTTCATCCCTCCTGACAATGATTATAATAGGGGTATTTATACTTGTTTATACTTGACCAAGTATTTACAACATTAATGACCAGAGTGAATCATCAATGGACTCTTAATAGACTAAGAGTCATGGCACTCAATCAACTAGTTCTTCTTAAGGATCTAGGCCTCTACACCCCCTATATCTTTGTTCTATGCTATATCTTTGCTACCATGTGTTCCTTTATTTTCAGGCTAGTATAAATATTCTTATTAATAAGGTCAAGGTGACTTATATGAATCATTATTTTAATTGATCCTACTTCCCATGCACTCCCCTAGTCTTCCACTTATGTTCTGAGTCCTATGTCCTTAGGTACCTTTTGACTCATTCTCCTTTGATTGGGTCCTCTCATGTGGGTCCTTCTATGCCATTATCCTCTTACACCTTGTAGGTTCTGTGCCGTGGTGATTCTATGCCTATACATATTCCACGCTATGGTTCTTCCATGTCATTGTCCTCTTGCCCATGTAGGTTATGTACCATGGTGATTCTATGCCTATACATCTTCCATGCCATGGTTATTCCATGCCATTATCTTCTTGCACCCTGTAGGTTCTGCACCATGGTGCTTCTATGCCTATACAACTTCTGTGCCATGTTCTTTCACACCGTGCTGGTTCCATACCAAAAATGGACAATACTTATCCAAAATTTAGGGATAATAATTCATTTCATTTACCTTCAATAAATGTGATTTAATTATGAAAAATTAGAACCGTAACCTTCAAGAGAGACTATTTTCAATTCATGTATCTCTTGTAGATACATTGTCAACACCTTGTCAAGCTTAACACACATTAGGTTGATAATTAATGAAAGTAGCATAGTTGATAAACCAAGTGGCTACCCACAAAAGAGGTTTGTTGTGTTGAATGTGATTGTGTTAATTTTAATTGGTGGTTTGATTCTGCTCATTTATCCACATTTAAAGTAAACCTAAAAAATGACTATTATATGTTGACAAGTGAAGTTTTTGGAGATCTAATATCTAAAAATGAGGAATTCAAATTAAATGAAATGTTATGAGATGAATTATACCTTATGAATTTATTGTTTCATTTTATTTTAATTTAAATATTACATTTTTTTGGTGAAAGAGAAAGAGTTGGTTGGAATCATAATTTATTGATGGATACAAGTGTAAACATCAAGGGACACACATCCATTGGATGTGGTTTGGTGTTTTTATTCATATTCATTTTACTTAGCCTAATGTGTCTACTTGTTGATTTATTTTTAGTGTCTAAAGGTTATATAGTCATTGGAATTATATCATGTCATTGGTTGTAGGTCTCAATAGTAGGGTTAATAACATTCAACACTAAAATGAAATATTTTAGACTATTAGTTTTGCTAAGAAGAATATATTTACATGAATAATCATTAGACCTCATTGATAATATTGGGTTGTTACATGGAAAGTCATCTTATTCTAGGTCATTATAAACTCTAATATTAGATTTATTAGAGGAAGTCTGATTCATATCCAAAAATTGGTTTATTAATGTCTTGAACTTTATTAGGATCAAATTTTAATATGACAAATGGATTTCCAAGTTTTTTATGGACTATAAGAAAGTCACAAATAATTATTTATAGAACTATTTACACATAACCTCTTTTAAATTTCATTAATATTTTTAGCATAAAAATAACTCTATTAATATAGATAAAACATATTTTTGTGCATTATCAAGTCTATGGTAGGACTCATTCTTTATGTGGCACAACCAATGTCAACTCTATACTCATTGTAAAATAAAACATGCCAATTTAGAAATAAGTAAATGACTCATAAGTACTTAAAATATGCAAAAATGGTTTTTATAAGAAAGATGACATTAATATAAAATTTTGACACATTTTTTATATTTATTTCTTAAATTTAATGTTTTTCCTTGAAGTTTATGTGAAGTGGCATAACCACTCTCCAACTCTATGTTCATGCAATTATTTGTGGTTAGTTATTTTTAATATATTGAAGAATATTGTCTTCAAAACAATATATGTCCATGGGCATGCAATACTAATAACCAAGGAGGAATGTTAAAAAATCCCAGGCTATAAAATGAGTAGCTAAAAATAATGTGTCAACAATAAAATACCATTATTTGGCTATAATCAATAAAATAAGATCAACATAAAAGGGCACAACCCAAAATATAAGGATTACATAACAACCAAGAGGAACCATCAAATAAACTTAAGGTCATATGGCCTTCATATAAATATATCAAAAGATCTTTGTCAAAATTATCATGTGCTTCACCATCACCTGTAGTTTCTTTACCAAAAATAAAAGGACCCTCACTATCTTTACCAACACCTTCATGTCCCATGACACCTATAATAGGTCCCTCAATATCCTTACCAATAAGATCAAGTCCCAAATAATATACAATAGGTGCCTCATAAATCATTACAAGAGTAATTTCCACCTTTATAGGTTCCTCAGACTGAATCTTATTGGTTCCTATCTTAACATTATGATCACACATCTCCAAAATAGCTTGAAATTATTATTTGGTTCACATTATCTACAAATAAGCTTCTTAAACTATAGTGGAAAGACCCCATCATAACCTATTTTAAAAATGGTAATATAAACAAGGGAAGATGAAGGATAAAGATAAAAATTATAATTCACATCTCATGTCAACCTATCACTATCAAATGAATTTGGAGAAACTTGAGGTTGCATAAAAAATAACTTTCGATCTTAATTTTTCTAAATTTTGTGAAGAAAAGCATATATAACATCAACAATTATTTTTATATCCTAAACTACATCCATTTGAGCATAAATTCCATGTAACATAATGTCTTCCTCATTACCCTCAAATCCATTCTCTTGTTGATTATAATGTTGAAAGTAACCTTCCTTGGTCAAAGTCTAGTCATCCTTAGAAACCTATATGTCAACACATTCCTTAGGATGAACCTTTCTTTCAATTAAATTTACCTTTGGGTATCCATTTATATCTAAAAGGTACTTGGAGGAAATCTTTAAAAATTTAGTGTTAAAAAACCTTTCAAGTTCCTTCTAATAAACATTGAGTTGAATATTCACTTACATGTTCAAGATACAAAACACAATTTCACTTGTGAAGTTAGTAATTTTCCTTTCCTTTCCATTGAAAAAGATCATTGTTTTTCTCTTTCCATATGAACCAAAAGACGTTAATAGACATAACCAACTATAATAATTTCAATAAATAAAATATTTCATTCTCAATACTGGTGAAAATAAAGACAACATCTAACCAAGTGACATTCTTCCTAACACTTTTATACGAATAATTAAGGAAAGTTTTGCACACAACTCAAACATAAGGACAATAAAAAAACAAGTGAGAAATAATTTTTTCTTTCCCCCACATAATACATAAAACATTACTAATACCATTTTTAGTAATAACAAACCCGAAAACAAGTTTATGATGAAGAAACAACCACCTAAAAAATATTTTTTAGGTTTGATACAAGATAAAAAATAACAACTTAAATTTCCACCAATGATACAAATCATATATAGACCACTTCCTATTCAAACCAAGAAAACCTATTAAGATAAAAAAAGTTTGTCATTAAATTGTTTGAGAGTAATCCCAATTAAAGGAGGGCCCTTAATCCATTTGATAGTATCCCAAAAGTCCTCATTATCTTAATATGCCATATTTTATATATATATATATATATATATATATATATATATATATATATATATATATATATAAAGGATATAAATAACATTTCTCAAGTATTAACCAATACTTAGTGAGTGCAAATTTAATTAGGCATGTCATTATTTCACATCTCACTTAATACCAGGTTAGTCAACCATGTGCATCACATCTAAAGGCAGCCATTATAGTCATGTGGAAATGAGCTAGGTACATGATTTGACTCAAACAATTCACATTGAATTACTTGAAGGATTTTCCTTGCATCAAGAAGTTTGGTAAGGATACTTAATTTTTGCAAAACAAGCCATCTCTTTATGTTTATTGGGGTGAATTAGGGTTGAACACCCCCCTCTAGTTTACCTCAATCAAAGTAAGACATATAAATTTCCTTAGAGTCCTCTTATAGGATTTATTTGATCTAAAAAATGTTACATAAGGCTAATTAAAGTAAGTTCAACATTAAAATTACTCATAAAATTGTTCAAAACACCAATTTATTAATGCATTTTATTGGAATAATTCATAATTTGAACATTTAACTCTATTTTCATAATGTTATTTGTTGATGGGTTATTTATCACTCCAACTTAAGAGGGATAGGGACTATCCAACCTATCCTGAAAAGAGATCTAAAAATCTCTCCAAGATCTATATCAACTAGGTCTTGATAGACTAGATCCCACTTAGTTGGTTCATTATGAGTTGTTCCATATAACGGGCCATTGGTGGTTATAGAATATTTTAATAATATTTTGGTAATTAAACAAATTAGAGTAGAATGCTTATTTTGTCATTTATTTTGTGGGTTTTGAAAATATTTGGAAATGATAACATATGCATTCATTCAACAATAAATCAATGGATCCCATGCAACAAAAATAAACAAACTTATATTTTTTAACTTGCCCTTGTGAATGAAAATCAGTTTTGATGAAGGTTTCAAATTGAAAGGAAAATAAATGATTTTGATATATTCATCCCATTGAATTTAAAGATTTAACAATAGCATAATAAATAATGGATAAATTAATTGCAATACAATGGATTGCAATTAAGATTTACATATGTGATGAAAATCAGCTTTTAAAGAATTTTTAAATGATAATAATATGTATGATTTATATGATCATTCATTTCATTATAATGATATTTAATAATGAATTTACAATAATGGAAAAGATATTGCAATCATGATACAAAAATAATAACATATTGCATTCAAACCCTAGTCCGAGGAGAGAAAAAATTGAAAGAGAAATACAAATCTACCACATTGCATGCATAGGAAATGATAATATTATTTCATAGATTTAATTAGAATCCATAAATCCACTTGAGTAACACACTGGTAGAATTATTTGTAATCTAAATAAGTCCAACTTTTTCTAGCATAGAAATAGTGCAACAAATGAGGGGAAGAAATTACACTAACATTAAAGAAAAAGATGGAAGACTTTATGTGTTTTGGGGCAACAAAAAGCCAACCCTTGGAATGAATCCAATGGACCAATATATAGAACAAGAAAGATTCAGAGGAAAATATTTTCCATAAAAAATATATTTGGGAAATATTAATGCAACAAACAACCTACTATCTCACTAGATGCTATGCCACTTTCCCTTAATGCACTTTTCCAACCTGTAAAAAAATAAAAAAAATAAAAAAAATAATAAATTTTGGCAAATTAAAACTACCAATTCAAATAGTAAAATTATGGAGATCATAATTAATTTAAAAATTATAATTTATTGAAATTAAAGGTATCATGATATCCATGATAGAGTCATATTTATAACAATCCAAACAGTTCACTCAAGGCAAAAGTTATGGCAAAAAAACTAACTCAGGCTTCAAAAGACCTTCCCAAACCCATTTTGGCTTTGGAAAATGCATATTCCTAAATGCACTTTTTTAAGTTTTCAAATTCCTATATCTAATATCATAATTTTTTTTGATTAGGTATGGAAAATAAAAAATTTAAATCCTAGAACTAATCTCATAAAAAGTTCTAGTTAGGTCTAGAAAGTGAAAATTTGAAATTCTAGACCTAATCTCATAATTTTTTTTAGTTAGGTCTAGAAAATAAAAATATGAAAAATTAGATCTGATCTCATAAAAAGTTGTAGTTAGGTATAGAAAATGAAAATTTGAAAACATATACCTAATCTCATATAAATTTTTGGTTAGGTCTAGAATGTGAAAATTTGAAAACATAGACATTTCTCATAAAAAGTTTTGGTTAGGTCTATGAAACTTAGGATTTTCAATTAAGACCAAATCAACTCTAAAAGTCCTGATTACAACTAGAAAGTGACAAGTTGACCTTTGAAGACCAAAATAGATAAAAATATGATATTAGCATTAGCATATGAGAAATTTGACCTAATAGATTGGTTTAGGAAATGAGGCAAGTTTAGCTAAGGAAGACTAGATTGTGACCTAATTTAATGAGATTTCACAAGTGCCATAAGTGCATCCAGAATGCATCTAAGGACCAAGTGTAAAATAAAAAAATTAATTGAATGAGATTAGTCATATAAATAAGATAGATTTTGGGAACCAAACTAGCAAGTAAATCGAGATGACCCCCCAAGGGGCTTAGAAAGCTAAGTAAGCCAAAATTTAAATGTAAATTGGGAGGGCTAGACTCTAGCTAGGCACTAAGTGTTTTATATGAAAATTTATTGATCTAACATGGTCCATTCAATGGAGATGGTTTTGGGACTCAATTTGGAAAGTAAAATGAGGTGAGATACCAAGGAAACTTGAGAGTGCTAAGATCAACAAGCCATGAACATAAGAGGGAGTGACTACAAAATAAAAAAGAGGTTTCTTGATTCTAAAAAGAATTAGGGTTTGTTGTACAAGCAACAATAAATAGTGACTCTACTAGAAAATACTTATGAGTATTTTTCAATAATAGAAATGTGTCTATGAACCTATAATATCTATTTGAGATTACACGTGGGATATGAAAATATTTGAGAGAGGAGAAGATGAGAATAATTAAGAGACCAAATCATATATTCATATTAACCTAGTGTGTGAAAATGAGTTAATTTCTAATTATTAGAACTTATAAGGATTAACTACTATAGATCCAATCATTAGACTAGTGAATTATATATTCCCAATGGAGTTGTATCTAATCCCACTTTAGGCCTTGATCTACTAACAAATGGTCATCCATAGCCCTAGTAGAGGTTATCTAAATCACCCATGATTGAGTTTTTTCTAAAATTAATTTTTCATTTACTTCTATTTCTCTTTTCTTTTTTTTAATTTTTACTATCTCAATTCTGTGTTGGGGACCACTATGTTAATCTAAAGTTAGATATATAAAATTTTTACCCTAGATTTTCACCACAATAGGTTCTTTCAGGAAAACATAGAAACCATTAATATGTGATTTTATATTTGGTTTCGAGAGAATATATTCATTGACTAGAAAATTTACCCAAACTTATCCAAACAGGAACCAACTCAAAATACTCATAATAAACCAAGCCTTTAAAATTGATTTAGAAATAAAATATAATGATGTAAAATATTTAGAGTAATTACACACCAGAATGCCATTTTTGTCACTTACCTACAAGTTATTTCATTCTTCATTCTTTGCCTAAGAAGAGAAACCTATAGGGTAAAATATATGTTCTGAACCAACAAGAAATAAACAAAAAATTTAGATTGGTGGGGGAAAAAAATGAAAGCAAGAAAGAAAACAACAAAAGTAGGAAAGGGAAAGAGAAAGTATTTATAGGAAAATGCTAGGCTAATTAAAGTCTGGAATTAGGAATTTGGAAAAATACCCATTGACAAACAATGAGATATATTAACAAGTTAGACACCTAAGATGGAATGTATTCACATTCAAGATTTTGAGAAGGTTGGTAGAGATCTTACCAAAGTAAAACATGTACTTATGTCTATGTTGATGTTTTTGTTCATGAACATTATCCCACAAATTTTTATTTACAATGTTTTCATGTAAATTAAACATATTTTCATAATTAAATTTAACAATATGCTTACATTTAACTTATTAAAAGTACTTAGAATAGGGTTTGATAAATATCTATAACTATACATTAAATTATGGTGAAGCAGAGGGGTGGGTATCAACACATTCCATAATGAATCACATACCCAAACCTGGTAGAAATAAGTTATTCATAGTAGCCAATAGGTGAATCCATTATTTTTTAATCTTTATCTAATATGAATGCTATGGTAGCATCTTCCTTGTCATCTTATTTAATCAACAAGTGTAAGCTTAGTTCTTCCCCATGTTAGGGACCTTCTAAATTTATCATCAATATCATAAGTATGCAAAGATATACCTTAGATCAAGTTAGTTTCAACTCTAATTCCCATTAATATAATTTCTTCATTACTTGGGAAGCCATTCTCATGATCATTCATTTATAATTTGACTACCTCCACTGCTATGAGGAGCACATGTATATTGCAATCATATTATCCAAATTATTCTAAAGGATCCAAAACTTCAAAGGTAATGATAATAACTTGGTTTCCCTCTTCTTTCCACATATCATCAACAACGTATAAGTGTTTTTCTTTAGGGGTGATGAATCTCATGACTACATTATTTAGGTTCATGCCCATCAGATCAAAGGTAAGGTTATACTCATTTAATTCACCTTATTCATGTGAACAACCTATTTCAACATTAATTTCTAACTCACTCGTATCCAATGACATGATGGGGTTTAAACTATTGTAACTAAGTTGTTCATTTTTGTGAATCATCTTTATAATTTTAGGAATGGTAACATATGGAAAAAGTGCTTCAGATTCATAGCATGCATCTTCCTCATATAACTACTTCAACTCTTCTACTTTATCTCATATATTATTACAAGAGATTTATGATTCTTATTCTTGTGTGGGAAACTCATTACTACTCTAATTTTTAGCCATCAGGTCACCTGAAATAACTCTACCATTTTTTCATCTGACTCATTCATCACTGCTCTCAATAACCGGCTCATTTTTATAGAATGGTATACTCTCTATCAACATAACCTATTCAACATTTGTAATTTTTTCACATCCATATGCCTCAAATTATTCATTTGGAAACATGGTATCATGGGCTTGTTTATGCATTTCTCATTGGGGATATCTTGTAATAAATAACATTTGATTAGCAAAAATACTGAAATAAAAATAAATAGATAATTTGGAGAAGAGAAGCTTAGAACTCTACACTGGGGAGATGAAGAGTCATCCTTCGTTAATGGTGATTTAATATTTATCTTTGCATATTGCCTTGGTCACCTTTACCTCCTTGGTTCCTATTGTTTCTAACTTTTTTAGTGCTAAAGGTGGTTTTTTATCTTTGATTTTATACCTTAATTTATGTTTGTGTTTGTGTTGTGTTTTGTATTTGTGTTTATTTCCTTTGGGGTCTTTGCTATCTGAATTATGGTGTACGAATGCCATGCATGTCCTTCCCATGTCACCCTTCTCATGGCCTTTGGAGAGTGTAAAGGGGGATTTATTAATTGAAGTTGTATATGGAAACCCTTAAATTTGATGGGTTTGAGTATGTGGAGAAGGGGAAGCATGGTGATTTTAATGAATCAGGTGATGTTGTGTGGTATGATAAGGGTGTTAGTATTAAAATTAATTACACTGACTTGACTTAGTTGGAAATTGAAGTGACTGGAGCTCCAAAAAGACTATTCAGTGAAATTTTGTAGTAGGAGGAAGTGGAAAAACACTCAGAAGGAGTAGAATTATGGTGTGCAGGGAAGAACATGGTGAATAGAAGTATAGGGAAGACCAAATCAGTAAGCTCTCTTGCCCTTATAAGACCTTGACAATTATTCTAAATGTTTTCCTAGAATCTAACTTTTAGCAGGAGGAAACCATGATTAAAAATGTAGGGATTTTCTTTGTTTGCTTAAATAAGAATGCACTCCCCTCTAGGATTTTTTTTGATAATTGGATAAATTCTATTTGGGGAAAAATATAGGGCTTTTATATTAGTTTTTTCCAAATGATACAGATAGGGGTTTTCATGATTTTGTTTAAAAAATATAATATGCAAATAGGTCAATTAGTAAGCCCTTATGGAATGTTGGCCAGTCAATTTTCAAAGCTATCCCCTAGAATCCAAAAATAGACTATAATGACCTTATTTTCAAAACTTCTCCTAGATGGGTTGATATTGAAGGAGTGCTAATTCAAATATGGAACTTCCTTCCTCAAGCACTGAAACCCTTTAGACAAGTATTGAAAATAGAGGATATCAGAAGATCTCTATCCCACATGAATTCTAGGGTTTGAATTTATTTAGAGCCCTTAGAATTTTTGATGGAATCACTCAATTTTAAAATTAAGGGAAAATTTCATACCTATGTTCTTAGAGGTTTGGCTGGATTGAATGCTTGTTAATTTTGTAAAAAAGATGGCCATCTTAGTAAAAATTATCCTATGTTGGCCAATAAAGGTAATATCCATAACAAACAAAAAGAGAAGGAAACCCTAAAAGATGAGACTATTCTCAATAATATGCAATTATTTGAGAATACTCTGTTTAATAGTGTACCTCTAAAAGACAGTGCCTTTAATAATGAGATAGTGGATAAGTTTGGACCAAAAAATCAAAGTGAGTGTGAGATGGAGGACCCCTCCCTTGACTCTTAGGTGCATTCCCAACCATAGATTGATGTTGATTATCCCTTGTCAGACTTGATAAACTACCTCCCTAATAGCCTGGATGAAGCTTTTTTGGATCAAAAACCTATTAAGGTCCATCCCTTTGAGGAATATGTGGTTATCATTATTGAGGTCCATATTCAACATAATATCTCTTCTAATGAATCACTTGTGTGAAATCTATTAGGTTGTGGAGCTAAAAGCTTCACTGATGCAGACATGGAGGAGGTTGCAGGAGAGTCACAGAGTGTCACAGAGACTGGCGTTGGTCTGGCCAACCAACGTCGGCAGGATAAGATAGGAATGCAACTGATGTCGATCATGTATAGGCCAGCGTCGGCGACCCCCAGGCAGACAGGGACCGACGTCGGTCGCCTGTGTGGTTCGGACTACATTTATTACGGGCAGTTAGCTAACGAACCAAGTGTTTGCATGATTAGATCTATTTTTAGACTGCGAGCTATGGATCTAATTATTGTAATTAGATGTCTAATCATTGTTTGGATGAGATCTATATAATATACTCATGGTTGTATTAGAAAGGTGTTCTAGTTTGAGTTGAGCAAAGTTAGCTCCTTCTGTGTGTGAGGTGAGCAAGGGTGTTCCTCCTAGTTTCACAGCAGTACCAAGGTGGGTGCTGGTTTTGGAGAGTCAGCAGGATTCTTCAGGTGTGTAAGATCTTGGTCACAGGTGCATGGCCTTTATAGGAGATCTACATGTAAGTAAGATCGTTGATCTGCAGGTGTATGTGTGTGCAAGGTCAAGGTTCACAGGTGTGCAGAACCAGGTTGATTTGTAGGTGTGCAAGATCAGATAGGATAGCAACACAATAGGGAGCAGGATCAGGCAGGATCTACTTGGAGTACAGCTGTGTACTCGGATAGAGCAAAGAGGAAGGCAAGGGAGTTCCTTCCATAAGTATGGTCTGTTGAATTGTAGGTTGTTGCAGGTTCATGGGAGATCTACTTGAAGTACAATGAGTACTTGTGGAGTACGTTGAGTACTTGTGGAGTGTGTGGAGCACTTGTGGTGTGCGTGGAGTACAAGAGGTGAACAACAACTCTGTGTTTGAGTTGTGTGTTGGGACCTGAGAGAGAGAGCTTAGAGGAGAGAATTACTGTTCACTTGAGGTGTGGGAAGCCTTTGAAGAGGTGGTGGAGAAGAAGTGGCATCTTCTTTATTGTATTCTTTTTTGTATAAGTATTAATACAAGTTGTGTATTGTCTCTCATATCATGTGTTATTCTGAATTCTAGTTACTTGTGATTTTGGTTAATTTTTGCATATTAAGTTGCTTGGTTTGGTAATCAACTATATGCTTCCAGTGTTTCGCATCCTGACAAGTGGTATCAGAGCTCAGGTTGCAGGAAACAGGTTCTGTGTTTGGTTACAGGTCACTCTCAGGGGTTTCTAATTGAGTGGGAGTAGAGCAATGGCAGATGAAAGTAAGCTAAGAATGGAGGAGTTGAAAAGCACAGATGGTTACTTACGGTCCTATGGAAAGAAAGAGCAGGTAAAAGATTATTGTTGGTTGGTAGCATATCATCATGAAGGAACTGAAGATGCAGATGTTGCAGGTGTTATTACACAGGATGCTTTTGGAGGTTTCTTGGATAAAGTTGAATCTTGTATAAAAGATTCGGTTGCCTCTTTCCATGCAGCCCCAGGTAGAGGAGCTGGTGAGCCTTGCCATATAATTGGCAAAGGGGAAGTGAAGCTGAAATTGTAGGTGGCCAACACACAGGTGTTGATGAAGGTCATGCAGGTCCCAAGTTTGGAGATATGGCTAATTTCTTTAGAAAGATTGGGTGATGAGAGATGCATAATAACTCTCACAGTGGATGCACTTGAATTAGCTGGTGGTAAGAAAACAGGTACTCTTTATCTACTTGTTTATATTACTGATTCTTCTTTTGTTGCAGAGACATGGCTTCGTAGCCTTGGTCACATGAGTAGGAAGGAGATGCATGTTCTTAAGTGGAAGATAGATATGTTTGACAGGCTTAAGAACTGGAAAGCCTTGGTGTACTTGGAGGAGATGGTGGACAGAGACCAGTGGATGGTGCTGGATACTTTTAAGCAGGGCAGTTTGGACATGGGGATTGATTCAAAGGAGCTCATGGGTAAAAATTCATCACTCACAAGAAACACAGGTACCGGCATCGACAAGAAAACTGACATCGGTCAGGAGGACCGACGTCGGCAATAGGGACATCGACGTTAGCAGGGTCGGTAGTTAGGGACAGACGCATGGAAACTGACGTCAGTCGGATGCAAACTGTGGAGTGACCGAGGTCAGTTAATGTAATAGATTTTGGGTGGACAACATGCTGTCAAAGAGTCTCAAACACCCATACGGAGGACTGAAGATGGAAGTAGGCCCTCAAATTCATTGTTCCTCTTCTTTATACTCGTTGCTGATTGTAGAGCAGGAAGGATCCAAGAAACAGGTGGGAGCATGGCAGGGATATGATGTAGAACCAAATAGGAGTTTTGATAGAGTTGCCAGCTGGGAAGAAAGCATAGAGATGAATGGATACCTTAGTTGAAGAATAGAGTGAACGGATATGTGAGACGGAAGACCAGGTATATGGTCTTGAGGAGCTACAAGACAGTGGTACAGGTTTTGACAGGTGGAAGACGAAGCACGGCTTCAGTCAATGTCAGGGTAACTACTGTGGTTTGTCTTGCCAGGTGGATGATGAGTCACGACATCATTTTGTTGTTGTATGTGGATGGTATGTTTTGCTAGCAGGATTGTACATACAGGGTTTTGCTGAGCTAAGGGTAAGGTTAGTTCAGTGGCATGTCATGAGGAGTTTGGAGCAGCGAAATTCTTTGACATGGGAGACATGGAGATCATAGGTTGATTTTGTCTCTAGTGGGAGCTGAGGTGAATCAGGTGTTGGTGAGGTTTAGGATGCAAAGCCAGAGCACACTAAGGGCTGGACATGTACAATGTCTGAAATCACATGAGGTCTGGTATAGACCTGAGTATTCCCATGCAGTGGGAGCTGTCAGAGAGTTAATAGCCAATTCGAGGAAGTGGGTTCTCAGGTATTTGAGAGGGACCAACAACAGGGATTCATGCTATGCAGGGTCAGGACTTCACTACATGGGTTTGTAGGTTTGGATGTGGTAGGGCACTCGGATGATAGGAGGTACACCATGGGATGTGTGGTGGGTTGTCTTCAGGATTGGGCTTGAAGAGGGATACAAACCAGGAAACATATTAGATGGAGTACAGGTACAGGTACAGTGCAACTGTTTATCTCCAAGTGGGAGATTATTAGGTTGTGGAGCTAAAAGCTTCACTGATGTAGACATGGAGGAGGTTACAGGAGAGTTGCAGAGTGTCATAGAGACTGGCGTTGGTCTGGCCAACTAACATCGGCAGGATAAGACAGGAATGCAACCGACGTCGGTCATGTATCGGCCGGCGTCGGTGACCCCCAGGTGGACAGGGACCGACGTCGGTCACCTGTGTGGTTTGAACTATGTTTATTATGGGCAGTTAGCTAATGAACCAAGTGTTTACATGATTAGATCTATTTTTAGACTGAGAGCTATGGATCTAATTATTGTAATTAGATGTCTAATCATTGTTTGGATGAGATCTATATAATATACTCATGGTTGTATTGGAAAGGTGTTCTAGTTTGAGTTGAGCAAAGTTAGCTCCTTCTATGTGTGAGGTAAGGGTGTTCCTCCTAGTTCCACAGCAGTACCAAAGTGGGTGCTGGTTTTGGAGAGTCAGCAGGATTCTTCAGGTGTGTAGGATCTTGGTCACAGGTGCATGGCCTTTATAGGAGATCTACATGGTAAGTAAGATCGTTGATCTGCAGGTGTATGTGTGTGGAAAGTTGAGGTTCACAGGTGTGTAGAACTAGGTTGATTTGCAGGTGTGCAAGAACAGATAGGACAGCAACACAACAGGGAGCAAGATCAGGTAGGATCTACTTGGAGTACAGGTGTGTAATCAGATAGAGCAAAGAGGAAGGCAAGGGAGTTCCTTCCATAAGTATGGTCTGTTGAATTTTAGGTTGTTGCAAGTTCATGGGAGATTTACTTGAAGTATGTTGAGTACTTTTGGAGTACATTGAGTACTTGTGGAGTGCATGGAGCACTTTTGGTGTGCGTGGAGCACAAGAGGTGAACACCAACTCTGTGTTTGAGTTGTGTGTTGGGACCTGAGAGAGAGAGCTTAGAGGAGAGAATTACTGTTCACTTGAGGTGTGGGAAGCCTTTGAAGAGGTGGTGGAGAAGAAGTGGCATCTTCTTTATTGTATTCTTTTCTGTATAAGTATTAATACAAGTTGTGTATTGTCTCTCATATCATGTGTTATTCTGAATTCTAGTTACTTGTGATTTTGGTTAATTTCTGCATATTAAGTTGCTTGGTTTGGTAATCAACTGTATGCTTCCAGTGTTTCACATCCTGACAAGTGGTATCAGAGCTAAGGTTGTAGGGAGCAAGTTCTATGTTTGGTTACAGGTCACTCTCAGGGGTTTCTGATTGAGTGGGAGTAGAGCAATGGCAGATGAAAGTAAGCTAAGAATGGAGGAGTTGAAAAGCACAGATGGTTACTTACGGTTCTATGGAAAGAAAGAGCAGGTAAAAGATTATTGTTGGTTGGTAGCAGATCAGCATGAAGGAACTGAAGATGCAGATGTTGCAGGTGTTATTGCACAGGATGCTTTTGGAGGTTTCTTGGATAAAGTTGAATCTTGTATAAAAGATTCGGTTGCCTCTTTCCATGTAGCCCCAGGTAGAGGAGCTGGTGAGCCTTGCCATATAATTGGCAAAGGGGAAGTGAAGCTGAAATTACAGGTGGCCAACACACAGGTGTTGATGAAGGTCATGCAGGTCCCAAGTTTGGATATATGGCTAATTTATTCAGAAAGATTGGGTGATGAGAGATGCACAAAAACTCTCATAGCGGATGCACTTGAATTAGCTGGTGGTAAGAAAATAGGTACTCTTTATCTACTTGTTTATATTACTGATTCTTCTTTTGTTGCGGAGACGTGGCTTCATAGGCTTGGTCACATGAGTAGGAAGGAGATGCATGTTCTTAAGTGGAAGATAAATATATTTGATAGGCTTAAGAACTGGAAAGCCTTGGTGTACTTGGAGGAGATGGTGGATAGACACCAGTGGATGGTGCTGGATACTTCTGAGCAGGGCAGTTTGGACATGGGGATTGATTCAAAGGAGCTCGCAGGTAAAAATTCATCACTCATAGGAAACACAGGTAATGACGTCGGTAAGAAAACTGACGTCGGTAGTATGTAAGACCAACATCGGTCAGGAGGACCGACATCGGCAGCAGGGACACTGACGTTGGCAGGGTCGGTAGTCAGGGACAGACGCATGGAAACTGACGTCGATCGGATGCAGACTGTGGAGTGACTGAGGTTAGTCACTGTAATAGATTTTGGGTGGATAGCATGATGTCAAGGAGTCTCAAACACCCATACGGAGGACTGAAGATGTAAGTAGGCCCTCAAATTCATTGTTCCTCTTCTTTATACTCGTTGTTGATTGTAGAGCAGGAAGGATCTAGGAAACAGGTGGGAGCATGGCAGGGATATGATGCAGAACCAAACGGGAGTTTTGGTAGGGTTGCCTGCTGGGAAGAAAGCACAGAGATGAATGGATACCTTAGTTGAAGAATAGAGTGAACGGATACGTGAGACGGAAGACCAGGTATATGGTCTTGAGGAGCTGCAGGACAGTGGTACAAGTTTTGACAGGTGGAGGACGAAGCACGACTTCAGTCAATGTCAGGGTAACTACTGTGGTTTGTCTTACCAGGTGGATGATGAGTCGCGACATCAATCTATTACTGTATGTGGATGGTATGTTTTGCTAGCAAGATTGTACATACAGGGTTTTGCTAAGCTAAGGGTAAGATTGGTTCAGTGGCATGTCATGAGGAGTTTGGAGCAGCAAAATTCTTTGACATGGGAGACATGGAGATCATAGGTTGATTTTGTCTCTAGTGGGAGCTGAGGTGAATCAGGTGTTGGTGAGGTTCAGGATGCAGAGCTAGAGCACACTAAGGGCTGGACATGTACAGTGTCCGAAATCACATGAGGTCTGGTATAGACCTGAGTATTCCCATGCAGTGGGAGCTATCAGAGAGTTAGGAGCCAATTTGGGGAAGTAGGTTCTCAGGTATTTGAGAGGGACCAACAGCAGGGATTCATACTATGCAGGGTTAGGACTTCACTACATGGGTTTGTAGGTTCAGATGTGGCAGGGCACTCAGATGATAGGAGGTACACCATGGGATGTGTGGTGGGTTGTCTTCAGGATTGAGCTTGAAGAGGGATACAAACTAGGAAACAGATTAGATGGAGTACAAGTATAGGTATAGTGCAGCTGTTTATCTTGAAGTGGGAGATTGTTAGGTTGTGGAGCTAAAAGCTTCACTGATGTAGACATGGAGGAGGTTGCAGGAGAGTTGCAGAGTGTCACAGAGACTTTGGTCTGGCCAACTGACATCGGCAGGATAAGACAGGAATGCAACCGATGTCGGTCATGTATCGGCCAGCGTCGGTGACCCCCAGGCAGACAGGGACCAACGTCGGTCACTTGTGTGGTTTGGACTGCATTTATTATGGGCAGTTAGCTAACGAACCAAGTGTTTGCATGATTAGATCTATTTTTAGACTGAGAGCTGTGGATCTAATTATTGTAATTAGATGTCTAATCATTATTTGGATGAGATCTATATAATAGACTCATGGTTGTATTGGAAAGGTGTTCTAGTTTGAGTTGAGCAAAGTTAGCTCCTTCTGTATGTGAGGTGAGCAAGGGTGTTCCTCCTAGTTCCATAGCAGTACCAAGGTGGGTGCTGGTTTTGGAGAGTCAGCAGGATTCTTCAGGTGTGTAGGATCTTGGTCACAAGTGCATGGCCTTTATAGGAGATCTACATGGTAAGTAAGATCGTTGATCTATAGGTGTATGTGTGTGCAAGGTCAAGGTTCACAGGTGTGCAGAACCAAGTTGATTTGCAGGTGTGCAAGATCAGATAGGATAGCAACACAACAGGGAGCAGGATCAGGCAGGATCTACTGGGAGTACAGGTGTGTACTCAGATAGAGCAAAGAGAAAGGCAAGGGAGTTCCTTCCATAAGTATGGTCTGTTGAATTTTAGGTTGTTGCAAGTTCATGGGAGATCTACTTGAAGTACGTTGAGTACTTGTGGAGTACATTGAGTACTTGTGGAGTGTGTGGAGCACTTGTGGTGTGCGTGGAGCGTAGGAGGTGAACACCAAATTTGTGTTTGAGTTGTGTGTTGGGACCTGAGAGAGAGAGCTTAGAGGAGAGAATTACTGTTCACTTGAGGTGTGGGAAGCCTCTGAAGAGGTGGTGGAGAAGAAGTGGCATCTTCTTTATTGTATTCTTTTCTGTATAAGTATTAATACAAGTTGTGTATTGTCTCTCATATCATGTGTTATTCTGAATTCTAGTTACTTGTGATTCTGGTTAATTTCCGTATATTAAGTTGCTTGGTTTGGTAATCAACTGTATGCTTCCGGTGTTTCACATCCTGACAAGTGGTATCAGAGCTGAGGTTGCAGGGAGCAGGTTCTGTGTTTGGTTACAGGTCACTCTCAGGGGTTTCTGATTGAGTGGGAGTAGAGCAATGGTAGATGAAAGTAAGCTAAGAATGGAGGAGTTGAAAAGCACAGATGGTTACTTAAAGTCCTATGGAAAGAAAGAGCAGGTAAAAGATTATTGTTGGTTGGTAGCAGATCAGCATGAAGGAACTGAAGACGTAGATGTTGCAGGTGTTATTGCACAGAATACTTTTGGAGGTTTCTTGGATAAAGTTGAATCTTGTATAAAAGATTCGGTTGCCTCTTTCCATGCAGCCCCAGGTAGAGGAGCTGGTGAGCCTTGCCATATAATTGGCAAAGGGGAAGTGAAGCTGAAATTGTAGGTGGCCAACACACAGGTGTTGATGAAGGTCATGCAGGTCCCAAGTTTGGAGATATGGCTAATTTCTTCAGAAAGATTGGGTGATGAGAGATGCACAAGAACTCTCACAGCGGATGCACTTGAATTAACTGGTGGTTAAAAAACAGGTACTCTTTATCTACTTGTTTATATTAATAATTCTTCTTTTGTTGCAGAGACGTGGCTTCGTAGGCTTGGTCACATGAGTAGGAAGGAGATGCATGTTCTTAAGCGGAAGATAGATATATTTGACAGGCTTAAGAACTGGAAAGCCTTGGTGCACTTGGAGGAGATGGTGGACAGAGACCAGTGGATGGTGCTGGATACTTTTGAGCAGGGCAGTTTGGACATGGGGATTGATTCAAAGGAGCTCGTGGGTAAAAAGTCATCACTCACAAGAAACACAGGTACTGACATCGACAGGAAAACCGACGTTGGTCAGGAGGACCAACGTCGGCAATAGGGACACCGACGTCGGCAGGGTCGGTAGTCAGGGACAGACGCATGGAAACTGACGTCAGTCAGATGCAGACTGTGGAGTGACCTAGGTCAGTCAATGTAACGGATTTTGGGTGGACATCATGCTGTCAAGGAGTCTCAAACACCCATACGGAGGACTGAATATAGAAGTAGGCCCTCAAATTCATTGTTCCTCTTCTTTATACTCGTTGCTGATTGTAGAGCAGGAAGGATCCAAGAAACAGGTGGGAGCATGGCAGGGATATGATGCAGAACCAAACAGGAGTTTTGGTAGGGTTGCCAGCTGGGAAGAAAGCATAGAGACAAATGGATACCTTAGTTGAAGAATAGAGTGAACGGATACGTGAGATGAAAGACCAGGTATATGGTCTTGAGGAGCTGCAGGATAGTGCTACAGGTTTTGACAGGTGGAAGATGAAGCACGGCTTCAGTCAATGTCAGGGTAACTACTGTGGTTTGTCTTACCAAGTGGATGATGAGTCGCGACATCATTTTGTTACTGTATGTGGATGGTATGTTTTGCTAGCAGGATTGTACATACAGGGTTTTGCTGAGCTAAGGGTAAGGTTAGTTCAGTGGCATGTCATGAGGAGTTTGGAGCAGCGAAATTCTTTGACATGGGAGACATGGAGATCACAGGTTGATTTTGTCTCTAGTGGGAGTTGAGGTGAATCAGGTGTTGGTGAGGTTCAGGATGTAAAGCCGGAGCACACTAAGGGCTGAACATGTACAGTGTCTGAAATCACATGAGGTCTGGTATAGACCTGAGTATTCCCATGCAGTGGGAGCTGTCAGAGAGTTAGGAGCCAATTCGGGGAAGTGGGTTCTCAGGTATTTGAGAGGGACCAGCAGCAGGGATTCATGCTATGCAGGGTCAGGACTTCACTACATGGGTTTGTAGGTTTGGATGTGGTAGGGCACTCGGATGATAGGAGGTACACCACGGGATGTGTGGTGGGTTGTCTTCAGGTTTGGGCTTGAAGAGGGATACAAACCAGGAAATAGATTAGATGGAGTATAGGTACAGGTACAGTGCAGCTATTTATCTCCAAGTGGGAGATTGTTAGGTTGTGGAGCTAAAAGCTTCACTGATGTAGACATGGAGGAGGTTGCAGGAGAGTTGCAGAGTGTCACAGAGACTGGCGTTGGTCTGGCCAACTGACGTCGGCAGGATAAGACAGGAATGCAACCGACATCGGTCATGTATCGGCCGGCGTCGGCGACCCCCAGGTGGACAGGGACCGACGTCGGTCACCTGTGTGGTTCAAACTGCGTTTATTACGGGCATTTAGCTAACGAACCAAGTGTTTGCATGATTAGATCTATTTTTAGACTAAGAGCTATGGATCTAATTATTGTAATTAGATGTCTAATCATTGTTTGGATGAGATCTATATAATAGACTCATGTTTGTATTGGAAAGGTGTTCTAGTTTGAGTTGAGCAAAGTTAGATCCTTCTGTGTGTGAGGTGAGCAAGGGTGTTCCTCCACTTTCCACAATAGTACCAAGGTGGGTGCTGGTTTTGGAGAGTCAGCAGGATTCTTCAGGTGTGTAGGATCTTGGTCACAGGTGCATGGCCTTTATAGGAGATCTACATGGTAAGTAAGATCGTTGATCTGCAGGTGTAGGTGTGTGCAAGGTCGAGGTTCACAGGTGTGCAGAACCAGGTTGATTTGCAGGTGTGCAAGATCAGATAGGACAGCAACACAATAGGGAGCAAGATCAGGCAGGATCTACTTGGAGTACAGGTGTGTAATCGGATAGAGCAAAGAGGAAGGCAAGGGAGTTCCTTCCATAAGTATGGTCTGTTGAATTTTAGGTTGTTGCAAGTTCATGGGAGATCTACTTGAAGTACGTTGAGTAATTTTGGAGTACATTGAGTACTTGTGGAGTGCGTGGAGCACTTGTGGTGTGCGTGGAGCACAAGAGGTGAACAGCAACTCTGTGTTTGAGTTGTGTGTTGGGACCTAAGAGAGAGAGCTTAGAGGAGAGAATTACTGTTCACTTGAGGTGTGGGAAGCCTCTGAAGAGGTGGTGGAGAAGAAGTGGCATCTTCTTTATTGTATTCTTTTCTGTATAAGTATTAATACAAGTTGTGTATTGTCTCTCATATCATGTGTTATTCTGAATTCTAGTTACTTGTGATTTTGGTTAATTTCTGCATATTAAGTTGCTTGGTTTGGTAATCAACTGTATGCTTCCAGTGTTTCGCATCCTGACAAGTGGTATCAGAGCTAAGGTTGCAGGGAACAGGTTCTGTGTTTGGTTACAGGTCACTCTCAGGGGTTTCTGATTGAGTGGGAGTAGAGCAATGGCAGATGAAAGTAAGCTAAGAATGGAGGAGTTGAAAAGCACAGATGGTTACTTACGGTCCTATGGAAAGAAAGAGCAGGTAAAAGATTATTGTTGGTTGGTAGCAGATCAGCATGAAGGAACTCAAGACGCAGATGTTGCAGGTGTTATTGCATAGGATGCTTTTGGAGGTTTCTTGGATAAAGTTGAATCTTGTATAAAAGATTCGGTTGCCTCTTTCCATGCAGCCCCAGGTAGAGGAGCTGGTGAGCCTTGCCATATAATTGGCAAAGGGGAAGTGAAGCTGAAATTATAGGTGGCCAACACACAGGTGTTGATGAAGGTCATTCAGGTCCCATGTTTTGAGATATGGCTAATTTCTTCAGAAAGATTGGGTGATGAGAGATGCACAAGAACTCTCACAGTGGATGCACTTGAATTAGCCGGTGGTAAGAAAATAGGTACTCTTTATCTACTTGTTTATATTACTGATTCTTCTTTTGTTGCGGAGACGTGGCTTCATAGGCTTGGTCACATGAGTAGGAAGGAGATGCATGTTCTTAAGTGGAAGATAGATATATTTGACAGGCTTAAGAACTGGAAAGCCTTGGTGTACTTGGAGGAGATGGTGGATAGAGACCAGTGGATGGTGCTGGATACTTCTGAGCAGGGCAGTTTGGACATGGGGATTGATTCAAAGGAGCTCGCAGGTAAAAAATCATCACTCACAGGAAACACAGGTACCGACGTCGGTAGGAAAACTAACGTCGGCAGTATGTAAGACCGACGTCAGTCAGGAGGACCGACATCGGCAGCAGGGACACTGACGTTGGCAGGGTCGGTAGTTAGGGACAAACGCATGGAAACTGACGTCGATCGGATGCAGACTGTGGAGTGACTGAGGTCAGTCACTGTAATAGATTTTGGGTGGATAGCATGATGTCAAGGAGTCTTAAACACCCATACGGAGGACTGAAGATGTAAGTAGGCCCTCAAATTCATTGTTCCTCTTCTTTATACTCGTTGCTGATTGTAGAGCAGGAAGGATCCAGGAAACAGGTGGGAGCATGGCAGGGATATGATGCAGAACCAAACGAGAGTTTTGGTAGGGTTGCCAGCTGGGAAGAAAGCACAGAGATGAATGGATACCTTAGTTGAAGAATAGAGTGAATGGATACGTGAGACGGAAGACCAGGTATATGGTCTTGAGGAGCTACAGGACAGTGGTACAAGTTTTGATAGGTGGAGGACGAAGCACGGCTTCAGTCAATGTCAGGGTAACTACTGTGGTTTGTCTTACCAGGTGGATGATGAGTCGCAACATCATTCTATTGCTGTATGTGGATAGTATGTTTTGCTAGCAAGATTGTACATACAGGGTTTTGCTAAGCTAAGGGTAAGGTTGGTTCAGTGGCATGTCATGAGGAGTTTGGAGCAGTGAAATTATTTGACATGGGAGACATGGAGATCATAGGTTGATTTTGTCTCCAGTGGGAGCTGAGGTGAATCAGGTGTTGGTGAGGTTCAGGATGCAGAGCCAGAGCACACTAAGGGCTGGACATGTACAGTGTCTGAAATCACATGAGGTCTGGTATAGACCTGAGTATTCCCATGCAGTGGGAGCTATCAGAGATTTAGGAGCCAATTTGGGGAAGTAGGTTCTCAGGTATTTGAGAGGGACCAGCAGCAGGGATTCATGCTATGCAGGGTCAGGACTTCACTACATGGGTTTGTAGGTTCGGATGTGGCAGGGCACTCAGATGATAGGAGGTACACCACGGGATGTGTGGTGGGTTGTCTTCAGGATTGAGCTTGAAGAGGGATACAAACCAAGAAACAAATTAGATAGAGTACAGGTACAGGTACACTACAACTATTTATCTCCAAGTGGGAGATTGTTAGTTTATGGAGCTAAAATCTTCACTGATGTAGACATGGAGGAGGTTGTAGGAGAGTTGTAGAGTGTCACAGAGACTGGCATTGGTCTGGCCAACTGATGTCAACAGGATAAGATAGGAATGCAACTGACGTCGGTCATGTATCGGCCGGCGTCGGTGACCCCCAGGCAGACAGGGACCGACGTCGGTCACCTATGTGGTTCGGACTACGTTTATTATGGGCAGTTAGCTAATGAACCAAGTGTTTGCATGATTAGATCTATTTTTAGACTGAGAGCTGTGGATCTAATTATTGTAATTAGATGTCTAATCATTGTTTGGATGAGATCTATATAATAGACTCATGGTTGTATTGGAAAGGTGTTCTAGTTTGAGTTGAGCAAAGTTATCTCCTTCTGTGCATGAGGTGAGCAAGGGTGTTCCTCCACTTTCCACAACAGTACCAAGGTGGGTGCTGGTTTTGGAGAGTCAGCAGGATTCTTCAGGTGTGTAGGATCTTGGTCAGAGGTGCATGGCCTTTATAGGAGATCTACATGGTAAGTAAGATCATTGATCTGTAGGTGTATGTGTGTGCAAGGTCAAGGTTCACAGGTGTGCAGAACTAGGTTGATTTGCAGGTGTGCAAGATCAGATAGGACAACAACACAACAGGGAGCAAGATCAGGCAGGATCTACTTGGAGTATAGGTGTGTACGTAGATAGAGCAAAGAGGAAGGCAAGGGAGTTCCTTCCATAAGTATGGTCTGTTGAATTTCAGGTTGTTGCAGGTTCATGGGAGATCTACTTGAAGTATGTTGAGTACTTGTGGAGTACGCTGAGTACTTGTGGAGTGCGTGGAGCACTTGTGGTGTGCGTGGAACACAGGAGGTGAACACCAACTCTGTGTTTGAGTTGTGTGTTGGGACCTGAGAGAGAGAGCTTAGAGGAGAGAATTACTGTTCACTTGAGGTGTGGGAAGCCTCTGAAGAGGTGGTGGAGAAGAAGTGGCATCTTCTTTATTGTATTCTTTTCTGTATAAGTATTAATACAAGTTGTGTATTGTCTCTCATATCATGTGTTATTCTGAATTCTAGTTACTTGTATTCTGGTTAATTTCCACATATTAAGTTGTTTGGTTTGGTAATCAACTGTATGCTTTCGGTGTTTCGCATCTTGAAAAAATCTTGGTAGACTAACTAGTGAAGCCTCCCCAATGTCTATCTCCCTAAAGAAAGAGAAATCTGATAAATCTACCTATGAGATGGAGTTATCAGATGGAGATCCTTTAACTAGAAAGAATCCTATAGGATTGGATAATTGGATGTCTAAAGGAGGAGGTAAAAATATTTAAATAGCCATGAACCCTCCCCTAGATGAGTAGGTTGTGTCTAAGGAGAGAAAAAGCTAGCCAAAGAGACACTTCATAATTTTTAGGACCCCCCTCTAAAAAAAATGGCAAGGAAACTAAAGTCTCAGACTACTTTACTAGATTATATAATAGTGGGGGTAATCCCCATGGTCAATCTGATTGACGTCTGACTATCCCCTAGTTATTTATGTAGATTGTAAACTAGAATGTGAGAGGGATGGGATCCTCAAACAAAAAACTAGTTGTAAGATAGTTTAGACTCTCAAGAGATAATTTGGATTTCTTCTTATTATAAGAAGTGAAGGCCATCAAAACCCAGCTATCCTTATTATTAAAATTTATTTGGCCCAATGCTCATCAATTCTCCACCAATCATCAAAGAGGGAAAGGGGGGCCCTCTATTTTGGTGAACCCTAGATTGAAAGACTCCATTATTGAACATGGTATCTCTCCCTACAATAGAGCTATCTGAGAAATGATAACATACCAAAATTAGACCTTTTGGCATATGTAACATCTATGCCTCCAATGATTATAGGGTATAAGTTGACCTATGGAATTGGCTGGCCATAAATATAAAAAATGTTCCTTGGGAATTTGGAGGAGATTTCAACATGGTGGAAGATAAAGAGGATAAATTAGGGAGTGACCACCTAGCATGGAAAGGAAATGAGATATTTTTATGGTTTAAGTTCAAAATAATACACAAAATTGGAAATCCTCTCTAGAAGGGTAAAATCCTAAGCAAAAGAATTTGGTACATCTGGTGTAATAATCAGAGTAGCAATAGAAGGCAGTACTCAAGACTTGATAGATTTTATTTGAATATGGAGGTACTTGTTGTAAATATGATCAAAGATGGCAATGTGGTGACAATGATTCCCTATACTATGTCTGACCACCACCCTATTGAAATGACATTTTCATTAGTTAGTGAGGAGAAGAAAGAGATTCCAAAGTTTAAAGGGTTATTTAAATTCAATTTGTCACATTTAACTGATAGGGAATGCTTGGAGGGCCTATAATCTTCTTGGAATATTGGCAAATTTGTTTTCAACTCTAGCTCCAAAATTGATCATTAGAATTTCATTATGGAAATTACCAAATTTTTTGTAAGGACGTATGGGTAGATCAAAGCAAAAAAGTGCATAATGGCTACAAGAGATTCTCAAGAGAAACTTATTTGAGCTAAAAGCTCACTTTAGCTAGACCCTACCAATGGAGCTCTCCTCGAAGAGCTTAACCTATTTAAGCACCAAATTCATGAGTCTCAGTAGTATATTATAGAGGGGTGTAGATTTGGTCTAGACTAACTTGGTTGAAGCTCAGAGATAGAGGCTTTGAATTATTCTTCATATTTTTGAAAGCTAAACACATAAGAAGCAAGGTTAAAGGAACTAAAGTTAATGGGTAGAATTTTAAAGATGTTAACAACATTAAAGAATATTTTTTGACTTCTATGCAAACCTTTTCCATTTTGATGGGTCTAGTGATCATATTGAATAAAAAAGGGTCATATGTGAGGCTTGCATTCTTAAGAAGGTGACATAGACTCATGCCTCTTTCTTAGAAACTTCTATTTCACTTGATGAGGTTAAAAACACTATTGACTCATTAAAAGAAGATAAATCACCTGGGGTGGATGGTTTCCCTACTAAATTATATAAAGTCAATAAGGAATGGATTTCCATAGACTACTTGGAGATATTTAATGATGCCATTGATGTCAGCACACTTGGCCCATTTATTAATAGAGGGGTCATTAAGATTATTCCTAAAGATGATAATCTATCTTCAATCATAAATTAGAGATCAATTACCCTAATTAATGTATCCTAAAATATTCTAGCAAAGATCATTATGAGGAGGCTATCATCACTTTTTCCCTCTATTATCTCAGAGACCCAAACTAGCTTTGTTGAAAGGAGGTACATCCTGGATAATTTAATCACTAGCTAGGAAGGTATGTACTAGGCAAGAGATTCATACTAGGAGGTAGGAATGATCTTACTTGAATGTAAAAAATTATATGATAGAATTAAATGTCCCTTCATTGAGAGAAAGTTGTGTGCTTTTAGTTTCCATGATAGATTTTGTAGAATGGTCAATATACTCTTCAAGGATGCTTCCACCATAATTCAAGTCAATGGGAAATTGATATAATCTCTTGAGATTCAACATTCCATCAGACAAGGTTGTCCTCTTTCCCCATTTCTCTTTGTTTTGGTGGTGGATGCATTGCATTATCTTCTTAGATTATCTAACATTGGGCCTCCAGTCAAAGGTGCCTTGCTCCCTAATAATGATTCCCTAATTGATGTACTATTTAATGATGCTACATCAATATTTATCACCTTAAAGCAAAATAAATTGGCTCAAGTTGTAGAGAGGATTGATATCTATTACTCTACCTCTAGATCTAAAATTTCCATGCATAAATATCACATGTTGGGTTGGTATGAGTAGCCTCTTGCTTAGTTGGAAACTTTTGGTTGGACTTGAAAAGGACCATATGAGATGGTTAGATATTTGGGTATTTATTTTTCCCTATCACCCTCCTTTAAAAGTATATGGGAATGGATTTTTGATAAAATCAATAATAAAATTGTAAAATGGCATAGTCATCTACTATCTTTACTAGTAAGGATTCAAGTATGCCAAAAAGTTCTCTCATCATACAATATATACTATGAATCCTACTGGTTCTTTGACAAAATCAAATAAACATGCTCCATAGAATCATAAGAGATTTATTATGGTCATATGGAAAAGAGGGAAAGAAAAGACATGTGGTCTCATGGGAATTTTGCTTGAAACCTAAAAATATTGGTGGACTAGGGCTAAAGGACCTTTGGCTATAGGGAATAACTTTGGAGATTAAGTGGATAATCTGAGCCTTCATTGTAAATGATCCCTAGAAAGTATTGGTTAGGAACAATATTTTTTTTGGATTTCCTAAAAGAAAGCCAAAATGGAAAGGGTTAAACATTACTGATCTTATCATAAGGCCTTTCACAGTTAAAGTTACTAGTTTGCCCATATTTACCTCTATATGGTTAGCCTAGGATGTATCCAAGCCCTTCATTTCTACTAAATAGGTCTTTACATAGTTTGGGGCATTGTGTCAGGGATATAGATCATTATGGTGAAATTTGACTATCAACAGGACTCCATTGGCCCTCACCAGAGGATGCTATGCCTTTGATTGCTACACTAAAGGGTTGAGAGTTTCAAGGATATCTATGCCCATGCAGGATGGGCCTCTTGGTTAGAGCTCAAAGTTAGATTTATGTTCCTTGAATCTTAGTGAATAAATTTCACCTTGCTCCAAATAGATCTTAAGGGGAGAGATAATGTGGTGTTCATGGAAGAAGAGGATGAGTTCTAGGATAGTGTGACATGGAAAATAGGCCCACCTCTACTTGAGTATACTTCTCAAATTATTTACAATAAAATATCCTTATCTAATGTCCCTTACCTTACACAGTAATATTTGGTTTTTACTTGATCCTATGCATGCCTGGTCTTTTAGGTTTGATGTGATTTAGGCCTCTTGTCTTGAACCCAAGAAATCCTATTTTTTATAGTTACTAATGTATAAAAAACTGGTTATTGGTGTTGTTTTGAATAATTATGGCCTTGATAATCATTAATGTTATTTTTGTAGTGTAACTAAAATGGTTAATCATGTTTTCTTCTCTTTCCCTTATGCTTTTAAGTTATGGCATTATTGTCTTAAACCTTGGAATGTGGTTTTTAGTTATGAGACTGGCTGGATGAACATTGCATTTGGTTATGCATGTCCTAAGATTAAAGTCCACCCCTCTTTTCATAAATTTTGGATTGTATTCTCTACTAAAATTTTATGGTTTTTATGGAAGCAAAGGAATGTAGAGGTTTTCCAAGGGAAGGATATAGTGCTTACTAAATTCAAAATTAAATTCATCATTCATTTTTTATCTTTGTAGATATTCCTCTAGTTAAAAGTGCCTCAGGGCTAGCTCGAGAAATTCCTTAGGATTGGTCTCCTCAAGGTTACCTCAAACTTCTTGCTTGATTTTGGGGTATACCCTAGAATGATCCCCCATCTTAACTAGGCTGTATGTCACCAGATGGTAGCATAAGTTAAAATTTTAGAGTTTGAATGGGATTATATTAAAGATGCATACTTTGACCAGGTTGATAATTTGGTACAAGAATGGACCACCCCATTTGAATTTGACCAGAATGGTCTTGATGGTTAGTTGGATATAAATGAGATTGTGTCATAGGTTATGTGTAAGGAGGAGTATGGTAGCTGCATTATTGGAGAAGCCAAAGAAAATTTTAATCCATTCAACTTGAACCTATTCCCTGAGGTGGGTTACAAGAATGTTATAACATAGAATATATCTTGGGAACTTAATTTAGAGACACATAACTAGGGTGTGAAAGAGGAAGTATGGATAATGATTGATGATAACATCAATGCCTTTTCTAGACAAGCTAGAGACTCTAATCAAAAGTGGAGGCTTAGTGGACATTGAGGACATCATAAAGTATGTGAAGCAGAGCAACATGAAAAGATTGTTGGATAAATTTGACCACTATCTTACTAAATTGGCCTCAAGACAAATGTGGTTGGGACCTATTGGTGGTAAAAGTGCTTTAGAGGGACCTGACTCATCTGACTCAGATGATGGATGCAAAGGCAAAGGCACTAATTCTAGTAGGGCACAATATCTATATGTTTGAACCCACCACCTTTGGAGTGGCCTATATTTGATAGCTACTATTTAAATTTATATTTCTACTAATACTATTGGTTTTTGCTTTTTGATATTCCTATTTTGAGGAATTTTTATATTGAACTATTAATTATTATGTTTGTTGATGGGAGATGCCCCACAACTACTTTTATCTCTACTAGAAACTTTGTAATTTTTTGGCGTCTTTGATGCATATATTAGTAATCGATCTTCAATATATAAAAAAACATTGAAATATGCTTGATCACTACAACAAATAATAACAACCTAATGATTGAATAATTAATTAACATAATTATATGAATTATATGAATAAGAAAGGTTCTCATTTATCATGGAAAAAATTAGTTGTTTACAAGGTTGAGGCAAAACTTGATTATAGGGTGAAATTTAGTCCATGGGTTAACATATGTGGAAGAAAATTGAAATATTTTGGGTGTCAACATCTAGCTATTCTAACAAATAAAATGGGTTAGCACCATACCCATGTGGTATTAATAATTGTTTGATTATAATAACTTCTTGGTAATTCAATTCCAAGAATGTGAGGCAGATGGAGTCCTCTGAGTAAACATAGTAGTTAGGTACCCCAAAATTTTGAGATAAACTTCAATGTAATTGACTTCTATTTATATGAATGGGTCTTTCAACCTCCTATATGACTAATGTAAATGATTATTGAATACACTAATGGGTTCATTGGGCTTCCTACAAGATGTATAAATTAGTAGTATAAGGCAACAATATCGGTGGGTGCACTAAAATGATAAACAAATAAGTTTTCAAAGGTAACCCATGAGGTAATATATTTGTATGGTAAATCAATGTACCAAAGGTAAGAAATTTAACAAATAAATAAGGAAATAGGTGGTAAGTCACATCCTCATGTTGGATATGAGTTTGAATAATGGCATCTTTAAATGCTTGGATATGTTCTTCAATAGTTTTAATACCACCATTTGTTTATTTTAGGTAGATTCATAATTCTTAGGTAAGTCATGAGCGAGCCCTAAAATGTTCATAGGAAAACCACATTCACCAAGCCAAGCAAGATTAATCATTGGTGGGTTTAAAATTTTAGTTTTCTATTCTTGGGATTTTTATCACTTAGAAGTACACCCTTGTAAGAATGTGTGCTTGTTCTCACTCCTATTGACACAATGGAAACTCTCAAAGGTGTGGGTTGATTTATATTAGATATAATCTCTAGATAAGGGTTAGTTCCCTTTGGCATGCTCACCTACTTCACTTTAAACTCTCTAATTTAATATTCTTTTGACTAGAAAAAGGGTAAAAAGAGTAATACTCAAGTTGAAATTGAACATGAAAAATAAAAATTTGGGGTGATGCACCAATGTTAAATTCAATTTTACCTATATTTGAAATTCTTGGGAAGCTAATTAACTTTCACACATTCACTTCATCTTCACATAATGACTCGTACATCAATATTTTATGTAAAGGTCTTGAAAAACATTCACAATAACATGGAAGGAAATAACATTAGTTGAATTCACTTCCAAATTAGGTAGAAAAATGACTTAAGCACTTGATATGACTTGAAATAATTTTTATATGCTCCATAAAGGTGAAAAATTTAGACACAAAAATAAGGAAAAAAATCATTCACTAAGTTACATTAATGAATATGAGGATCAAAATTCATGAATAGCCTAAAAATAGAGGAAAAATCAGCTTCTTATTACTTCAAAGGTGATGAAGTAGAAAATTTTGGAATTTTTTTTGCATAGCCAAAAGTACAATCTTATATCTTCTTTCAAAAAATATACATATATAAAATAAATTTAGGAGAGAGGAGATAAAGAAACCCCAAACTAGGGATGAGTCATCATGCCTAGTCATCCTTCTCTCTTCCTCACTCAAATACAAAACCCTTACGTATTACATGATGGATTTAAAACTTGTTATCTTGTAAAATGGCATAGGAGAGAGATACATACTTATTTGAGTACATCTAAAAAGTCATAAGTTCTCGTTCATGACCTATCTTGAAGGAAATTGGTCTCCTTGCATGTTTTAATGGTCTTCAATAATTGAAGAGGTCTTGATCATATTCATTAAATCCTTTTTAATGTCACATTCAATCTCATTGAGACTCTCTATCTTTCTAGTGAGTGACTTCAACTATCTTCCCTGTATCTTAGACTTTGACCCACCTATGCACCTATATCCTTGCTTGCATCTTTTTCTCTCATGACTTCCTCAAATATCTCCAAGGTGGCATATAAAGGAGAATTTTGAATGTTATACTTGATGAAAAATTATCCTCCATGAAAATATGTCCTCAAATATTGATTAAGTCTTCAACTAACCCCTATATTCTTTCATAATATCTCTCCACCTTAATAGGGTTGTTTGAAGGATTCTTTATGTTTGATTTGAATTTTTACACAATTAGATCCAAGGTGGCATAAAAAGAGAGAAAAGGTATTATTGAGATTTTGATGACTCATTACACCCATGAATATTATTTTAACACAAACTCTTGATCTCTCCTATCCTCCAAATGGCAAAGAACACATGATTGACTTGAAAAGGTTGATGAGGATTTTAATACATTGATGGATTTTATGGATAGTTAATAAGACTCTTCTTCCTAAAAAATGGTGTATAAGGGAGATTTTTATTGTTTTATTTGTTGAGATATTCATGAAATATCCTTGATGAGATTTCATTTGATGATGAACAATCATAATTCTCTATACTGATCCTTCTTGGATATGCTCATCTTCTTCATTTTGACAATCTTGCCAAATGCACAATGACAACCTATAACTTGATGATATTTAATTATTAAAATACATAAGGAGTATACATAGGATTTTAAAATAATAATTTTTTTTTCACATTCCTTCAAATAATTTTTAAGCTCCAACCTTCACATAGAACTTTTAAAAATGCTCTTTTGTGTTTTCTAGGCCTAAAAAAACCCTAATTTGGATTTATGGGTCTAAAATGAGTTATAGGTCTCAATAAAAACTCATAATATAATTATAATATTTTTAAATGAGTAATACTTTTAATTTTTTTTAAATCTCAAAAATTCTTCACCAAACTCTCAAACAAAAATTCATAAAAAAGTGTCTGCTTGCTACTCATAGGGTTGCCTGGAGATGTTTTTCAATGATATGAACCTATTTTGCATTGGTTTTAATTGTATAAGTATATATTTATACCTTTAAATAAATCATACATCCTCTCATATCATTATATTCCCTTGGAAAGATCTAAAACATTCATTTTCACTCTATTTATGAGCAAATTAGTCAAAAACTTTGATTTCCTTCATGGTACAAACTTATGTTTTGCCATTTTATACCTCATCAGTTATATTAAAGAAATGAAAACACTTTTAAACATTCAAATAAATAAAAATATACTTAAATATAAAATTTAAATATATTTTACTTGGTAAAACCCAAAATATGTACTTTTTAGTTCTTTATAGCTTGCATTTTCTCACTTTTGCATGCATGTAGGTCTAAATGTTGGCATTTTATTGAGTTTTATGATGCATTAAGACATAATTAATTTTTAATTAGAACATATAATATACCATATAATCATTAAAACCATTATATACCTTCAATTAATCACTTAAACCTCTTAAAAAATGCCTTTTTTGACTGTCTTCCTTGCACGCTTAAAACCTTGCAACTTGTACCTTTACATTTATCCATTATTTTCATTGAAATTTTTATTTATTAATGTTTATAATTTTTTTTTATTCCCCATAATATTTCACACAACTTTTAATTTTCAATAAAGAACTAAAAAATGCAATCATATTGTCTGAAACTAAGCTATTGGGGTTTTAGAGCACCTTTCCTTCTCAATGATAGTTAATAAAGTTAAGCATGTATATCATAAAAATAATGCATGGAATATGAATTTAATATGGTTCATGTCATACCATATTATCATTATAACCAACTCTTCTTCTGTTTCATGAACTGAACATTTGAAAATTGCCCTTACTAGCTGGCAACTAGCTTACTAGAAGAATAAAAGAAACTTTTTTCAAAACATGGAACTATGAGCTATTCCTGATCATGGTTTTGGATTGATGAAGGATATATGATTTTGTGTATATATTTTTTAATATTAATTCTATAAATTAATTCTTCTTGAATACTTTCACATAAGCAACTAGATGTACCAAGATGTCATTGACCAATGATGACAAAATTTGTCAACATTTTTGACGTCCCTATTGGGATGTTTGCCTAATAAAAAATAAATACTAGTATACTTATTCATTGGTATATGGATTCATCAAAATCATCACCAATTCTAAAACTACAAAATACCTTCTCAAGCAATAACAACACTTGTGCATAAGCATTTAGGGAATTAAAAATTAAAACATTTACCAACTAAAAATGTGAAATATAACACTTGGAGGGAAATGAAAACTAAAAATACTATGTACAAATAATAACTTATATTCAACAACAATGCTTAAGATAAATCCTATTGACTAGGATTTATATCTCTTTACCATCCATCTTGGCTATTTGGAAGGCATTGCGAGGCTTGCAGATAGAAATCATGTAAGGACCACTCCAAAGTGAGTCAAAATTTGTGTGTCTTCCTAGTTTGGCCCTATATTCATCCCATTTTAGAACCAAGTCACCTTCATTTAAGCTCCTTGAATATGGTTTTCTATGAAATTTTTTCTTGACTTGTGATTGATGCATCTTCATAGCTAATATGGATTTATTTTTGATTTATTAAAACTCTATACATTCAATATATCTCACTTCCATAAGCTCACTCTCTAAAAATTATAGTTGATGCATTAACTCCAAAGTAGGGATCTCAAATGATATTGACAATCTAGCTTCTCTCCCATACACTAGCTTGTAGGGTGAATTGGCAATGGACCTCTTGAAGGTGATCCTATTATCCCATAAAGTTGAATTTAAATTCAAATGCCAAATCCTTTGATTATATTCAATAGTTCTCCTTATGATCTTCAACAAGTTTTTGTTAGTAGACTCAACAAGGTCATTTGCCTTGTAGATATTAATTAGAATAAGTGTTGATATACACACCATTTTGAATAACCCATCAAATAATTTTAGTCCCTAAAAATTATATAGAATTGTATAAAATTATAGTTTAAGGAACACCAAACCTTATGAGTAAACCTTCATATAAGTCCAAAACACTAGATTTATTTGCTTCCTTCAAAACCACTGCCCTTGTCCATCTAGTAAAGTAATATGTGGCTGTAGTAATCCACTTGTGGCCCAAAATAAAAAGTGGATTGCTGAGACAAATGATGTCCAAGCCACATTAAACAAAGGGTTTGTCTATTGAAATATGTTGAAGAGGTAATGCAACAAGCTTTTTCTTTCCTACAAACAATGTACACTTATTTCACTTCCTTACCCAAGCATGACAATCTATAAAAATGTTTGGCCAATAATATATACCCCTCATGATTTTCAGGGCTATTATCCTTGTTGAAAATTGGCCTCCACCTTATCCATCATGAAATTTTCTAAGTAATAATTCAACTTGACTTGGCTCTATGCATCTTAGCAACATGTCATTAACATCCTTTTTGAATAATACACCATCAACAAGTAGAAATATAATAGATTTCAGCCTAAAATACCTTCTCTTTAAATCACTTAAATTTAGAATATACATACCACTTTGAAGGTAACTTATCATATCTTAAAATTAGCTTGATGAAGGTGTATGATTAGCTGCAATATCTTCATGATTCAAGACCAAAACTATCTCTTTACTTTCCTACAAGTCTTGAGCTACGTTCTCACATAACCCTTTGCCACTAATCAACTTGGTTACTTTTAATTCCATGTCAATTCCATTACCCTTGTTATCCATCCTACTCTCTTTTCACTAATATCCTTGTTTAATAAGAACTCTTTGATATTAGGATGGACAACCATCACATGGATCTTGCTGTTACATAGTAGGTGCCTAAATGTTTTGAGATGTGATTATGGAAAACACATGTTTCTCAACAAATGTTTACCTTTTTTCATACTCTTTCAAGTCTTGACTAAAAATCTTGAGGATGCTCCAAACCTTGCTGATTTTATTATGTCAATATTCTTGAAATTGTATCAAAATTAGCATATGCATGCAACAAAAAATCCTTTGAAAAATTACGAATGATAAGAGTGGGAGCCCTAGCTATGGCTTGCTTGATTTCTTCAAAAATTTTCATGCCTTCCTTGGTCCAATTAAAAATCTCCTTTTTTTTGAGCATAGCTATAAGAGGCTTTGATAAACTTAAAAAATCAGAAATATATACCTTCTTATAAATTTAATCTTGCCAAGGAAACTTTATAATGATTTCTTATGCTTAGGCAAGGAAAATTCAAGAATAAATCCTATTCTTTCTGAATCAATACTCAAACCATGCTTAGAAACAACATGAAAAAATAGGTTACCTTCATGCACTAAAAACACATAATTGTTTAAATTAAGTGACACCCCATATTGCCTACAACTCTCAAATACCTCTCTAAGATGAATCATGTGATCATTTGCCTTATTTGAAAAAAATTGTAACATAATTCAAATACACAAGAACAAACCTATTGATTAAACCTTGATATGCCATATCCATGGCTCTTTGGAATGTTTCTTCTATATTGGATAACTCAAATGCCATTTTTTGGTATGTAAAGGTGCCTCACTTTGTGGTGAATGTTTTTTTGAACTGATCCTCTTCCTTCACAAGAATTTTTTTATACCCACTATAACCATATAGGAATGAATTTTTTTTTGAACCAACTACTAACTAGAGTATTTATTCCATTGATGGAAAGGGATAATGGTCCTTGAGTGAGACCTTGTTAAAGGCACAAAAATTCCACACACAATCTGATTTATCCATTCTTCTTCCTCATGAGAACAAGGTTAACCACCAAGTGGAATGATAGATGAGAAAGATGATACCTGATTCAATCAATTTGTGAAGATCTATTTTCATCAAAAGTTCTAGCTTTGGTTTGAATGGACTTTGTCTTTACCTCACTAGTTTTGTATCTAATTCTAATTTAATGGTGTGCTAATCCAATCTAGGATAAAATAATTTTACTCCCATGCAAACACATCAACAAACTTTATACATAAATAAAAAAAAGATTCTTTTTGAGCTTGAGAGCATACTTTACCAATCTTGAGAGCTTTCCCATTGACGATATCAATCCTTGTATAATGTTATTATTTGGTAGACAAAGAATATTTATCCCTTATTACCTCATCATCCCTACTATAAATATTCTCAAGTGTGACAAGACCCTTGGGTAACTTGTTATACTTGAGCTAAACTATTTTATCACTATACTTTTGCAAAAGTTTTGACTGATTTCTAGAAGAGAATTCAACCTCTTATTATAATAAATGAAAAACTTGATCATCATGTTCAAAGAATTTTTAATTCATATTATTATCAATAATACAGGGTATTTATATAATCTTTATGTATGGATGCATTTTTTCATTCTTTACATCATCTGGAATGTCAAATTGGGATCCTATTGAAACCAACCTATTTGCATGCTTATTGCTCTCTCTAGGCATTGCTTGTATGCCAAATACATAAAAGTCCTCTAGAAGATATGATACTCTATATTTGTATGATTTTAAAAATGTATTTTTACACACTTTAAATCCTCTTATTTTATATATTAAAATCTCACTATCTCCAAATACCTACAAGAGATTAGCTCCCATATTTTTATCCCATTACAAACCATGAACTAAGGTCTCATATTCTATTATGTTATTAGAGTATCCAAAATGAAAATTTATAGTAGAATAATACCTTTGTTTATAGGGTGAAATATTCATCATACCATCCCTTGTACCATGTTTATTCCATGAGCCATCAAAATAGAGTTGCCATAAACCATCATTTTACTCACCTTCTTTGTATAAAACTAGAATTTGTGCACCATATTCTTAACTCCAAGTCCTTATTCATATATCATCTTTTATGGATCATGATAATGAATATTGGTATCCAATTAATCAATAAATAAATTATTAATTCCATCAAGAGATGATTTTGTTTCAACTTCACTAGTTTGCTTTACTTCATCCGAGATGACACAATTAGTATTAACAATACTAGGCATGTATGGTTTTAGATGAAAACAAATAATAGTCTCTAAATGAATTACATATTTGGTTCCATAAATTATTCTAAACATGAGGTATTTACAATCACCATAAATATAGCCACCTATATTTGAAGTGAAGTCATGTGATAAACATATAGAAAAGTATGGAGGAAGATCCACCACCACCACCACATCTTTCTGAATGGTCACTTTGGGTATTCACGAAGTGTTAGTTTTATATTCTTGAATATACATAATATATTTGTTGGATATCCATCAAGTTGAAATAAACCTTTAGTGTTTGGATCATACAACAAACCCAACTTATTTATAATCTATTTTTGAAACACTGTGCTACTTGATCCATTGTCAAACATGCAATTATGAACTAGTGTGTTGCCAACAATCAAGGAAAGATATAAATGAGGTGTCTTACTTGGTTTTTCATCATATTTTATGGTCTTTACCACTTTATATCATTTTTTATTCTCTTATTGATCTAAATTTTCTAGAACCACACTTTTCTTCTCTATTGGTTTTGTAGACAAACTAAGGCTTCAAAGCTCATGGATAAATGTATCCTTTTGTCCTAGGATTGAAAATAAATCCCACATGGTCATGAAAATGTTATATTTATTCATATGCTCTACTATGATAAAATAAGAGCCTCTAATAGTTGTTTTCAACTTTGGAGCAATAAAACACTCTTGTACTAAAGGCACTTAGTGAAATTTGTTTGCTTTAATATTCTAAACTTTTTAAGCTAAAGGGGTATCAATATGATCATTAGTAACTTTATAAACTATATTAATAACATTTGGATCATGAATTACCTCTTGAGTCTCATCTATAGCCTTTCTCTTGGATCTAGTGATGGCTGCAATCAAGTTGTTTGATTTGTTAGGCTCACCAATCTAATTTACTATCACATGATCATCAAATTTACAATATACCAAGGTTGAATCCAATTTTACTTGTCCATTATTCACTTCCCCTTTTTTCATCATATCTTCATTATGTTGGTATCCTTGAAAAAAGGCTTCTTCTTGGGTCATTTGAGGAATTATGATATTATGTTCTACTAAAGCTTGATTTTTCACATCACTGGTATTAAAAATATGCTAAATTGAGTCTTGAATCAAATTATTTTTTACTAGTATAAGGTCCTCAGATGTGGAAGGAACATGGGGTCAATTGAAACATATGTTTTGGCTGATCTAATAACTCCTTGAGCTTGGTATAGATTCCTATTATCTCTAAAGATTTGGTAGGGAGGTATATACATACATACATATATATATATATATATATATATATATATATATATATACATATATATATATATATATATATATATATATACATATATATATATATATATATATATATATATATATATATATATATATATATATATATATATATATATATATATATATGGATGATATGTGGGATGATAAGGTGATTTATATGGCCTATTGGCTTGATATTGTTGCCTCTTCAGCTGAACTATGTCATTACCAAAAGATTGCAACATACCTTTTAGTTCACTAAGATCACTAGATTGATTAAGAGGAGCTTGAATTTGACTTTGAGGCGTTGGAATGTGAGATATTAATGGAGATTGAAGAGGTGGAATATGTTGTGTTTATAGAAAAAGGGCATTTTAGTCCTAGGTGAAAGTTTATCAGTATAATTATACTATTTTTTTCTCTAATGGTAACCTCATAGGCATACGGGAATGTCTTACCACCCATAAACTGAATTAGAACTAAAATATCAAAATTTAAGGATCTCAATAAGTATAGGAAAACATAATAAGGAGATGAATTTATCATGGGAGGTATTCTATTTCATGTTATCTAAAATTTAAAGTTGAATTAGTCATAAATTCATATGGTGCTATCTTAATAGTAGTGAGTTACTCAATAAGGGATAAATGGTCTTATTTATATTCAAATTGTCTACAAAATGCTACACCTAAATCATCCAAAGTGGTAATGAAGTTAAAGGTAAGATTCCTATATTATTACATCACCTTTACCTTGAAGAATACAACAAGAAAATAGATGGAAACATTCTCTTAGGTAACATGGTGGAATGAACACAAGTTGGCCACATCTTTGATATGTTGTATGGGTGTAGTTTGATCCTCACCTATGAAATACGATAAGATTTTGAGAGTTGAGGCTTGGATACCATCATATTGGGCCAAATTGAGATATATTTTATCATTTAAAAGGATAAATAATTGGTTTCTAGGGATATCCATGTTGATAGTGGGATTAAAGTTGTATTGGTTTGCATAATAGGCTAGTTTGGAGACTAAAATAACCTTCTAAGAAATAGATTTATTTTCAATTTTTATTTTATTTTATTTAAATACATATGTAATTCAATGAAATAAAAAGGTATAAATTTAATTGAATACATTTTAGTGATCTTAGACATGAATTTGGTAATTCTCTGCTATCATAAATGTATTTTTCTAGATCCAATCTTTGGTCCCATCTGGAGTGCCAAAAACAATTATCACTCAGAAGTGCAATTTTGTAAGAATGTGTCTTGTTTTCACTCTTGTTGACATAATGAAAAACATCTAAGTTGTGGGTTGCCTTATATTAGAGAGAATATCTAGATAAAGGTATGTTTCCCTTTAGTACACTCACCTACTTCATTATAAACTCTCTAATTTAATGATTTCTTGATTAGGAAAATGGTGAAAAGAGTAATACTCAAGATGAAATTAAACATGAAAACTAAAAATTTATGGTGATTAACCAATGTCAAAGTCAATTATTCCTATGATTGACACACTTAGGAATTTAAATAACTTACACACATTCACTTCAACTTCATACAATGACTCTTACATCAATATTTCATACAAAGGTCTTGACTAACATTCACACTAGCATGGAAGGAATGAATAATGGTTGAATTAACTTCTAAATTAGGTATAAATTAGACTTAAACACTTGATATGATCTGAAATAATTCTCATATACTAAATAAAGGTGAAAAACTCAGACATAAACATAGAAAAACTAATCATTCACTAAGTTACATCAATGAATATAAGGCACACACTTCATGAACAACTTAAAAATAGAGGAAAAATAATCTTCTTATTGTTTCAAAGGTGATGTAGTAAAAAAATTTTGTAGATTTTTTGCATAGATAAAAATATAATCTGATATCTTCTTTCAAAAAATGAACATACATATAGAAAATAAAGTTAGGAGTGAGGAGAAAAAGTAGCCCCAAACTAGGGATGAGTCATCATGCCTAGTCATCCTTCTCTCTTCCTCACTCAACCAAAAAGCCCGTATTTAGTACATGATGGATTTAAAACTCTTTTTCTTGGAAAATGGTTTAGGAGAGAGATATGCTTGTTTGAGTGCATTAAAAAATTCATAGGTTCTCATTCATGACCTATTTTGAAGGGAACTAGTCTCCTTGCATGATTTGATGGTCTTCAATAGTTAAAGAGGTATTGATCATTTTCATTAAATCCTTTTGAAAAAATAATTCAATCTCATTGAGACTCTCCATCTTCCTAGTGAGTGACTTCAACTATCTTCTTTGTATCTTGGAGTTTGACCCACCTATGTACCTATATCATTGCTTGCATGTTTCTCTCTCATGACTTCTTAAAATAGCCCCAAGGTGGCATAAAACTGAGAGGTTTGATTATTGTAATTGAATAATTATTATCCATGAAAATAGGAAATCAAGTCTTGATTAAGTCTTCAACTAGCCCATCTATTCTTGTATGTTATCTCTCCACCTTAATAGGGTTGTTTGAAGGCTTCTTCATGTTTGATTTGACTTCTTACACAATTAACTCCAAGGTGGCATAAAGGAGAGATAAGGTATTCTTGAGGTTTTTTGAGAATATTTAAAACATTTAATCCCATTTTAACACAAAATATTGATCTTGTATTGTCCTCTAAATGACAAAGAACACATGATTGACTTGGCAAGGTTGTTGAGGATTTCAATGCATTGACGGAGTTTGTGGATAGGTAATAGTATATTTCTTCCTCCAAATTGGAATATAAGGGAGATTTAATATGTTTTATTTTTTTATATATTAATTATATATCCTTGATGCTATTTTATTTGATAATGAATAATCATAGCTCTCTATACTAATTTTTTTTGAATATGTTCATCTTCTCCATTTTGACAAGCTTGCCAAATACACAATGAGAAACTATAATTTGATGATTTTGAATTATTAAAATAGATGAGTATAAATAGTATTTAAACATAATAATCATGGTGGAATAGAACTTAAAACAAAGTTTAAGATCCAAACTTCACATACAACTTTTAAAAATGCTCTTTTGTGCTTTTTAGGCCTAAAAAAACCCTAATTTAGATTTGAGGGTATAAAATATGTTATATGTATAAAAAAAATCCTCACATTATAATTATATAGGTATAAATGGGTTATACCTATTAAAAATTTAAAATCTCAAAAATTCTTCACCAAACTCTCAAATAAAAATTCATAAAAAGTGTCTGCTTGCTGCCCATAATGTTGTCTGGAGACATTTTTTAATTATATGAGCCTATTTTTCATTGTTTTTAAATGTATAAGAATTTTTTTAGAACTTTAAATTAATTATACACCCTATAATATCATTATATTCTATTTAAAATATCTTAAACACTCATTTCTCAATCCATTTATGAGAAAATTAGTCAAAAAACCTAATTTCATTCATGGTGCAGACCCATGTTTTGATATTTTATATATAATTAGATATATTAAAAATATTTAAATACTTAAAAATATTAAATAACATAAAAATTACCCCCATGTCAAATTTCAATATATTTCACTTAGTAAAACCTAAAATATGCACTTTTTAGTGCTTTCTATCATACATGTTTTCATTCCTGCATGCTTGTAGGTTTGATTTTTGGAATTTTATTGATTTTAATGAGGCATAAAGACATAATTATTTTTTAATTATAACATTTATGATATAATATAATCATTCCAACCATTAGATACCTTCAACCAATCACCTAAACCTCTTAAAAAATACCTTTTCTAACTATCTCCCTTGTATGCTTAAAACCTTGCAACCTGTATCTTTACCTTTATCCATTATTTACATTAAAATTTTTATTTATTAAGGTGTATGAGGATTATTCATTCCCCATAATATCTCAAATATATTTTAATTTTCAACAAATAATTTAATAACGCAAGCATATTGCTTGAAATAGAGCTATTAGGGTTTTAAAGCACCTTTCCTTCTTAATGATGGTTCATAAAGTTAAACCACTGTAAATTGAAAATAATACATGGAATAGTGATGGAATGTGAGACCATATATTCAAATAATATAATTCAAACCAAATATTCTTCTCTTTCATGAACAACACATTTGAAAATTGTCATTACTAATTTGCAACAAACTTGCTAAAGGAATAGAAGGAACTTCTACCAAAATTTGGACCTGTGAGCTATTCATAAGAATGGTTTTGGATTGATTAAGGATATATTATATTTTGGAGATATTATTAAACATTAAATATATAAATATAGTATTTTTTAAGACCTACATATAAGCAACTAGACGTGCCAAGATGCCCTTGACCAATGGTGGCAAAATTTATCAATATAAACCAGGAATATCATTTTGGGCAAAGCCTCTAAATTTTAAAATTTAAATTTGTTTTCATTAAAATATTAGTTTAAAATTTATTAGTTCATTCCATTCCTCTAATTATTTAGTTTTTTTATATGCATTTCAAACACACAATGAGTTGGAAGAATTGTAAAGGATGGCCACAAGACTAAAACATGCAATAGATCTAAAATATACTGAATATGCCCTCTTTATAGTAGAAATATGTTGATAAGTTTTTTATCACACCAAATTATGAGGGATGAGGACTATATAACATCTCTTTAAAATAGATCCAAAAATCTCTCCAAGGTCCATATCTACCAGTCTTGGCAGACTAAATCTCACTCAATTGGTTCATTGTAAACAATTTCATATAAGGAGCCTTTGGTAATTATATAATATTTTAATATTATTTTGGTACTTAAAAAAAATAGAGGATAATTATTGTTTTGTTATTTATTTGTGGGTTTTGAGTAGATTTGAAAATGATAACATATGCATTCATTCATCAATAAATCATTGGATCTAATGCAACAAAAACAAATAAACTTGTATTTTATAACTTACCCATGTGAATAAAAATTAATTTTGATGAGGGTTTTAAATTGAAAGGAAAATAAAAAATTTATATGTGTTCATCCCATGGCATTTAGAGATTCAACAATGCCATAATAAATAATGGTTAAATTGCTTGCAATCAAAATTGATAGTAAAATGGATTGCATTTACTATTTACATATGTGATGAAAATCAGATTTCAAAGAGTTTTCAAATGAAAATAATATGGATGATTTGTATGATTATTTATTCAGTTATATTAACATTCAATAATTTATTTATAATAATAGAAAATATGTATCAATCATGATAAAATAATGATAACAGATTGTATTCAAACCCTAGATTTAACAACTTATAAAAAACTAACAAAAGAGAGGATAAGAGGAAAGAAAAATCTTTTTATATTTGAGAAAAATTTGATCCTCTTGATGTAAACGAACCAAATAATTAATCATTGTATTACCCAACATTCACACATCCAAGGACAAAGAAGGTGCAAGAGTATGAGGGAACATAACTTAAAAGATAAACGTAAATCCACCATATTGCATGCACATAAAATGATAAATTATTATATATCTTCAATTATAATCCATAGATCCACTTGAGTAGCACAATTATAAAATTGTTTAAAATATGAACGAGCCTAAATTTTTCTAGCATATTATTAGGGAAACAAATGAGAGGAATAAATTACACTAAAAATACATAAAAAGATGGAAGACTTTAAGTGTTTTGGAGCAACAAAAAGTCAACCCTTAGAATGATTCCAATTATGCAATATATAGAATAAGAGAGCTCCATATAGAAATGTTTTCCGTACAAAAGGTAGTTGGGCACCATCAACGTAGCCACCAACCCAGTATCTCACTAGATACCACACCACTTTCCTTTAATGCACTTTTCTAACTTGTAAAAAGACCAAAACATTAAATTTTGGCAAATTAAAGCTCCTAACCCAAAGATTCAACTTACAAGGCTAATAATTAATTATACAAGTAGAATTTATTGAAACTAAAGGTATTGAGATGTATGTGGTAGTAATATATTTCCAACGGTTTAAAAAATTAACACTCGAGACAAAAGTTATGGCCAAAAAACTAACTTAGGCTCCAAAAGGCCTTCTCAGACCCATTAAAGTTTTGGAAAATGTTCAATCAAGTCATTAAATGCACTTTTTTCAAATTTTAAATTTCCTATACCTAATCTCATAAAAAAATATGATTATGTCTAGAAAAAGATTTTTTTTAATTGTAGACCTAATCTCATAAAAAAATATGATTAGGTTTAGAAAGCAAAAATTTGAAAACATCGACATATTCTCATAGTAAGTTTTGCTTAAGTATAGAAACTAAAAAAATTGAAATCCTAGACATAATCTCATAAAAAGTTCTGATTAGGTCTAGAAAATGAAAAGTTGGTATCCTAGACTTAATCTCACAAAACATTATGATTAAGTCTAGAAAATGAAAATTTGGAAACATAGACCTAATCTCATAAAAAGTTCCAGTTAGGTCTAGAAAGTAAAAATTTGAAAACATAGATCTAATCTCATAATTTTTTTTGGTTAGGTATACAGAACTTAGGATTTTCAATTAAGACCAAATCAACTCAAAAGGTCTTGATTATAACCATAAAGTGACAAGTTAACCTCTGAAGACCAAAAATTGATAAAAATATCATATTAGCACTGGAGTACAAGAATTTTGACTTTAGACCAGTTCAAGAAATGAGACAAGTTTAGCCAAGGAAGACTAGATTATGACCTAATTTATTAAGATTTTATAAGTGCGATAAGTGCATCTAGAATGTGTCTAAGGACCAAGTTTAAAATACAAAATTACTCAAATAGTCTTGGTTATCTCAACAAGTAGGTTTTTGGAACTGAATTGGCATACATATTGAGATGACCCCCTAGAGGGGTTTGGAGATATAAGTAAGCCAAACTTCAAATAAAAATTGGGAGGGATAGGCTTAAGATAGGTGCTAAGTATTTTATATGAAAGCTTATCACATGAGCATGGTCCATCCAATGGCGATGGTTGCAGGACCCAGTTTGACATGAAAATTGAGGTGATTTACCAAGGCAACTTTAGATTTCTAAGATCAACAAGCCATGAGGACAAGTGGGAGTGACTACAAAATAAAAAAGAGGTTTCTTGATTCTAAAAATAATTAGGGCATGTTATGTAAGCAACAACACTATCCATTGAAAATAACCCAATTATTAAACCAAGAACATATCATTCATTATAATACTTTGTAAATACTTCTAAGAAATACATGCTTCTATTAATCATCATAGTATACTTCTAACCACTCATACCAACAATGCATACTTTATATAAAAAATATATTAACAATATCATGAAAATAATATAGTGTATATGACTCAATCTTATGAGAATATATAGTTTTTAATGTAATCTCAACCACAACTTGGAGATTACTATTTAATAAATGATCAAGAATAAATTGATATTCAAAATCATTATACCACTAAGGTCAAATGAGAATACATGTACTACTTGTATCAAATCGATCTTGAATATAGTACTACTTTTTTGCCTTTAGATCAAGGTTATTTCATTCATGATATAATTAATCATCTAAAAACTTTAATGAGGAAATTAGGGTTTTTAAACCATAACAATATGCACTCCATACATATTCATAAGTAACAAATAATGAATTATCTTCCACATTTTAGAAAGTAGTATTTTCCTTTAAATTCATGCTAAATTATTCTTTACTATTCAAACCAACTCATTACAACCATTCTCTATAGTAATTTATCGAAGATAGTCTTAGAGATCAAAGTTAATATATTGAGAATTATTTTAGGCTTGAAATATATTTTCTAGATAGTAAAAACTATCAAATTCAGTCTAACATTCATAAATTATATTTATAACTTAACTAAATCCAATAATCCATAATCAATCTTACACTATAGAATATAAAAATTCCAAATTATACCTTATAAAAGGTAGCTAGTTCAATCAATACATATAAATACTAATTAAAACTTACATAATAATTTTAATTTATAATAATCAAGCTCAACCTTATCTAAAATGTCCCATTTTACATATTCAATTTTTATTAATGGGACTAAATATTACATCAAGGATTGTCATAGCTACAACTATCTCATATTTGGTTAACAAATTGGTGATATATTCTTCAAGTTAACTTTACACCATGTTGTTAAATTAGAAAATAAAAGAGTATAAACTTCAGATTTGTTTCATCATTAGACCTATTGCAAAAAAGATAAAAGCACCATAAGGTATGATAAATATGTATGTATGTAAATTTATTATTAACTCAAAAGGTTACTATAATCCTTAAGATAAGGTAAAATTATACTACATTTTAAGTATATATAATAACATATTACAAGAGTTAATATTTATACCATCACTTATGTTTCAACAATGTGTTACATAATAAATCCTAACATTAGTAACCTGTTTAACTATAAATTTAGATGATGGTTATAGGGTTACGAGTATAAAAATAGTTATAACACAATGGTGATAAACTAATCTATAAAAAACCAATTAATAAAAAAACTTAGATAAATGATATTCTAAATTTATACAATTGAGATTGATAAAATTAATAAACTAAAACTATTGAAAGATATTTTAATTAATAAAAAATAATGGTACTTATCTCGCTTAATGTGCATAGATAGATATGGAATAAAAATAGGTGTATAATATGTGGGATAACTTACAGGCTCAGTTGTCAAATTTTAGATATTGTACTTCTATCACTTTAGACACTACCATCACATTTGGACACTACCATCGATACTAGTGTCTAACTGTGATACATGTATCTAATACAAAATAACTAATGGATCTAAATACAACCAACTTCACTCTTTTAGGTTTTATATCACCATTCTATTATTTTATTTAAGTCTAGGATACAAACTATCACTCTTCACTGATTGTTCAAACCCTATCTCTTCACCCTTCTTCACCCTTGGAATAAGTTTATTGAAAAATGGGTTAATGGGCTCACAGTGTCGAGTAACCCAAAGAACCCTATATTAATGGGCATTGCCTAAATATCCAATATTACAAGGAGAACATCATAATTATATATATATCTTGTATGTGGGAAAGTGAGTGTACAAGGGTGAAATATACTATATGAAGTTACATGTAGTGATATAGCTTGTAATTTGAAAAATATATCTCATGGGTTATTATTTGAATGTTTCAAACCTATAATATGAATGATCCTATGCTTGATATGAAAATAGGGATTAATAGGTTAGAATAGAGTACTTGTGCATTAGGTGTTCATTGGTATTATCTAGATGAAGAATGAGAAGGCTTAGATTGGTATTTATACCACACATTTTGAAAATATCTCATGGCAGGGTTCAATAAGACAAATGTATTGACCCATATATTTTAATTTATTTTAAAATTTTATGAATTTAGAAATTGGACACTAGATAAATATCTATAAACTATGTCAATGGTAGTGTCTCTCTATGGTCGATAGTGTTCAAAGGGATAAAAAGAAAGTATGCATTTAAAACTGATAGTGAATGATGTTTATCATGTTTTAAGATTTTTGTGTAGTACATGAGACTTGGGTAATTACAATAATATGGATTAGACTAATACATAAGCATTTAGGTACATAGAGATGGTGAGTGCAAGCATTTCAACAGTAGGTAAGCCTAGAACTGAAGGGTAGAACCTTGATTGATATTTGTCAAATATACAAGACTGAGATGATATACATATTTAATTATAGTATCTTCATTTTCCCCCTATTTAATTTGGTAATGCATAAGAATGAAATTACTAGGTTAAAGGAAATAAATGGATACATTAGTGTGTATAATACACATTGCTTTGATTGAGCCCACTTTAAGTGATTTATTGGTGTATGACCTATAATCAAGAACATGTTATATATAAATCAATACATGTTATCTTAAATTTGAAATAATTGAAAAGCTTGAAAAGAAAGAGATCAATAAAGGAGTACACCTATGTGTCGATGCAACCATGTTGCCTCTTGATGCTTTGACTTGGTAAAGATGTTTCTTCATAAAGCATTGGAGTATGAAGAGGTTCATAACTAAACCTTATAAAGCTAAAGAGTGAGATTGAAAGGTATTATGACCCCAATATGGTGCAAAATTGAGTTGTGACAAGACCATTGAAATCATTATATCTCAATCACACAACTCAAGTGTAAGTATGTAATATGGTGAGAGTGAGTGATTTGATCAACTCATCTTATGAATGTAGTGAAATTGGATGATTTAATAACTCCAATCTATAAATATGGTTAAGTTAAATGATTTAATCACTTCAATCTATATAGTGAACTAATTGATGTAGCATAAAAATCTTGATAACAATAAATCTTGGTGTAATCAGTGTGTCATGTTGAGTATTATAATTGGTAATTTTGAAATTTTTGGTGAAATAGGATAGTGTATGCACCTATAATATTTATAATATGGAGTATATGTATCATAAATCTAGAAAAATTTGTTTCAAATCTATGAAAAATTGATGCAATTTTGACCCAAGTGTATAGCTGAATCATGTAACTAAACTGGAGTTATGAAAGTGTGGAGGTCATGTATTTTTAACATGCCCCCATTGAAATACAAATATAATGAGTAAGTGAGTAAGTTTGGAGGCCATGTTTTTATGACATGCCTGTTAAGGTTTGGAGCCTAAAAGCTTCACCAAGGAGCGCATTACCAAAGTTGTAGGTTTACACAGTCACTGGTGTCAGTCAGGAGCGACTAACATCGGTCAGTTGCAGTTGAAGAGACACCAGTGTCGGTAGGGATTGGTCGACATCGGTCACAAGCAAGCAGGCAGGAATCGACGTCGGTTACCTGTGCATCTAGAAAGCTATTTTCAAGGACAGAACGAAGTGTTTACATGATGAGATTAAGTTGTAGTCTTAAGTTCGCGTCTCTATTATTAGTAAGACTATTTTTAGAGCCCTTGTTCAAGAGGCTTAAATATTGGTTGTAAATGCATGCTCAAGTTTCCTAATTCTATATGTAGGAAAGATCTTCTTAGCTTATTGTATTAGTTCATTGTATGTGAATGTTGAAGAACAATACAAAATTGTATAGGTGAATCAATCCAGGTTGTTGGAGTTGATTGTACTTGAGAGAGAGAGCTCTTGAGGGAAAGAGATCTAGAGAGAGATTTGTACATCTGAGAGAGGTGTGGAAGAAAGAAGTTTCTTCAATTGTATTCCTTTTGTAAAGAGTTTAATACAAGTTTTTAGGGTGGTTTCTTGTATCTCTTGTTCTTTGCTATTTATCATTCTAGTTACTTATCTATCTGATTTAATTCCATGGTTTATTACTTTCATAAGTGTAATCATATTGTTGGTTGATCCCCAACAAGTGGTATCAGAGCCTTGGTTGCAAGTTTAGAGCTTGATATCCCTAAGTGGTATCAGAGCTCAGGTTTACTAACAGGTGGTCCAGATCTGTGTAGTGTGTATTGATTACAAGTTGCTCACAGGGGTTTCTACAGGGATTTCTGTTTGAGTGGGAGAAGCAATGGCAGAAAAAAGTAAACTAAGAATGGAGAAGTTTAATGGCAAAAATTATCAACATTGGAGAATGCAGATAGAGGAATATCTGTATCAGAAAGATCTATACTTACCATTAGGTGGGATTGCAAAGAAGCCCAAAGACATGGATGATGAAGAATGGGAAGTTCTTGATAGAAAGGCTCTGGGGTCTATAAGAATGAGTCTAGCATCTACTGTGATATCTAATTTATCATAGGCAAAAACAACGGTAGAGTTGATGACTACTTTAGCAAATTTGTATGAAAAAACTTCAGCTTCTAATAAGGTATATCTTATGAAGCAGTTATTTAATTTGCGTATGCAAGAAGGTGGATCTGTATCTAATCACCTAAATGATTTCCATGGAATTGTAAACCAATTAAGTTTAGTCAATATTGTGTTTGATGATGAAATAAAAGCTCTTTTAATATTATGTTCTTTGCCTGAAAGCTGGCATAACTTGGTAATGGCAGTTTCTAATACTGCATCTGCCTCAAATATTTTAAAAGTAGAGGATGTTGTTAGTGTTATCTTGAATGAGGAAATTCATAGGAAAAGCACAGAGGAAACATCAGGGAATGCTTTAAGTTTTGAGAGCACGGGAAGGCAAAAAGAGAAGAGCAAGAGGAGATCAAGATCTAAGTCTAAGGTGAGAGGTAGATCCAAATCCAGAAATGGCAGGAGGCCATAATGCTGGATTTGTGGAAAGATGGGGCACATAAGTAGAGATTGCTAGTCAAAGCCTAAGGAGGACAATCAACACGAAGGAAAGGAAGAAGCAAAGGTTGCAGGTATTGCATAAGATGCTTTAATATTCTCTTTGAATAATAATATAGAATCTTGGGTTTTAGATTCTGGTGCATCTTTTCATGCTACCCCTAATAGAGAATATTTTAGTGACTATATCCATGGACATTTCAGAATAGTGTATTTAGGGGATGATGAGCCTTGTAAAATTATTGGCAAAGGTAAAGTGCAGTTGAAAATGCAGAATGGAAACACATGGGTGTTGAGAGATGTGATGCATGTTCCCAGCTTGAAGAGAAATTTAATTTCTACAGGAAAGTTAGGGGATGAGGGTTGTACAGTAACTCTCACAGCTAATTCTTGGAAGGTGACCAAGGGTGCACTTGTTATGGCCATAGGTAAGAGAGTAGGTACTCTCTATTTATGTAATTGTGTTACTAATATTTCTCCTTCTATATTATCTACTTCAGATGTGGATGCTAAATTGTGGCACTCAAGGCTTGGCCACATGAGTGAGAAAGGGATGTCAATTCTTAAGTCTAAAGGTAAGCTTTCAGATTTGAAAAGCATAGATTTGGAATTTTGTGAGCATTGTGTGTTTGGAAAATAGAAGAGGGTGAGTTTTCTTAAGACTGGGCCAACAAAGAAGAAGCATAAGTTGCAGCTTGTTCACACAGACATGTGGGGACCGGCTCAAGTTGCTTCTATTGGAGGATCACAGTACTATGTTTTGTTCATAGATGATGCTACAAGAAAGGTATGGATCTATTATATTAAGAAGAAATATGATGTATTTGAGACTTTTAAGATTTGGAAAGTTATGGTTGAGAATGAAATAGGCAAAATATTGAAGTGCCTGAGATCTGATAATGGTGGTGAGTTCTGCAGCTATAAGTTCAGAGATTATTTTTATATGCATGGAATCTGTAGGCAAAGGATGGTTCCAAGGACATCTCAATAGAATGGAATTGCTAAAAGGATGAACAGAACAATAATGGAGCGTATAATGTGTATGAGATTGCATGCTGGTTTGCCCTTAGAGTTTTGGGCAGAAGCTGTTGACACTGTAGTGTACCTGATTAATAGAGGAACCTCTACAGCTCTGGATGGTGGAATTCTAGAAGAGGCATGGATAGGTAAAAAGGTAGATCTCTCATATCTCAAAGTTTTTAGTTGTGAAGCCTTTGTGCACATTGATAAGGAAAATAGAAAGAAGCTGGATGCTAAGTCTATGAGGTGCACATTTATTGGCTATGGCTCAGATGATTTTGGTTTCAAATTTTAGAATCTAGGAACTAACAAGGTAATTAGGAGCCGTGATGTTGTTTTCAATGAAAAAGTGATGTATAGTGATCAGCTGAAGAAGCTGAATCAATCTAGGTAGAGCAATGGAGAATTGGATGAGGTGACAGTCCCAAATGAGCTCACGGGAAAAAGAAATAATCACTTGTAGGAAAACACAGAGACCGACATCGGCAAGGTAGGAATCAATGTCGATAGAATAGAAATTGATGTCAGTCATACAGAGACTGATGTCAGTAGGAAAGGCACCGATGTCGGTCAGGAAGAACTAGCGTCGGCCAGTAACAGGCCTGGAAGTGACCGAGGTCGGTCATTGTCAGAGAATTTGGGCAGATAGTGTGTTATGAATGAGTCTCAAATGCCCATCAGGAGGTCAAAAAGGGTAAGTAAGCCTCCAATTAGATATTCCCCTTCATTATTCTATTTATTGCTAACTGATGGTGGAGAACTAGAGAGTTTTCAAGAAGTAATACAGGTGGAGTCCAAGAGTCAGTGGGAGCGTGGCATGGTTGAGGAGATGGAGTCCTTGAGAGAGAACCAAACATGGGATTTGGTTAAGTTTCCAGTTGGTAAGAGGACACTAAAGAACAGATGGACCTATAGATTGAAGGAAGGTGAGAATGGACAGATGAGATATAAGGCTAGATTGGTAGTGAAAGGATTTGCACAAAAGCCAAGTATTGATTTTGGTGAGATTTTTTCTCCTGTTGTTAAAATGACTTCTATATGGGTTGTATTGTCTTTGGTTGCTATTGAGGATTTGCATCTTGAGTAGCTTGATGTAAGACAACGTTTCTTCATGGAGATTTGGATGAGGAAATATATATGGAACAGCTGAAAGGATTTGAAGTCAAAGGTAAGGAGAAGTTAGTGTGCAGATTGAAGAAAAGCTTGTATGGCCTCAAGCAAGCTCCTAGACAATGGTATTTGAAATTTGATAGGTTTATGACTGAGCATGGCTACAATAGGTGTCAATCTGACCATTGTGTGTATTTTAAGAGATTGGATAATGGTAGATATATTATTCTGTTGTTGTATGTAGATGATATGCTGGTTGCAGGATCACACATGTAGGATATCTCTGAGCTTAAGGTGAAATTAACTCAAACATTTTCCATGAAGGATTTGGGAGCAGCAAAGAAAATCCTTGGCATGAGCATTAAGAGAGACAGGAAAAATCACAGGTTGATTTTGTCTCAAGAGGATTATGTGAACAAGGTGTTGAAATGGTTCAATATGCAAGATGCAAAACCGGTAAGCACACCTTTGGCTGGACATTTTAAGTTGAGTAAAGAACAATGTCCTAATTCACATGATGAGGTAGAGTACATGAGTAAAGTTCTATATTCTTCTGTAGTAGGGAGTTTAATGTATGCAATGGTGTGTACTAGACCAGATATTGCCCAAGCAGTGGGAGTTGTAAGTAAGTATATGGCCAATCTAGGAAAGGAGCACTAGAAAGTAGTTCAGTGGATCCTTAGATATCTGAGAGGAACCAACAGTAGGCATTTGTGCTATGGAGGTTCAGATACTTCTCTACATGGTTATGTAGATTCAGATATGGTAGGCAATTTGGATGGCAGGAGGAGCACCACAGGATATGTTTTCACTGTAGGTGGAATGGTGGTTAGCTAGATATCAAAGTTGCAGAAGGTTGTTGCCTTGTCAACTACAGAAGCAGAGTATATTGCAGCCACAGAAGCTAGCAAAGAGATGATATGGATGACACAGTTCATGGAAGAGCTTGGAAAGGAGCAAGAGAGTTGTAGACTATATAGTGATAGTCAGAGTGCCATTCATTTGGCTAAGAATTTGGCCTTTCATTCAAGAACCAAGCATATACAGCTTAGGTACCACTTCATAAGACATGTATTGGAGGATGGTGAGTTGAAGCTAGAGAAAATCCATACAGACAAGAATCCTGTTGATATGTTAACCAAGCCGGTTACAAAGGAGAAGTTGAATCTTCATTCAACTTCTGTTGGTCTTCATGATTGAGTTGAAGATGGAGGAGCTAGAAGATGTTGCTGTACAGGTACTGGTGCAGCTATTTATCTCCAAGTGGGAGATTGTTAAGGTGTGGAGCCTAAAAGCTTCACCAAGGAGCGCATTACCAAAGTTACAGGTTTACACAGTCACTGGCGTTGGTCAGGAGTGACCGACGTCGGTCAGTTGCAGTTGAAGAGACACCAGCATTGGCAGGGATCGGCTAATGTCGGTCACAGGCAAGCAGGCAGGAACCGGTGTTGGTTACCTGTGCATCCAAAAAGCTATTTCTGAGGATAGAACTGAGTGTTTACATGATGAGATTAAGTTGTAGTCTTAAGTTCACGTCTCTATTACTAGTAAGACTATTTTTAGAGCCCTTGTTCAAGAGGCTTAACTGTTGGTTGTAAATGCATGCTCAAGTTTCCTAATTCTATATGTAGGAAAGATCTTCTTAGCTTATTGTAGTAGTTCATTGTATGTGAATGTTGAAGAATAATACAAAATTGTATAGGTGAATAATCCAGGTTGTTGGAGTTGATTGTACTTGAGAGAGAGAGCTCTTGAGGGAAAGAGATCTAGAGAGAGATCTGTACATCTGAGAGAGGTGTGGAAGAAAGAAGTTTCTTCAATTGTATTCCTTCTATAAAGAGTTTAATACAAGTTTTCAAGGTGGTTTCTTGTATCTCTTGTTCTTTGCTATTTATCATTCTAGTTACTTATCTATATGATTTAATTCTGCGGTTTATTGCTTTCATAAGTGTAATCATATTGTTGGTTGATCCCCAACAATGCCCCCATTTCAATCTAGAAACTGATAAGGTGTATAAGTGTGGAGGTCATGTTTTTATGACATGCCTCCATTGAATCTAGAAATTGTGAAAATGTGGAGGTCGTGATTCTATGACATGCCCCCATAGATATTACACCCTTTTGAGGTTAGGAAAATAGAAATTAGTAGGTACCTTACCTTAAAAATATAAGGTAGCTATATAATCTATGTATGAATCATGTAACATATAAGGATAACATGTTGAAGTAGATATGTCAATTTGGCTCACAGTATGTGATCACGACAAGTCAAGAAGATGCATGATATAAATCATGGTAATGTATAGAGAGTAATAATAAAATATCATTATAAAATAAAAAATACACATAAAATCACTCAATGTAATAAAAAATAATGGTCCAAAGAGATCTCATATAAGGAACATGTTCAAATGGCAAACAATTGAACGTGATGACATATTTAAATGTATAATGAACATGAAATGTCATATTCAAATGTCCAAACAACATACAATAGAATAGGGGTTGGAACAAGCAAGGAACATATTCAAATGTTCCACAAGCAGTATAATGGAAAATAATGTAATACACTCAGGGAGTGACAATTTGAATAAAATAAGTATAAGCAACCAATATAAGCATATGATACTAGTCCTTGCATATATGTGTTTAATAAAAACATTATGTAGTATAACATATCAAGTAAACTATAAAATATATGAGCATGGAGATATACATGTGTAAGCCTTAGCATATAATCTCAAATATGATAATGTATAAATGATCATAAAGGGTATGTAACTTACATCAATCATGATCAAAGAAGTACATGTCCCTAACGTACTATATAATGTGGGTAGAGGAGAGGTCCAACATATATAAGTGTATAGATAATGTATTTGGGTATGCTTGTATCACACTCAAAGATGCATGAAGCATATGTGTATAAGAATGAAATGATATTCTATCTACTAACATAAAGTAATCAACATAGATGTCAAAGAGATAATAAAATATGGGAATGCTGAATTTTTATTTTTATTTTTTGAATAGTTAATCTTTTTTTATTTTTGGAATGTTTGAAATGAAAAGGATATCATATGATCCCATCCAAGGGATGCTCATAGGTAGTGCTAAGCTCAAAATATGGCATGTGAAACTAGTGGTACTACCAAGGAGCATGTATATGTGTCATATCTAAATTTTTATAATTTTTGGTATATTTTATATGTGTAAAATGACTTTATGGTTGTGAAGAAATAATAGGAGTAGGGGTTCATGGGAAGTATCATTGAGTGTGCCATGGTTTATTTGGAGTATATGTAATTGGAACATGTTTGATTGCTCTAGGTAACTAAGTATACTATGTAGAAGTAAATTAACATTCCATGGAATCCAATGTGTATTTATGGTGAAAAGGCACCTTAAGTATGAGCCACATTGGAAAGGATATTGATTTTTTCTTACCCTTTCATGAATGATTAACCTTATTAGGTTTGGTAATTAGTTGTCATGGAATAAACATCTCTTGTTCAAGTGGATTTTCATATGAAATTATGGGAACTTTGACTACCCTATTTGTATTAATATATACCCATGCACTATGTAAGGTACCATAAGTTTATGTATCCAAGGTTGTCCCAATAACATATCAAATACTCATGTATATGGCATAAAAATGAAGGTGGTAACCACATGTACTGGACCAACCTATAATAGTAAATTAATTTCACCAATAACATGATGTGATGTGTCATCAAATGATTTGTTGGTTTTGGTATAAGGGTATAAATCATCATGTATATATATCCCAAATATGTAAGTGTGTTATGGTACATACATTCTCACTAACACAATTATCAATCACAACCTTATGTATAAGCTGATGGTTAGGGCATGATTGAATAAATAATGAATGAAGATCTGATTCATTATCTTCTATTTCATTATCATAAAATGTAATAGGTCGTATCTAAATCATATAAAGTATCATATATGTATAATTACTAATAATACTATCTAATGGGTGCCCATAATGTGATAGAGGAGGATATACATTACATGCCATTTTCACTTCTAGATATTTCTTAGAATGATCCTATAAAGGATTATTAAATATCTTATGATTTTGGTGATCACCAGGTTGTGAACATAAATCCTTTGGAGGGCCATCAAAAGTAATCTCTTGGTCATCATTTATGTCTTGTATCTTGTGATTAAAGGTTTAACTTATATTCATAGAATGTCTGGGGACTTGGTGAAGGTAACAATATGCATTAACATCATATCCTTTGGGTAGAGGTCGACTCATATCAACCTCTATGAGATGTTGGAGATATATAAGATGACACTCCACAATTTTTTTAAGTAAATAATCTAGATACTTAGGTAATTATATAAATTATCTCTTAGGTGCATTGAATAAGATGAGTCAATTAGGCTACTATGAAATTATCTTATATGTTGTGTTTTTTTCCTTTTTATTGATATTGGATGTAGTTGGTGTGTTAAAAAACACACTTAAGTTTGTTCAAGTAAATAAATTTCATTTCATGGTCTCAAACAATATGGCATAATTCATCAAAATATTTGAACTTTGTGAAAATAATGGACTCATGTAAGGGGTAAACAAAATTTACTTGAAGATGTCTTAAAGTTATTTATCTTCCATTGAATTTGTCATTTTGGACAACATTATTTTGTATATAAAAACATATTCATCAATAGGTTCATTGGTGCCTTGTTTGATCTTTATAATTTGAGCATATAACATATTTTCAATGATGTCAATACAAAATTATGCTAGGAACTGATCATTTAGAGGTTTGAATACTTTCACTGATTAGAGTGGTAAATCATAGAACCATCATTTAACATAGTAATTAAGGTTCCTTGGAAATAATTTAGTTAAAATTCTATCATTAGAGGCATAATCAAGGCATATAAATATCAGAGATGTTGTTCAGGATCACCTTTCCCATCATAAAATATGAACTTGGGTGAAATAAAACCAACTCACAAATGATATAAATATATTTAATGTGTAAGAGGATTATGTAACACATCTCATGAATCAATAACATAAGGTGATTTTATATATTTTTTCTACATATTAATAACCTTAGCTTGCAAAAATTTTATACTCAACACAAGGTCTTTTACATTTTGATCATTAAGGTTTGAAGTAGAGAAGTCACCAAAGGAGGTGTGTCTATGGTTTGAATTTATATGGTAATTGTGATTGGTAATTGGGTTGAAGTGACAATGGTTCCCATAGAAGATGTAGGAATAGTAGGATTTGTTTCAAAACAAAATGGTGTGAACACATAACCCATGCCCCTATTATATGTATGAAGTGATGATGTGCTTAGAGGGAGATAAATAAGAATATGGGGATGTTCCATAGCTCTAATAACATGATCAATATATTCACCTAGTTGGTCATATATATTTTTTATTATTTTAGTTTTCAATATAGTTTTTAAGATCTCATCAATATCTTGAAGATTTTTATGGATACACTCTCAAAACATAACAATAACTTGCACTTGATCTTTATCTATTTGTTTATGTTCATTATTTGCATTAGATTCATTGTTTTCATAACCATAATCATATTTTATGATAACATATTTAGTATTTTTTTAGTTTCATTATTGGCACTTTTATTTGGCATAAGATTTGATACTTCAATTGTTTGAGCCATCTTAGGTGAAAAAATAGGTTGATACAAGTGTTCAACAAAAACACCTCTTAATATAAGGTTACACCTAGGTTTCATACAAATAAAAGAGTAGAACTAGAAAAACAACAAGGAAAAACCTTAGGAGGTTAAATACCCTATGGTAATATAGAGTTTCCATAAAAATGCATAGAGGTTAGGTTCACTAAATGTTTAACCTTAAATTTAGAGAGAGGTGATAGGGTTAAAAGTATATAAAGAATTATAACATGAGGGTGATAAAATAATATATAATAGGCCAATTAATATAAAGATCAGATAAATGACATTTTGAAATTATATAAATAATATTTATAAAAATAGTAAAGTACAACTATTGATAGATATTGCAATAAATAAGAAACAATGGTACTTGGTTAGTTTAATATGTGTAGATAGTTAGACTAGAAACATGTGTAGAACATAAAAGATAAGTCTTTTGAATCAGTCATCATATTCTATAAATTATGCTTTTATGGTTGTGGACACTACTGTTAGATATGGACACTACCATCAATGCTAGTGTTTGACTATGACATAGGTGTTAAATATAAAATAATGACTGGATATGGATGTGACCAACTTTTATGTTCTAGGTTTTTTTATCACCTTTATATTAATGCATTCAAATCTGGGATATAAACTATTTCTCTTCATAGATTAATCAAACCTTATCTCTTCACCCTTCTTCACCTTTATAATGAGTTTGCTAAAGTAATGTGTTAGTGGGCTCATAGTGTCGAGTTACCCCAAATACCCCACTATCAATGGGCACTACCTACATAGCCAATACTCCAATGAGGGCATTAAACTTATGTAGTTCTCCCCTATGTGTGGGAAAGTGTGTGTACAAGGGTGTAATATACTATATGAAGATGCATGCAATGATTTAATTTATAATCTAAAAAATACCACTCATGGCTATTATTTGAATGCTTGAGACCTATAATATGAATTCTCCTATTTTTGATAGGAAAACAGGGATGAATAGGGTATAATAGATTACTTATGTAGTTTATTGATTTATATTTAGTAAGTGTTTGCTTGGTATTTTCTAGATGAAGAATGAGTTGTATAATTGTATCTATACCACACCTTTTGAAAATATCTCATGGTAGGGTTCAATAAGAAAAATAGGTTAACTCATAGGTTTCAAATTGTTTTCAATTTGGATAAATTTTCGCAATTGGAAACTAGATAAGGATATGGACACCATTGTTGGTGGTAGTGTCTCTTTCTAGATGGTAGTGTCCATAGAGATAGAAATTAGGTATGGATCTAAAACTAACAGTGAATGATGTTTATCACGTTTTAAGATTTTTGTGCAGTACATGAGACCTAGCCTTTAGAATGATATGGATCAAACTAAGAGATAATAAATTAGGCATAGTGAGATAGGGAATACAAGCCTTTCAATAGTAAGGAGGTTTAGAACTAAAGGTTAGAGCCCTGATTGATATTTGTCAAATGTATCATACTGAGATGATAAAAATATTCAATTTTTGTATCTAAAAAACTTTCTTTTGAGGTACTAAACTACAAAAATTAAATTAACTTTTTCAAATATATGTAGTATTCATTTAATCTATTAAATATTTCAAAGAACATACATATTATGTATACATAATATTTTTAAACTTGATCAATTACTTATGCTTTCTCTCTTGCAGTAACCCCTCGAGTCTCAATATATATAAGTATATGAATTAAAAGTTGTACCAAGAAAGGGGTGGGCAGATCATTGGTGCTTTGAAAGATTATTGTTCTATATACCACCTCTTAAAAATAACATAAATCCCTCTTATACGTTTCCCTAACCTTTGAAACTTCCCTTACATGGCCCTCTAAGCAATTCACTACCTCAAGTAGCCCCTACCTATGCCAAACCTCTTTTTTCCATCCTCTAAACACAATCAAATGGGTTGACCCTATTCTATAAATTGAGCACGTTATGGGACTAAGTCAACCTAAACAACTTAGTCTCGGACCTAAATGCTCTATTTTTTAAACAACTAGGTCAACTGGGTAGACTGTGTTAAGTAAAATTTTAAAAGGGTTTAGGGTTAGATCTGACTATATAAACACATCTTTTACCCCATATATATATATATATATAATCATTTGTTTATGAATCTATATCTACTTATCCAACATTCTACTTGAGGAGTCATTAATTAAGGTTTCATACTTCCTTTGGATAAAATAGTCTTGTCTTGTAGAAAAAGTCTTTTGGATGTATAGGATAAGTCTTGTAGCCTAGGGCTGACCTACCTTTGTTATCCTTATGAACCAAAATAACCTCTTTCAAATAACCATTGGTGAAGGGAGAGATTGAGGCTTGATGGTTCATCTTCAGGGTAAGTATTCCTAACTCTTGATCCTTTTTTATTAGTAGATAGATTTACATGTATTAGATTATGAATGTATCCATATCTCCATTCTTAGGATTACCTCTACATTGGCTTGAGTAGAGTTATTATTTTCATGTCTATTATTTATGTTTATTATCCCCTATTTGTGTGAAAATATTTAGTGATTAGTAGATTATATTTACTTTATTTTATTATAATCCATAAGACCTAACTAGGGTTATTATGTGGTAGTACTCGACTAGAGGCTTTGGTACCATATATAGTGATATTGTATGGTAAAAGACCCCTTAATTAGGTTTAATGGTCATGATGCCAATTGTCTAAATATACCAACAAGTAGAATGACTAGTTTGATTTATCTTCTCTGAGATAGGATTGATTCATAAATCAACTTCACTTTCCCTTGAATACATTATGGTGAAACTAACGTGAATTGAACCTTATAGGTTTGATTTCACATTTTTATTTATTTTAATTTGTTATTTATTTCATTTATATATCACTAGATTGAATATATTGACTCAATATAACATTCTATGTGCAAGTTTAACACACAATCGATCCGATCGACTCTCTTTGATTTGTGTAGGTCATCTTCAACTATAGGTAATTGGATCGATCTGATTAACTTAGTTTACTTATTCAAATAAAGGTTTTTATACTCATTCCACCCAATTGAATCTATTATTAGGTTAAAAATATTCATCTAGATTACACAATATAAAGTAACAAATTAGACATCATTAAATCATCAAGTTCATTCTCACCAACTTAGTCATTTATTTCCTTCATTTCAATCCCTTTTTCAAAGTTTTTAGTCTATAAAACTATAACCCTATAGTAAACCAAGTTGCCTAGATCGATCTAGTTTTGTATTTACTTCTTACCTAGGAGACTCAGTCAACTTATTTGATTGTGTTTCTTTGGCCTTTTCTTCAATAAACATAATCAATAAAGTTGATTCTATTCTATATTATTTGCATACTCGGTTGATCCAATTGACCCTGTAATCTTCAAGAAAATAAATTAACTCACATTACTAGTATTTAATTCATATTTCATTTTATTGCTTTCTTGCTTAGAGTATAACACATAATATAACTAGGAAAGTTCAATTTATCGATTTAGTGACATTATTTTTATTTTATTCACACACTTCCAAACCAAAAAATATTAAACACTTTTACCCAAGATCTACCTACTTAGATTTCATCATCAAGGGGGAAGTTGACTCAATTTTATATCTGAGTATAAATACATGATTGATGGTATATATTGGCAAAGCACCTAACACCCTTATTTTTGTGGGATTGTGAAGTTAGGGGTAGGCCCCAATATTAAGGCAATATCATCACCAATAAAAATCCATTTCAACCTCAATAAAATTTAACCATATTTAGCTTACCTATTTCTAGTTATTTTCTAAATCTCAATGCCCTATCACATTTATTTCTAAATTTATAATTTAAAAATGAAAGATTGTATAGATTTACATTTCTATTTTCAGCATTATTACTTTCTATTTGATAATTATATGTTGTATTGAAAAACATGTATTGACTAGCATTAGTACAAGGTTTGTGTTAAGTGATAAAACTAGATTGACTAGCTCAACCTAGTTACTTGTGTTTTTTTTTCCAAATTTCATGCTAATTAACACTAGATCATCTAGAGTCATAATTTGTCTATACCTTCAAAACATAGTTGACCCACTTGACCATGTCTCATACTTTTTTCCTTTCTATAGGAGCATATTCAATCTATTCGACCTAGTATCCCATAGGTTGGTATTTTACCTTCATATAGAACATAGTTATTCTATTTAACCCAATCTCTCATAGGTTAGTCTTTATACCCTCTTACAGGATAAAATCATCTTGTTCGACATTGTCTCTTATAAAATGCCTATTTTATTTACCTTCAACACACATTTGACATATCTAATTGTGTGTCTTATATAATTTATTAGTTTAACCACCTATAGAAAACAATAAATTATTCAATCATGTTTTTTGTAACTTATCCTACTTATTTTATTATAGAACAACAATTGGTTTGACCCAGTATCATTCCAGTTTATCCTCATTTCTAAACAAGTTTTTTGCTTCCCTCCCTCATCATGAATTTTTTGTTTGATAATAATAAAAAATTAAATCAAACAATCATGATGAGTTTCACTAATCCTAATAGGTTTCCTAAAAAACACCTTGTTGTACCTAACATGGATCAAAGCAATGTCCATGCTACCATCCACACTACCAACTATATCACTCCTCCTTATTCTTCCATGACACTTAACCCCTTGTTTTCTCTAGAAGATGAATGTGACCTTGATTACATGACTAAAATGATCTTTTTCATCAATAATAATCCTCAACATAGAGATAAGGATCTTACATTCATCTATAACCTCATGATGAGACCTCATATAGGAGAACCCCATTCACCTTCACTTATATTTTTCAATGGATTTTTAGCAAGTCATTTATTTTCATCTACACATTTTCCCTCTATTATGTCTCCTTCTCACACTATGACATCATCCTCTATGTCTTATTCCTCCATGCAATGTATTCCCACAAATATGGTAGGCTCAACCTTTATTGGGGATCTTTAAAATACTCACATGCATACCCATGCTATTAGTGCATCTCATGCTAGTAATGCTTCTTATGCTACTAGTGCATCCCATGCTACTAATGCTTCTTATGCCACTAGTGCATGTCATAATACTAGTGTTTCTCATGTCACTAGTGTGGTACATGATACTACCTCATCTCACACTCATAGTGCATCTCAAGCTCTTAATACCTCACATTATACTAATGCATCAAATGCTATTTCCACTAGCCAAAATCATGCTCAAACCAATAAAATTTTATTAAAAATGTTTAATCAAATACATACACTTCAAACTAATAATGAAAATCAAATGATACAAATACAAATTCACTTAATAAATATTTAAAAACAACCCCAACATGATTAATGGGGAGCACAAAATCTTAGTGCCCTCCCACCCCCCTTAGGGATTGATATGACAACCTCACACCACAACCCCCACTTATGAATAAAATATAAAAAATTGACAAAATAAACTTATAGTATCTCAAATTTCCAACATTTACATAGGAGGTATCATACCTAATATCACTTATAATAGATATATGGATCCTACCCTACATTTAAAAACATTTGTCAACCTTTAAAAATATTGGTTTAATCTTAATACTTTTACTGCCACTAAAATCTTACCTAAAATGATTTCACTAGATGCTTTAGATTAGTATAATCAATTGAAAACCCACTCCATTACTAACTTATAAGAATTGGTCAATTAATTAATTCAATAATTCCAAACTAGTGATCTTCCTAAAAATAATTTAGCTCATTTCATTAATTATAAACAAATAGAAACCAAAATGGAAATTTATTTCATCAAACAATGGAAAGTTTTATCTAAAAAATATAATCATAATATGATAGATGAGAACCTCTTCCACTTATTTACTAATGTCTTACACCATTAATTATAATATCATGTTTGGACTCTCTCCTTAAAAACTTTGGAAGAGGCTCTTGACCAAAGTAAATGCCAAAATTTCCTCATACGCCAATTTGAACCTCCCCAACTTACAATGGGAAATTGCATCCTTATAAAAAATAAAAAACATCATGTAACCAATGATGGTATTAAAAATATGTTTGACACCATACACACCATCCAAGACATTTATCCAAATAACACGATGGAGCATGTCCCTCCACATAATAATAATTCTAATCATAATCCCACATTTTCTAAAAATAATCATCTTAATGTGTACAAACTATTATCATTAGTATAAATTTAAAAACATCTTCCAAGACATCTTCCATAAGATCTTGACCCCACCCATCCTATGTAAACATGGTATGACCCAAATAAGTTTTATTGGTTCTATGTAAGTTAGGGCCATTCTCATGAAACTTGTAGAGAATTTAAGAAATATTACTATGGACTTTCTCCTTGGTCCCAAATTTGACCATGAATCTCATATGCACAAACACAACAATATTATGACATAGATCTTAAAAATCATGAAACACACTAAGAATCAGTATTTAAACCAAGATAATACTCAATTAGCTATCTATAAGGACCCCCTTCCTAGTCACCAAGACAACATTGATCAACTTACCCCTATTACAAATAACATTGAAGGTATTATAGACGTTAACACCAATAATGAAAATGTGGTTAAAATGACAAATATGAGAAGAGAAGTTGATTATAAAAATTCAATTCCAACCCCTAAACATCACACCTCTTCAATATTTCACATTATTCAATACACTTCCCCATCCCATCTCATAGAATTTGGGCATGAGGAACCAATATACATACAAGCATCACTAGGGTAAATTTTAAGAGCGCATATTTGAAACCCCCTTAGATTTATTTAGAAAATTTGTTTTGTATCCATGGAAAATTTTCATGTATGATGATAATTTTTTCTTTATAATTTATCAACTGCATTATGTAGCAAACTAGTTTCAACCACCAACTAGTTACATAATATAGTTGATCGACCATAATAATCAACCAATTTCATGATGTAATTGGTCAACCATGGCTACTATATAATTGCATCATGCAACTGGTCAAATGCATAGTACTATCTAGTTACATAATACTAATCAATTACATAATGTAACTAATTAGTTTGAATACTAGTTAGTTACATAATACATTTGATTTGTTTGAATACCAGCGTATTTGAATACTAATTGGATACATAATGTAGTGAATAAATATACAAATCACCTAGTATCATGATTAAACTGACATGGAAAAATGTGAATGAGTTATTTTCATAGCAAAACTTATATATTTGATCGATAACAAAGAACTAGAATTAGATGGTTACCTATGGAATTATATTTACTATATATATAAGGTGAATTGGATGGTTACCCATGGAATTATTGTAAAATTTTGGAAATTTAAACCATAAAAAAATTTAGATTCTAATTTTTTAGGTGACTCGATCCTATGTAATAGCCCTCTAAAATTGCCAAAACCAAATTCCTAAAAACTGAATATTTATGAATTAATGAATATTCACCACTAAAATTTATTCTGAATATCACCCATAACAATAAAAAATGACCATACCTTTCATTCCATTGATATAAATTGTACTCTTTTCCCAAATTCCATACCTCAAGAAAACATCCCTCAAACTTCAAACATCATTTGTTATACCCAACCACAAGAAATACCTCAACAAATAATCACCTCAACTAAGGTCAATCAACTTAATTTCAACCAATCTAAACTGATAATACCTTATTAATATAAGTTACACTACACATACAACCCACTTCAATGGATCTATTACAACACTATGCACCCTTATCCAATAATCCTCTCATGGGTTATGATGAATGGGATCCTATTGTATAACTTTCCCATCTCCTATCTCAAATTCCATTATTAGAGCTAATGATAACTCCATACCATCATAATCACTTAACATAGTTATTATTAAAAATGAACATCCCTTGTCCTCCTCATGTAGGATAAAAATCTACCTTATCTAGATTTAAAGATGGCATTATTCAACAATCTGAAGAGATGTCCATCCATGTTGATGAAACAATGGACACTTATCTCTCACTTAAGTTTCCTATCCCTTATATGATTCTTGATGAGATATTACTTCATGCAAATGATCCCCCTTTATTTATTAGTTTTCAAATAGGTGATAACCAAGTTAAGCATACTTAAATTGATGAAATATCAAGAACTTGTGTTGATTCCCTTAACTTTATTAAGACACTTGCATAATCTGAATGTAACCTTAAATCCACATGTAGTACATGAAAAGAATATGACATAATATAAATGCCTCATTTAAGCTATGTTTGGTTTCCCATTACCATTCATTCTATCACCATTCATGTCAAATTCATGATATTTAACTTCCACCTTTCATATAATATCTTACTTGGTTGACCTTGGACTTATCACATGAGAGTAGTTACTTAATTTACCTATCAATGTGTCAAATTATCTTACAATGATGATATATAAATTATTCAAGGGGACACATATTCTTAGAATATTGAACAATTCCAAGATGAGGTTTATTTAAAATATCCACCCTTGAACCCTTACTTGGAATTCCATTTCAAGAATCCCAATACTTTAACTATCCCATAAAATCTACTAGAGGTTATAATGGTCATCCAGAATTAATAAAAAATATTCCACCTAACCTATTATACTCAGATGATGATGAACTAGATAAGATAAACTTAAAGATCAAAAATTCCAATCTCTCCCCTAACATCATCACTCAACTTCCTCCTCTTCAACCTTGATCCTATCAGCAAAATTTTGATGAAATATTAGTTACTTTAACTAAAACTAAACATTCCATTCACCATGTTTCCTTGCTTGATAAAATAATTCATGCATGTAATATCAAATTGCATACACCTAATTATGATGATTGTTATTCTTTATATGACCCATTTTTAACTAAATTTGTTCAAACAAAAAATGTTGAGATTCTTAGACATCATTCTTCTTTATTTTAGTTTTTTTGTTCTCTTTCTATCATTCCTTCTCTTATATTACCTGATGTTAGTTTTTCCTCTACTATTCATAGGATAGAGATGGATCACACATGTATTACACCTCCAATCATTATAAAACCTCTCAAGATTATGCATATGGATCATGCCATGATAGGACCTTATAATTTTTCCAAATATCATGATCCTTATAATTTGTTTCCTCCATAGATGTTAGCCACTCTTCTTAGACCTGATATATAGCCAACCATACATACAGATGAACCTAGTCTAGACTCCACTCTAGCTTCTCTCTTCTTTGGTGATGGTATTTTAACATTACCTAAGCTTGAACCCTTACTTGCATAATGGATAGATGAGCCTTAGTGTGATATTCATAGAGTTTTTAGTCATTAGACCAAGGATTATCATCTACATTAGAAATCATAAGCTTATTCCTCTACCACTTTAACTAATATACCTCCATCATCTACTAATAGATATATTTTTTGCTTCCATGGAACAAATAACCATTCCTGTACTCACTATCAAAACCTTAGGCAATACATTAATACATTATGTCCAATCATTACACAACCCAAAGATAAGACTACACCTCTTCCTAAGCTACTTCTAGAGTATATCCCTAAATATAGGGAAGTCTATTTTCTTTGGCACTAGTGTACTACCCATCATACTTAAAGGTGCTAAGTGCTTATATAACATCTTTGGGATTTTCCACATTCTAAACTAGCACCAATTGTTCTTCCTAATATAGGTTTCCCATGAATGAAGGCTCCTCTTTCTCCACCGATTTCACCTCCACATAGATTCACATATACCATTCATATTGAGATACCTATTCATCACATTAAGTATCCCAAACATGAGGTACCACATGAACACCATTATTCTTATACTACACCAAATTTTTCAGTAGAGATGATACAAAAGGAAGTATTTTCAAAACTTTTCACAGAGATTGATGAGACTCTGACTAACATCACAATTCAATTGCATAAGAATGTGTCAGATGTTATGGATGACATTTATGGTTAGATCTATTAGTATTTTTTAAAACATCATGGTCTTCTCTCACATTATTTACTATTCTATTATATGATATGGATAATATTTGTGATTCATTTATATATCTTATATTTTTGACTATCTGTTAAACATGATTTCACTTTTCTCTTTTGCATGACTCATTATATTTTTCTTTGTGTTTTTCATGGTTTCATTCTCTTTAAATTTATCTTATAGATTATTCTCATTTTTTATGGCTTCATTTATGGATATGGTTTTAATTATTTCACATGGATTTATTTATTTTCTCTTTGATGGTTGTTTGTTACTTTCAAACTCAAATCAAGATAATTATTATTGTGGCTTGGTTATAAAAACCTCATTCCCTTAGTATTTTATATTCACCATATGATCTGTTAACAAACATGACTTCTCATTATATTACTTATATACACTGATCTATTTTATCTCCCTTTTTACCTTATTTATTTTTCACATACTAAGCATACATATGATTGAAACTTGAGATTACATACTAGTTCATAGGTAAGCCTAAGTTATCTAGTTAGTCATATCTCTGGTTACTTAGTCTTCTATAACCAAAGTCTAAACCTCATTTGTGTGTATCAATTTTATCACTCATGTTAATTATTCTAAATACATATGGAGGAGGAAGTACAAAATCCATAAAAAATTTAAAAGCTAAATCATTAAAAAAAAGGCAATGATCCAAAAGGCAAATATAAATTACAAAATTCTTATCACACCAAAAGACATGAATTATAATTTTTAGCACATATCCTATTCCTAATTGAATGTCAAACTACATAGTTAGCTTCATGATAGATTTCAAATACATTAGGGTATGGTAATCTAGTATATTGAAATAGGAGAATTTAAAAAAAAAACTATAGTGATACCTACTTTCTCATACAAGTACCCAATCTTCACAATAGACTGATGGCTCTCTAAGGGTCCTAAGGAATGGGGAACATGTTGTGGGAAGGTAGGTCCATTTTATTTTATTTATTTATATAACCTTGATTTTATCTTAGTATTCCACCTATTTGGTTATACATATTTATTCTTATTGTGAACATGTATCATTTATATTTTGATGGTCACTAGACTCTTAGTGCCTTTCTTTTTTACCTAGTATGCCTCATGTTTACTAAGGTTTTATTATAAATGCCTATGTCTTTATTTTTACACACCTTATTTCATTAAAAAAACCCTAATAATTCTCCATGATGAATGTTATTTTGTTAATTTATAATACCCCTAGGGTTTCCTTTTTTGAGTTGCACTATAAGACCTTGGATAGGACTGGGGATTCCTCACAAAATATTTCCTTATTTCCCCCCTTATTACCATTCACCACATTAGTGTTCACCTTGTTATTTGAAATTCAAGACCTTGGATAAGACTAGACATTCATCATAAATTAGTGTATTAAATCCAATTAATTGGTTCCAACATTTGTATCCACCTCATTGGTGTTCCCTTTGTGAGTTACAGTAAAAGACCTTGGATAGGACCATGCATTCCTCATAAAATATTCCCATAAAATTTCATACTATGACCAAGTCAAAATAATACTACATGCTTAAATTTGAGATAATTTGTGTTACATTATAATTTACACATCATTTGCATACTTCCTATCTTGATTTAGTATGTTTTATGCTTACTTCATAAACATTTCACTTTATCTTCTTAATTTCCAATTGTGTGTATTTTTACAACCATTTTATTCAATTTCTCATACTTCCCATCTTTATTTAGTATGATTAATTAACTTTATTGTACATTTTTTTCATACCATTTGTTATAACCTATTTCCCACTTTATTAAAACATTTTTTATACTTCCCAGTGTGATTTAGTATGACTTATATTTTTTTCATTCAGTGCAATTTTACTTATACATGGTTTGAATTTTTTTACCTTTACCATTTTTGGGTTTATTATATTTATTAACATTTTGTTTTTACACATTTTCCATCATGATATATTGTGTGTTACATTTTATAATTATTTATATACTTCTACACATTATATGATTTTATTTTTAACCATGCATGTGTGCCACATAATGCTAGAAAAGAAAATATACATCACATATTTTACATAACATATTTTAATCACCCAAAAGTGGTATTTGAGTGCTAATTTAGATTACCTATACTTAAATTAGACCTAGACCTATCCTAGAGCCTATTATCACACTTATCCAACCTTAGTGTAACTTACATACATCCCTAGTCATCCCCAATGTAGTCCTAAAGCCTCATTTATTAATCCTAACCCTTTGTGCATAGTGTTCTACCATATGGAAATTAATACCATATTAAGGAAACTAGTGACAAGTGGCACTAGTGTCCCCAAAATAACACTAATGTCCTTTGCCCTAGCTTTTCCCAAACTAATATATTTTCAAAAGTAAAGCCTCCTAATTTTGGCTTGGACATCTTTTTCATCTACAAAATAAATAAAATAGTATATATATATATATAAGAATTTTATCCCTCTATCCATTAGATGGAAATTAAATTTAAAATAAACATTCAAACATAGAATAATTTGAGCATAATTAAGGTTATCAATCTTTATTTTTCCCTACTTCTACATACTACCATCTATAATAACCCTAAGCTCAGATTTTCTAGATTTCCAGTCTCAAGCACATTCAAGACACTCAAGGCCACTATAATACTAGAATCACTTGCACTTGTACTAGCACTTATGTGGGGAGAACTACATCAATATATATCCCTCCTTAGAGTATTGGTATGTAGGCAAATTTTTTCACAGTGGGGTGTTGAATATGTCCAACCTACCCTACTAAAAACACACTTTTTAGCTCATGCCCTATTTATATGGAGGATTAGGCTTTGTATAATAAATTAGTTATTACAAGAATAATATAGGGTTCCATAAATATTGTGCATAGGAATAGACCCTATAGATCCAAACATAGGTGCATCCAGAAGCTCAGGGCAATCTTACACAAAGGACACTATTACCAATATCAGGGCACTACCACCACTTTGCCAATAATGGTGATACTGTCCAATTATGGTGCTACTATACAAGAAGGGGCTTGACACTAGGATCTATTTTATTACACTAAAACTAAATTACATCTTAATTTATAGCACTTAGATAATCTATATTAGGTATTTTCTAGCTAAGTCTTTATTTGAACTATTTATTATTATTTTAGAAAAGTAAAATACTAGTCAATTTTGTAACAAATTAGTGGTTGTATTTATTACATATTATTTACCTAATTTAATCTACTCAAATATTTAATAAATATGGGATTTACATACCCTAAGTCCTAAAAGGCTAAAATGTTTGGTAAACTCAACTTACTTCAAACATTTCTCAAACCCTATCCCGGATGCTTTTAGGGTTTGTATCCTTTTTGTGTCTATGCTCAGATATTAGTTCCAAAATTTCAAATTTGTTCCAATATTTTTTTTGTGATCTTTTTTAGATTAAAATTATTTAAAGATTTAAAATATACAACTTGTTTTCGTACTTCCAAAATTACAATGGCATAATTCAACAACTGATTTGATGAGACTGTTAAAAAAATAATTGAAAGATTTTGTGTCCAAAAATTTGGATATGTAAGATGAACTCATCACTATTATTCAAGAGAAACTTCAAAAATAAAATAATGGTCAATCTTCAACTCCCCCAACTAACAAAATTATTACACCTATAGTGGGGCCAACTCAGCTAGCACAACCAACAATTATAAATCAATAACTTTTAGTGACAACTATACCTCTTATGGATAGTTCTTCCACTCCAAATGTACAATCCCTTATGCATAAAGTTCATACTCTATAGGCTAAGGTGTTACATATTGAGAAGGGATCCACTAGGCCATCACATGCCTTGGGTTCTAATATTCTCTTACATACACCTTTAACACACCACATAATGACAACTTACCATCCAGATTTGTGGCACCTAAATTTACATTATAAGATGGTAAAGGTGACCCAGAGCACCATCTTCAAGATTTTCACACATGTTTAGATTATGTGTCTAATGATTGGCTTCTCACAAAGTTTTTTCCATATAATTTAAAGGATTATGCCTTATATTGGTTTTATGACTTACCAAATCAATCAGTCACACCATTCAATCCTTTAGCATACATGTTTTGAGCACACTTATCCATAAATATCAGTGACAAGATATCATATGCTCAAGTCTTATAGTTGAAACAAAAGTCAAATGAACCTATTATAGAATACATCTTATGATGTAAGACTATATTAGATAAATTGACTAGCCCCATGGTAAGAAAAGAGCTTTAGGACATCTTCAAATAGAGTGTTCTACCAAGATTACATGAAGCTATTTTGTTTAATAAGTTTCCAACATTCACAAACTTATGCCACACAATAAAAGGAAGAGAAGTCACACTTTTATCAATGAGCAAACTAAAATATGTTGATGGTTTAAAATCAACTATTAAGATTTAAAGTATTCATCCATACAAGGTAAGGGCCATTGAAAACAAGAGTGATAAAAAATCCATAGTCAACACAACATTAGAGATATCTCCTCACTTAGTTTTATCAGCTCCTCCATGCAAAGTCTTCACCAATCTTATAAAATCACCATAATAGGCTTTACAACAACTCTTGGAATGTAATGCCATATCTCTCCCTCTAAAGAAATAGGTTGATGGGACATGTACTCTTCCAAAGAGCTATGATTCTAATGCATTCTAGGAGTATCATAGGGCATCAGGGCATACAACAAATAGATGCATTAGCCTAAAACAAAAGATACAAGATTTGATTAAGGCTAACATTAGTGATGTGGACACACCTATAGAGGCACCAAAAGTACAACAAATGAAATCTAAGGCATTAAATATAGTCTTAGATATGTTTCCAAAGCACACAATGAATGAGGTAGGGAGTACTTTAGGTGTTCACTACACATATCAGACACATTACCACCAGCTTCATATCATATTATTATAGAGGAGGAACATACAATACATAATATAATTGGTATGTACCAAACTAAAATTATAGATATAACACTCATTAACTTCTTAGAGAAAGAGCTTGCATGAGATTATTGATGATGATACAAATTTACATACACTCTTTGTATGAGTCTACATAAATTATCATCCTATTCAGAGTGTTATGATTGACAATAGGTCAAGCATCAATATGTGTACTATGACACTTTTATAGCATTTGGGGTATTTAGAGAATGATATATTACCTATAGACACAATTATCAATGGTTTTAGTGTTCATGTTTAGATATTTATCAGGGAGATTGTGCTTCCATTACAGGTTAGAAAAACACATGTGGCTACTTGATTCTTAGTAGTACCTAGTGTAGGAATGTTTGACATGTTATTAGATAATCCATGGATACAAAATCTATGAGCCATCCCATCCATAGTGCATAAATAATTTAAATATATACATGAAAATTAGGTGGTTAAAGTTGAGGGTCTTCCATATGAGTATACTATACCTATTCTACATCTAGTTACAACATAGTTACCTATTAAAATTACAACACATTCACTAGATATAACATAGTTATCAGTTATAGCTCAGAGCATAGTTCCTATTGGTAAAACATATAGTTTAGTAGATCCAATAATGCAGGTAAGGCTCACTCTTACAATATTGACACCTACATATACTCTCCCATGGAGACCATTATTAGAGAGACATTTGCATCAGAGATATGTTAAAATTATAGAGGTCCTTCCTGTTATCCCCCAAAAGTAACAGTCATTTTTGGGACAACATTTGAACTATTTTGGTCCTACAGACCAAAATTGTATCTTCCATTTCCAAAAATTTGTCCTAGACATTCAGATTTCTCATTTTCCAAGCCTCTCATAAAATATACGCACTTTGCAGGTCAAGTTCAATGGGTTTTATATGTTGATTTCTATGGACTTTGTATCTACAGACTCTACAGATAGGTTCATTTATATAGGTTCAAATATTTCTACAAGTGAATTCAGTCAAAAGAATCAATTTTTAACACTTAGTCATTCTCTAAGATTGGTTCAAAGCTTTGGTTCAATTGAAAATGTTCATCGGTAAGCATTTGAGTACAGAAAGAGACTTGAACCATTGAACCATTGAACCACTTTGGTTCAAAGGTTCAACGGGTTCAAGGTTCAACAAGTTCAATGTCTTTGGCAAGAGTTAAGTGCTTCATCAAGGTTTAAAGTTCAATCACTTCAATTGGTTCATCGATTTCAAGACACTTGACCAAATCAAGGTGGCTTGAACCATTGAACTGTTGAACCATTAAACCACTTTGGTTCAAAGGTTCAACGGGTTCAAGGTTCAATGGCGGGTTCAACCAAAGGAACAGTTCAATGCCTCAGTTCAACCAAGTGGTTCAAACACTTTATTTCACTCAGTGTCTTTTGATTCAACCAAATAGTTTACTCAGTTGGTTCATTCTTTCAGTTCATCATTTGGTTTAATGTCTAAGTTCAACAGCAGGTTCATTCACTTGGTTCATTTGATTGAACCATTGACTTGAACCATTTTGGTTCAAAGCCTTGGTTCAACCAATTGGTTCAATGAATAGGTTCAACTGTTGGTTTAAAGGCAAGTTCATAATGTTTGGTTCCATGTTTAATTCATAAACTTGTTTCATCCAATTGAACTAATAGTTTGAACCATCGGCTTGAACCATTTTTGGTTCAACTAATTGGTTCAATGTCTAGGTTTAACTGTTGGTTCATTTCCAAAGTTCAAACGAGCAGTTAAATGCAGAAAGAGACTTCTCAAAGGACAAGTGCCCTTGTAGAGGACACTTAATCAATAAAATCACCCTTCGGAAGGATCATTTTTCAAGGAAAGATAATTCTTTTAGATTTGTTTAAGGCATTTGAAAATTAGCTAACACTTAATTATTTCAGACTTTTGTTCGAAGGAATTCATTTGGACAAAAAGTCTGAAAGAATTCTAAGTGGATGTGGGCTCAAAAGATCCGAAGACTAGTCAAAGATTTCATGGAACAAATTTCTGCAAACTTTTGTCCACAGGAATTTTCCCTGAGCAAATTGTCCACGAGAATTTTATAGGAGACAAATGTCCACAAAAATTACCTATAGGAGAAAACACTTAGGAATTTTCCTGAAGGATAGTCCACAGGGAACTTTCATGAGAGAAAGCTTGGGGATTTGTTCATGGGAACTGTCAAGGCAAAGGGCTGTCGAAGGACCCCAAAGGGCAGGTGCCCTTGCGAGGGACTCTCGGCAGCCAAAGTAAAAGGTTAATCCAACTTGACACAGGTCATTTCTCAAGGCCCAAAAGGGCAAGTCCAATCTGGAAGAATACAAAGCTAAAAGCTGAAAGAGAACCAAGGGGTGATGCCCTCAAAGACATCAAATTTAGGATAGTGAACTAGCCATTGAGAGCACATTGACGGGCATGTAAATGTCAATTTTAAAGCCCATGAAATAGCCATTGATCCTTTGGATTTATAGACCTGAATGCATTCCTAGAATTTAAGATTAAAACCAATAGAAAGCAAGGATAGACAAAACAATGAATGAATCTAGGACTCGATTCAATTAACAAGAAAAGGAGGAACGAAGAAGACAAGATCAAACCGCTAGGTGGACATTGAAAGTTGCAATCTTTCAATTATATGACTTGTTTATCTACATTGAAAAGATTAAATAGGTAAAATTCCCCAAATTTCTAGCCTATCTTCCTAACAGTTCCCAATGCATCATGATGTATTATTGTTCTCGAGTCCTTCTTGAAGTGGCTATATAAGGGACTTTCTTTCATTATAAATGGGGCTCTTTTTTGATAATTAAAATGAAAATATGCCCAAATTATAAGGCATTACTGAGACTTTGAGCTCAGATTGTTGATCATATTTTATTACTGGAATAAAAAAGTAAATAGTTTTTCAGACTTTGTGCTGTAATATCTTTGCTATTGAGGAAACTGTTCTTATGTCTTTTTCTTCAATATATTTTCTATTCTTTTAATTCAACAAGAAAAATTAGCGACAATAGTCAAGAAGGTGTCCTAAAGAGTCAAGTGTGGAGACTTTGTGCCCCCATAATTGCCTTTAGTGTGTTTTATTTCCATTTCTATGTAAAGGACTTTGGGATGTCTTTATGCCCTCATTGTCCTTCATATCTTACTCTTAAGCAATTCAGGTGGAGACTTTGTGCTGCATCTCGATTTGATAGTTATTACATCCTTTGTTACATTTTTGCTATTACTACCAGGAGTATTCTTGTGGTTTGCTGAATAGTACTTCTGAAAGAAGAGGAGTGTTGTCTGTTATTTCCATTGAGTTTTTCCTTTGATTTGTACGCATCATCTCTGAAGAAAGAGAGATGGATGGTTTGTCCTACCCTTGAGTATTATTTTCTATTTATATATATATATATATAGCATACCTACAGGGAACCTCCCCTTGATGAGAGGAGAGATCAGTCCCCTTTTGATGTGGTAAAACTACACATTTGGATGACTAATCTTCCTACTTTGGCTGATCAGACCTATTTTGTTTATCAGTACACTGATCGATAAAATATTCAACCAAATTTTTTTGGTGACTCTTCTTGGGAAATACCCATTATCCATTTATAGCCTATCCATTCACCTTCACACTAACTAAGAAAGAATGCATAGTTTAAAGCCTCAAGCTTTAACTGAAGCAAGGTCACATCTTTTCCATTTTTGTTTCACAATCTGGCAGATTCAAGGCATACATGAAGCCAAAGGGCTAAAGGTATCATTGACCATGTGTTTGAGCTGGTAAAACAAAGTGATTTTGATCTATTTCCTTCACCATCTCATCTCTAATGAACCAAGGGCTTCCCTCTTACTAAAGCCAGATCTCCATTACCAGACAAAGTATCTACTTCTGTTGTTGATAAAGCTGTGCCTATAATTACCCTATTGAGATTTGTTATCCCTCCTTTTTAGAATCCTATAATGGCAATTCAAGGCCCCTAGGGTAATGATTTTGGTCCTCTCAATCTTACTCCTCCTCTACATGAGCTTCCACACAGTTCTAGGAAGAATTTCATTCTATGGTGATAGGAAAGTTCATCCTAATGAACACATTGTAGCATTCAATATAGCTTGTGGAGTAATCAGAGTAGAATTTGAAGATGTAGCAATCAAGATTTTTGTTGAAACACTACAAGGTGCTACTAAAGATTGGTTTTACCATCTACAGGCTCAGTCTGTGACTGATTGGAATACTCTTAAAGCAAAGTTTGAAGCCAGATTCAAACTTGCAGAAGGTGCACATACAATTCTGGCTCAACTTACATAGATGAAGAAAGAGCCGCATAAGCCTATGAGAGACTTCATAGCTAAATTTGACAAATTGAGAAATAGAATCCCTGTAATTTCTAAACCTACAGTTGAGAATCTCAAATGCTTTTTCATTAATTCTCAGCTACCTGAAGTTAGTTTTCTCTTGAGACATGCTGGTCAAATAGATGTTGTTACAACTCAACTTTTGGCCACTGAAGTAGAAGATGATCTCACCTTAGCAGGGAAAATAAGAAGAGATCCCAATAGAAACAGAGCTTCATCATCTTCTAAATTTGCATCTACAAGCACCACAGATCCAATGGTGTAGAAATTAACAAATGAATTACTTGCTCATAAGAAGCAAATGGCTCAAGAAATGTCTTCTACTCCTACATACAGAAGGACACGCCCAAATTAGTCATATCAAGGCAATGTTGCTAGGAACCAAGGGAAACAAAATCACCTTCCTCCCCCACAAAGAAAACTTGCCCTGGAAGCTCCTCCAACTAATTCAGCTATGGGATACCTTGAAGTAGAATCAGAGTTTTCTATCCAGCCTAAATTGAATCAAGAAAATGATGCTAATATCATTGAAGACAATCAAGAAGAATCAGCTGGCGACTCCCACATTAGTTTCCTAAATTACCAGGATGAACCTGGAAGTAAAGGAGAAGCTTTAGATGGATCATATGTAGTGTTTACCAGGTCCAAAAACCAATCAATCCAACAAATTGATAAAGAGAAGATAGAAGAATAACCATAGCCAACAGTCACAATTGTTAAATGTGGGACAGCTCTACCTTTTCAATCAAAAGATTTGGTTATCACCCAAAAGGTAAATACATCTATTTCACCTTCATCTTCTACTCCCAATTTGCAAATGAGCCCACCTCCCATCCCTCTGAAAACTCATAAAGTTGAAGTAACTTTCTCTGTACCTAGCTCAATTTAGCCATTTAACATAATTGATCATGTCAAAAAGACAAAAATATAGATGTCTAAATTTGAATACTTGCAATCTAATCTGGATCAACTGAATAAGCTAGTTCAATATGTTAAAAATCAAACCATCCCTGTAGGACAAAAGGCTAATAAAGTAATTCTTGATTCTCCAAAGAATAAGCCTATTCCAAATAATTTGGTCATTACTCCTCTAGCTATGCCTAGAAAAATAGAACCCTTCTATGTTTCCCTATTAATCAATGGCCACAAGCTGAGTAACTGTATAATAGACTCAAGCACATCTGATAATGTCATGCCTATTAAAGTCGTTGAGTCTCTTGGTCTCACACTAATCAAAATTTTTAGGAGATGTTTCTCCATGGAGAATAAGCAAGTACCATTGCTGGGGCAAATCAAAGATGCTCAATTTGCATTCACAGCCTTTCCAGACAAGAGGATTAAGATGACTATCTTGGTAGTTGACATTTTAGCATCTTATGGCATTTTGCTTGGATGAAATTTATGTAAGGATGTGGGAGGAGAATTGAACATGGATCTATCTGAGGCAAGGATCCCTATTTAAGGCATGATGAAGAGATTGCTCCCTGAAAAGGAAGAAAAATATGTGGTCACTCAGACATCATCCCTTGAAGCACAAATTCTTTTTGAATCCTCAGGTATGGGTAATTATTTTTTGTCTACAAATGAAGTGCATGAAACACCTAAAAATATCAACTCAAAAATAAGTTCAACAAGAACAATAGAAAAATTGGTAGGCTATAGTAAAGACCAAGAAGGGCCCTCTATCTCTGATGAAGAACAGTCTGAAGAAAAATCAGTGTATGATGAGATTTGGACTCTGGAATTTAATGGTAGCTATTCCTTTACTGGTTCAAAGCTAGAATTGTCTTTATTTCTCCTCAAGGAGATATGTTTCCTTCATCCTATAAATTAAAATTTAGCAACACTAACAATACAGCTGAATATGAATCATTGTTTCTAGGCATGAAGGCTACTCAAGAAAGAGGCATCAAGTTTCTTCATGCCAAAGGGGATGCTGAATTAGTGGTCTATCAAGTGAGAAATCTATATTAGACCAAGAATGAGAGGTTATGCCATTACTATAACCTAGTTTTTGGACCAAATTGAAAGCTTTGATGCTTTCAACATTTCTACCATTCCCAAAGAGTCTAATGATAGAGCTGATGCACTTGCTGTTTCAGGAACTCTCTTAGTTCCTCATTCAGATTTTAAAGAAGACAAGTATACCATTGAGCTGGTCTATAGACCAAGTGTTCCTGATAATTATGATCATTGGAAAATATTCAATGATGATCATTAAATCATTGCTTTTTTAGAACAAAAAGACAATTTTGAACACCTATATTTTGAAGGCAGTGAATCTCAAAAGTCTGAATCTATTTCTCAATCTAGTTCAAATGTAAATGAATAATTCCTATAGCTAAAAGGAAACAAAATTCCTAAAGGCCTGGTTTCTCTTGAGAAAGTATTTGAAAAGCATGATAGATTCATCAAATAACAACAAACAGATTCAAATTTCTCTTAGGGATTTGACCAAGTAAATCTGACCAACAAAGAAAATCCCAAGACGGTCAACATTGGTAAGTGCTGCACCCCTGAAGAAAGATTCAAGTTCACTTCTTTGCTCTGTTAATACATTAATGTCTTAGCATATTCTTATGAAGACCTAAAGTCTCTTAGACCTGATGAAATCCACCATCACATTCCTCTCAAGGCTGATTCAACACCTTACAAGCAGAAATCTAGACAATACAATCCAAAATTTTTATGTACAATTATGTCTGAGATATAGAAAATGTTAAATGCTAAAATTATCTTTCCAATCTATCATTCTACATGGATTGCAAACATAGTGCCTGTAGGGAAGAAAAATGGTAAAATTCGCATTTGTGTAGATTTTAGGAATCTAAATCAGTCATCTCTGAAAGATAATTACCCTTTGCCAATTATGGACCAAGTGCTTCAAACAGTAACAAGATCAAAAATGTTATCAATGCTGGATGGCTTCTCAGGTTATAATCAAATTGAGGTTGGTGAAGCTGACCAACACAAGATGACATTCATCATACCTTGGGGTACATTTGCATATAAAAGAATGTCTTTTGGCTTAATAAATGCTGGTGCTACCTTTCATAGAGCTATGGACATGGCCTTTAAAGACGAGATTGGCAAATTTATAGTGGTATATCTTGATGACTTAACTATCTTTTCAAAGCATTGATTTGATCATGTACACCACTTATAACAAGTGCTGGAGCACTACCACTCGAATGGTATTTCCTTGAATCCTAAGAAGTCTATTTTTGGAGTGATAGAGGGGAAACTCCTTAGACACATTGTGTCCAAATAAGGCATAAAGATTGACTCAGATAGAGTCAAATCTATTCAAGAGCTGAATTTGCCTACAAGTAAAAATGCTATTCACTCTTTCTTCAGAAAAGTGAATTTCTTATAGAGATTTATTCCTGAATTTACTGAGAAGACAAGACACATTGTGAACATGATGAAAGGGAAGACTACCTTTAGCTGGACTAACAAAGGTAAATCAACGTTTCAAGATATCAAGACTGCCATTGATCACGCCCCTACCTTGGTTTGTCCAGACTACCACAAAGATTTCATCATATACAACTATGCATCTAAACATACTCTTTTAGTGATTCTTGTTCAATAGGAAAAGGAAGGTATGGAATCCCCCATCTCTTTCATGAGTTGTCCTCTCAAAACCCATTAAATGAAGTATTCAAATATAGAGAAGCATGCCTATGCATTGGTAAAAGTAGTCAAACATTTTTGCTTCTATATTCTAAATTCACATACTACTGCCTTAGTTCTTGACACTATAGTCAAGTCTATATTAACTCAACAGGAGTTTGGCACAAAGAGAGGTAATTAGATTGCAAAGATTTAAGAATTTGATCTGGATATCAAGCTGACAAAGCTAGTTAGAGGTAAAGGCTTATGCCAATTGATGGCTGACAATAAGCCAGAAGATACATTGCATGAAGACGCTGAATTAGAAAATATGCCAACAATCCTTTTTATTTCCACTACTAATGAATGGTACTCAGGTATTGCCTATTTTTTGACTTATGGTGAATGTCCTACTTATTTTTCTTACAAAAAAAGGAGGACTATCAGGTTAAAAGCTACCAATTTTTTCCTTTGGGATAATGGCCTGTACAAAAGAAGCATAGATGGAGTATTCCTTCACTGTGTAGACAAAGAACAACAAACCCAACTTTTGAAATCTTTCCATAATCTGGCTTATGGAGGACATTTTTCTACTCCTGTGATTGCTCACAAGATTCTATGATCCAAGTATTACTAGCCAACTCTTTTCCAATATGCACATAAGTGGGTGAGGAAATGTGAACTTTGCCAACAATTTGTTGGAAGACCCAAGTTGGCTGCCCTAACTCTCAAGCCAGTAATCATAGAGGAACCTTTCCAACAATGGGGACTTGATTTTATTGGGACAATAAACCCATCTTCAAGTGTTGGACATGATTATGTCCTTACAACAACTGATTATTTCACCAAGTGGGTAGAAGCAATCCCAACTAAACATGCTACTTCAGAAGTTGTATGCAACTTCCTCAAAGAGAATATCATTTCTAGGTTTGAAGTTTCACTCAAAATTGTTACTGATAATGCAGCTTGTTTCACATCTCAAGAAATTACACAATTCTATTTTCATTATGAAATTATGATCTCTCATTCTTTTGATTATTTTCTACAAGGGAATGGACAAGCTGAGTCCAACAATAAGAATTTGGTAACCATTATCAAAAAGCTAGTAGATGATAATCAAAGGACATGGCATATAGCATTGGTTGATGCTATGTGGGCAGACAAGAGCACACCAAAGAGGGCAATTGGTATGTCTCCTTTTACACTTCTTTACGGTATTAATGCTAAGATACCAATCACCTTAGAGTTACTAGCCTTGAAATTGACAAAGGCCATTGAAGATCAAACATATGAGAGTTCTATTGACAAAAAAATCATGTGCCTAACTCAGCTGGAGGAATAGAAAACCATGGTGGTGGATAGAATTGCTGCTCATCAAATCTTGGTAAAGAAACTCTTTGATCAGAAGGCCAAAAATCATGATTTCTAGATTAGGGATCAAGTCCTACTGTGGGACAAAAGAAGAGAACCAAAAGGGATGCATGGAAAGTTTGACTCCCTTTGGAGAGGCCCATTTATAAATCATCATCACATGGGTGAAAATAACTTTCTATTGAAATACCAAGATGGCACACTCTTTTCTCTTCCCTACAATGGGCAGCATCTGAAACACTTCAACTCTTGAAGTATCAGATCATTGTCTTTGTATATATGTATATTTTTACAATTTTAATTCTATTTTGTTTTGTTTATTTTTTTTTGATGCCTTTCATTTCTGGGTAGCATGACTCTGAAGCCCAATGGTACACATGAAGACACTGGAGATTCTAGATTCTACTCCTTTCAATTCATTTTGTAATTGACAGAAGTTCCCCAATTGGAGCTAGCTATTGTCCCCCAAAAGTAACAGTCATTTTTGGAAAAACATTTGAACTATTTTGGTCCTACAGACCAAAATTATATCTTCCATTTCCAAAAATTTGTCCTAGACATTCAAATTTCTCATTTTGCAAGCCTCTCAAAAAATATACGCACTTTGCAGGTCAAGTTCAATGGGTTTTACATGTTGATTTCTATGGACTTTATATCTATAGATTCTTTAGGCAAGTTCATTTATATAGGTTAAAAGATTTTTGAAAGTGATTTCAGTTAAAAGAATTAGTTTTCAACACTTAGTCATTCTCTAAGATTGGTTTAGAGCTTTGGTTCAGTTGAAAATCTTCATCGGCAAGCATCTGAGTACAAAAAGAGACTTGAACCATTAAACTATTGAACCATTGAACCACTTTGGTTCAAAGGTTCAACGGGTTCAAGGTTCAACAAGTTCAACGTCTTTGGCAAGAGTTAAGCACTTCATCAAGGTTCAAAGTTCAATCACTTCAATTGGTTCATCGATTTCAAGACACTTGGCCAAATCAAGGCGGCTTGAACCATTGAATCGTTGAACCATTAAACCACTTTGGTTCAAAGGTTCAACGGGTTCAAGATTCAATGGGAGGTTCAACCAAAGGAATAGTTCAATGGCTCAATTTAAACAAGTAGTTCAAATGCTTTATTTCACTCAGTGTCTTTTGGTTTAACCAAATAGTTCACTCAGTTGGTTCATTCTTTCAGTTCATCCTTTGGTTCAATGTCTAAGTTCAACAGTAGGTTAATTCACTCAGTTCATTCAATTGAACCATTGGCTTGAACCATTTTGGTTCAAAGCCTTGGTTCAAATGATTTGTTTAATGAACAATTTCAAATGTTGGTTCAAAGGCAAGTTCATAATGTTTGGTTCAATGTTTAATTCATCAGCTTGTTTCATCCAATTGAACTAACAGTTTGAACCATCGGCTTGAACCATTTTTGGTTCAACCGATTGGTTCAATGTCTAGGTTCAACTGTTGGTTCATTGCCAAAGTTCAAAGGAGCGGTTAAATGTAGAAAGAGACTTCTCGAAGGACAAGTGCCCTTCCAGAGGACACTTAATCAATAAAAGTACCCTTCGAAAGGGTCATTTTTCAAGGAAAGGTAATTCTTTTAGATTTGTTTAAGGCATTTGAAAATTGGCTAACACTTAATTCTTTCAGACTTTTATCTGAAGGAATTCCTTCAAAAAAAAAGTCTGAAAGAATTATTAGTGGCTGCGGTCTCAAAAGATCTGAAGACCAGTCAAAGATTTCATGGAACAAATTTCTGTAGACTTTTGTCCACGAGAATTTTCCCCAAGCAAATTGTTTGCGGGAATTTTCTACAAGACAAATGTCCATGGAAATTACCCATGGGAGAAAACACCTAGGAATTTTCCTAAAGGATAGTCCATGGGGAACTTTCATGGGAGAAAGCCCAGGGATTTGTTCATGGGAACTGCCAAGGCAAAGGGCTGCCGAAGGACCCCGAAGGGTAGGTGCCCTTACGGGGGACTCTTGATGGCTAAAGTAAAAGGTTAATCCAACTTGACATAGGTCATTTCTCAAATCCTGAAAGGGAAAGTCCAATGTGGAAGAAGACAAAGCTGAAAGCTAAAAGAGGACCAAGGGGTGATGCCCCTGAAGATGTCAAATTTAGGATAGTGAACTAGCCATTGAGAACACATTGACGGACATGTAAACGTCAATTTTAAAGCCCATGAAATAGCCATTGATCCTTTGGATTTACAGACCTGAATGCATTCCCAAAATTTAAGATCAAAACTAGTAGAAAGTGAGGAAAGACAAAATAATGAATGAATCTAGGACTCGATTCAATTAACTAGAAAAGGAGGAATGATGAAGACAAGATCAGACCGCTAGGTGGACATTGAAAGTTGCAATATTTCTATTACATGGCTTGTTTATCTACATTGAGAAGATCAAATGGGTAAAATGCCCCAAAGTTCCAACCTATCTTCTTAACAGTTCCCAATGCATCATGATGTATTACTGTTCTCGAGTCCTTGAAGTGGATATATAAGGGACTTTCTTTCATTATAAATGGGGCTCTTTTTTGACAATTAGAATGAAACTCTACCCAAATTATAAGGCATTACTGAGACTTTGAGCTCATATTGCTGATCATATTTTATTACTGGAATAAAAAAGCAAATGGCTTTTCAGACTTTGTGTTGTATTATCTTTGTTGTTGAGGAAACTGTTCTTATGTCTTTTTCTTCAATATATTTTCTATTCTTTTAATTCAACAAGCAAAATTAGTGACAACAGTCAAGAAGGTGTCCTGAAGAGTCAAGTGTGGAGAGACTTTGTGCCCCCATAATTGCCTTTAGTGTGTTTTCTTTCCATTTCTGTGTAAAGGACTTTGGGATGACTTTGTGCCCTCATTGTCCTTCAGATCTTACTCTTAAGCAATTTAGGTGGAGACTTTGTGCTGCATCTCGATTTGCTGGTTATTAAATCCTTTGTTACATTTTTGCTGTTACTACCAAGAGTATTCTTGTGGTTTGATGAATAGTACTTCTGAAAGAAGAGGAGTGTTATCTGTTATTTCCATTGAGTTTTTCCTTTGATTTGTACACATCATCTCTGAAGAAAGAGAGATGGATGGTTTGTCCTACCCTTGAATATTATTTTCTATTTATATATATAACATACCTACAGGGAACCTCCCCTTGATGAGAGGAGAGATCAGTCCCCTTTTGATGTGGTAAAACTACACATTTGGATGACTAATCTTCCTACTTTGGCTGATCAAACCTATTTTGTTTATCAATACGCTGATCAAAAAAATATTCAACCAACACTTCCCTTACTCACTTTTTATAGAGACTAGTATTATTGGTTTCTTAAGGTTTTTAGCACATGGAACCTATGCCACCTATAGCTTCTTCTACTAGATGGGTTCCTAAGACCCCTCCTGCTCATAAGACACCACTGTCATTGCTACAGATTCTTAGCACCACTACATAGGTAGATACATATATAGATATAGATCTCTTAGTATAATAGATTATGGGACCACAGTTCCCCTTTCACATAACATACATGATCACAATTACCTTATTTGACATAGGTCATAGTGATAGTGAGTCTCCAATGAGATTCATTATTTAGTATGGTTTCTCTCTTCTTGTACATACTTTCATTCTCTCTTGATCCTTGTACATAGTTCATTTTCATGTTGCTTTTACATAGATTATTTATATAAAATAAAAAAATAATATAACATGTCAAAAACATAAAAACATTCAAATAATGACTTAGAAAACATAAAATATAGATTATATGTATTGTTATGTTTACATTTATTATATTTTCCAAACACTACATTTACTAGCTATCTTAGTATAGTAAATTTTATCATGCTACATGCTTCACTTAATATTGTTGAGTGCTTATATATTTATACATGACTCAAGTCCTCTACACTAATTCATACTTGCTATTATTTATACACTAGGGGAATATACACTAATACATGGGTCTTCAATTGACACATTTACTCACTTGGGGGAATATTATACATAGTTTTTATTGGTTCCTAGCTTTACACCTCATTGGTCTTAGCTCTACACAAGTTTTGGAGTGGCAAGTAGAGGATGAGAATACCCTAAGGGATTGTCATTATATCTAGGGAAGGGAGCATTATCATAAACTCAATAGGATTGGATAGTAGTTGGAAGGAATCTTAATGTATATGTGGTTGGCTTCTAACATCTTTTGGCTCTATCTGGGCCAAGGTGAGAGTACTTGGGGCATAAATTAGAAAGGGGGAAAGGGTTTCAATGAAGGATTTACCTCAAGACCAATAACACATGTGAAATTATAAATAGGACATAACCACCCTTGCTTATCCCACCTAGAGAGGTTGTCACATAGGTTAAACAAATGTCATGAAGCAAACACAAGCTACTGAAAGTAAAGGAAGATGGTGGGAGGTGGATGCAGCTTCCATGATTTCAAATAATGATCAAAGTAGATGCAAGTAGATGGAAAAGGCAATGTTAATTCTTTGGAATAATAGGCTCAAACACACTTTAGATATGCAAAATTAGGGAGCATCTAAGTGCAAGTGACATGTAAAATATGAAATGGGATAATGTCACTTGCATATAGACCCAATTTAGAATGATCAAAGAAGGGTGAATCTACAGGGTAAGATAGGGTAGGACAAGATTTTTTAAATAATATAAAGATATGTGGAGGGTTAACAAATGAGCATAAATAAATTCAATAAACTACTATATCATCTTCACCAATAAATGAATTACAAATCAAAAACAAAAGAAATGAAATCATGCACAAATGATCCTTAGAGTCTAAAAAGCAATATTGAAAATAATCCTTCAAGAATTCCTTCCAACTAAATTTGTGACCCTAGGACAACCCTTAAAAAGGCTATCAATTCCATATTCTAAAATCTCAGAGCAAAAATGATTTTACAACCTAGATATAAACTCTAAATGACTACCATAAAGATGAATAAACTAGAAAACCAATCTACTAAGCATGTAAAATAAATCTATACACATCAACAATAGGAAGAGAATGAAAACTATAGATGAAATTAATTAATCAACTAAATGGAAACTAAATGCAATGTGTTATGAATAATATATAGCCTAACACTGTGCAAGATAATTCTATAAGGGAGACATATCTAATGCTCTCAAAACTTGCTAATGATTTTATAGTAAAAAATAATTTGGAATCATAAATACTACATAGAGAGAACTCTTTGAGGCTATAAATCTTGACTCAATTTAACCCACCATTATAAAGGGATAGACCCCCTTTATTTATATAATTGAGTTAAGCCTAAAATATTCCTAAAGATGCTCTAGCTAAAAATCTCTTTCACAGGCCTGGAGTCTATTAAAATTTGTAAAAAACATGATTCCTTAGATATGATCATGCTCCTATGATGATTGCAAGATTAATCATCCACCTTGGAAAAATACTTATAGTTATCTATTTGGAGGAAGATCTCACAAAGGATAAAACAAAACCTTTGTCCACTTGTACAAAAGACAAAATGTCCCTTTCTTATCCAAATGAATACATTAAAACTAACTAAAAGGGATGTGCGACTAACAAGACAAGTACAATTATTTCCCAATGGGAAATGAGAAGAAATAGTAAGGGATGGAAGAGAAGAAAGAAGTAGTGCAAAATCAAAATTACCAAAATATCTAATTATACTCTGAAGTTTATCTGGATGATGGAATATTTTTCTAACTTGTTCCTATACCTTTTATACCATTCCAACATAGGGTCAAGATTCCCTTGGTTTGGGCCTACTTGATATTTGAATTTTACTTATTATTCTTCAATCCAAGTAGTAATCTTTTGAAGCATGGTTTGATTTCATCTGATGAGCTCTTTAAGTTGGTCACAAGACTTCTCTAGTGACACTAGTTAATTTATTTTGTTAGCATCAAAGGATTATTGTGGTGCATCAATGAGGCTTTTCAGAGTAGTGCATATTATTTCTTCCTCAAAATCACTTATACCATCAAGGCTTACCATCTTCCTAAGTGAAACATCTATCTCTCTTATTATAGTTTTGAAGGACTAATCTTCTCCTTTCAAGTCAAAGACACTATCTTTGAGCATCACCAATCAATGCTTGATGGCCAGTTGACATTCTCTGGGCTTCTTATGATCATTAGGAGCAATGATCCTTTTTGATATCAAAGTATTTATGCCCATTTTGTAAATCTCATCCATTTTCTACTAGAATCCTTCCCAAATATTAATGTCTACTTGATAAATAAAATTTTTGGCATCACACTCATTCTTATTATCCACTATATTATTTAAACATTTCAATGTTGAGTGGACTAATTCTTCAGTCCTAGTGTGTACATCCTCTTGCCATTTTCCATCACCCTTCCTCTAGATTTTAAGTCATCAATTCAACTAGAATCAAATGATTCTAATGAGAAAAGAGGATAATTAAGAGTAATACTAGAAGTTGGAGCTACTACCTTAAGCTCGCTCAGTAACTTTTGCAAATACTAGATCATACCCTGATTTTGTGCCTTTAATTTCTCCATGGTGGCTTTGGCCTTGTCCATATAATGGCCACCATATTCAAAAAAACTTGTGAGCTATGATTTAACTTAGTCCTTGATGGATCCCCTAGTTTTTAGTTATAAATAGTGTAAATTTTAAAGGTAACATCTTTATTTAAAGCATATTATGGGGGGATAGCTATCTCCATACTTCTTTCTCCCATAACAATGAATGTGGTTTTGAAGTGTGTCTTGGCCTTCTTGGGGGGTTTGGCCTTATACACCTGAGTGATATTTAATACATCAATTTCCCTAATTTTTCTCATGATATCCTTTTGTTTGACCTACTCCTTGACCCAAAGAAGGGGTCTAGTCTTAATTCCCATTGATGTAGTAGACATTGATGTAGGCCTTGATGTAATGAAAGGTGGTGTCACTAGAGTACTTGGTGTAGGAAGTGCTATAAGAATGGGTTATGGACTTAACACAAACTATTTAATTTCTTCATCAGTTTCCTACTCTTGGCCACCTTATTTGTTTACTTTAGTTCCTCCTTCAAGGTTTGGCTCTACTTTCTCCAATACTTCAAAATCTGGTCCAAATTGGTGAGACTCCTCAAACAATTTCTCAATGGAGTTGCCTTGTGCTACAAACTGATTGGAAGGTTTTACAACTACTTCACCTTCTTTATTCACTTGAGCTTTAGGTAGAGCTAAGGCTATGGTGGATTCCTTGTTTCCTTTAAGAAAATATCCACCAATCATGACCTATAGACCTTTATTCTGGATTGGATCATGAAATTTGATGTGAGGAAGGAGACTTGGATGTAATTTAATTAAGGTAACACTACTTGAATTACCTTCCTCATCACCTTTATTAGATTGGTCAAATTCCTTATTTATCTATATATAGGTGGGGCACCCATTTGTAGGTTTGATCCCCCACCTTATCCTATACTTTCCTTCTCCTCTGGTGATGAACTTGACACCTTTATAGGGGAAGGGACAATTGGTGATACTTTTGGAGTGGCTTATGGACCTTCTTGTTTGACCACCATTTCAGGATCAGTGGTGACTTAAATATTCTAATTTAGCTTCACCTTAGATTTCTCATAATATTTATTCAATTTTTTAACTTTATCAACTTTATCCTATCCCTCAACTTCACCTTGATTATCTTGGCCTAGTGGTTGGGTGATGACATTTTCAACAAATGTTTCTATATCTAATGAGTTTGTTTCTATTTTATGAGGGGCCTAAACTTGAGTGGCCTCCTCAACCCCAACTTGTACAACATATTCATAAGAAAGAGGCTCACTTGAGACTAGAATTTACTCCTCATTACCTTTACCTTTCACTCTTGAAGGACCCTCTTCTACAAATATAGTAACCATTAGGACCTTTACTAGGGTTTGAGGTCTTTCATTCAGAGTTCTTTGCCCAATTTTCACTTATAGAGGAGTGAATGCTCATTATTTCTTCGTAACCTTAGCAATGAACCGATTTTAATCAAGTCTTCTTCTTATTCACGCATATCTCTTAACCTTTGAGCATATGAGGATTGATTCTCTTTTATTTTCAAGGAAATTTCTTTAGAAGGTAGGTCCTTTAATACAACCTCCTTCCTTTTCTTAGGACTCCCAAATAAAAGATACAAAGCCCTCTTGACTCTTTTCTACTTGTGTTGCTCTACCTCTTCTTCACCTCCTCTATTCCTTGAGTAAGTCATTAGAGGAAAGACAACTATTGGCTATTGTGTTGGTGGAGCCATGGGTGAAGCAAGTGGAAATTGGGGCTAGGATAGCTATTAGGATGGCTAGTATCATTGGGGCTCCTTTTGATGTAATGGATATTGGGGTAGCATTAGATAATGTAACCTCCCCAATGGTAATCTTATCCCAATTCTTAGCCAAACTTCTTAACTTAAAGAAATATTATCTCTCTTTGGACTATGATGTAGATATGGACTCCACATCAATTGGTTTGGTGAAGTCAATATCACCAACCTTGATTTTTCCTTTGCCCTTCGCCACTAGTGGTGGAGCCAAGGGAACACCACTATAAACTAGGAAGAAACCCTTCAACTGTTGAACTTGTCTAAGTTCCTAGAGGGTAGGGGTGTCATAAGAACTAAGATCAACCCATGTTCCTTCAACCATCTGAAGGTCCTTTTCATGATCACTATGGCCCTCCATGGTATGGAATCATTTTCCCTAGTAGTGAAGTCTACCTGTGAGATGGATTGGGTTTCAATATTGGACTTATTGTAAACTATAGATAGTGTCTTCTTATCATCATCCATGTCCTTTGGGATGGGATCAATATTATAAGTGATGACTTATTGCAATGTTATCCTTATAAATTCTAACTTTTTGATCTCTTCTTCGATAGTGAAAATGGAACAGATGTCCTCATAATGTGATTGATGTAGAATGACACCTATTATTATGTTCACCCACCATCTAATATCATAGTTCAACTTGGGTGGCATCTTTCCAACCACATATTGGCCCATATTTTGATCTAATCCCTTGGCCTTGGTAATAAAAGGACATGAATAATGTCCAATTTCAACCAAAAATTTGAATGGATTGTTCACCTTCTTTGCTGCTATCATTTCATGTAGAGGCACCATTTGCTATCTAAACTCCATCAATAACATTTGATCATCTAGGTATCTTAGTATCTTATATGGAAAACCCAAGAATCCACTTAATCTAATATAAGTTAATGTTCTAAATTGAACATACAAGGTGCCATACTTATCAATTATTTCTTTGGCCACCTTTGACATACTATTGAGGCTTCTCAGAGGATAGAAGACACTCATCATAGTATTTAATAAATAATTATAAAATTTTCAAAAGCTATTTTTGAAACCATCCAAAGTCGCATCTGGATAAGTCTCATATATCCTCATTCCACTGGGATTCTTTGTGAGCCCATGGAACATCCTATTATGTACTAGATTGTACATTAGGTAAGAGGGCATGTATAATGTACCTATGAAATACTATTTTGAGTGGATTAAAACCTAAAGTTGCATCATCTACCTATGTATGTTGTCACTTAATATGGTGGCCCAATCTAACTTCTTTTGTTTCTCCAACACACAAATTAAAATTATGAACATCTAAGGCTCAAACTTCTCTACAGTAGGCATCCCATAAATTTTGGCTAACATGACAATCATGTACTAGGGAAATTCTTTGATTTTTTCCAATTTTAGATTCTTATTCTTTATTGACACATTTTACCTTTACTTGACCAACAATAGGAGTTGATATTGTCCTATATCATTTTGTCATTCTTGTCTGCATACTTCTAGCATTCCTCTAGGGAAAGTGTCATACTTTCCAGATGGGGAGGAATCACATGCATGGTGATAAGGTAAAAAGGAATGAAACAATAGAGAAATGATTGAATTTCATTGATAATAGTCCTAGTATCTGGTTGATACACTCTAACACATGCAATTACTAGTTCTGACTATAGGGTAGCCAAGGGAAATGCTGCCATAGGGGTGATATAACTCTTGCCAAGATTTGAGATTACTATTAGAGGGTTTGGTTGTTGCAAAGTATTCAATAAAGATGAAAATTATAACCCTTAAACATTTGTATCCTTGATTTCATCTAAAATATAAATGATGTTGCTTTTCATAAATGTTGAAGAAAACACCATTGTTTCTTAGCTTTCTAGTGTAATAATTTAAACTCAAACAAATTCTTCACTCTAATAACCCTCAAAATACCTTCAAACCCTCTAAAGTGACAAAATACAAGGAGATAGAAGAAAAATTATTGATAATCTGGAGGGATATATGAAATTGAAGCTAAAAATCTTTGAAAAATTTGTTATAATCATTTTTTAGATAGAGAACTTTCACACTGCACATAGCTGGGTTACACAGATAGCTCAAAGATGTAAGTAGAAGCTTTAAATACAAAAGGTAATCATGAATGAAGGAAAACTCCTTAGTTATAATCCTTTGCATTTCAAATTATGGTTGCCATTAATGCTTTGACACATAATAACTATTTACCAACTACCCCCTTTAGTTGTCTGATCTTTTTTCAAAAAGGGAAGGAGAATGTGCACATATTTCCTTCATGTCAGGAAATCCTCCCTACAACATATGGGACCATATAAGAAAACTTTACATTTTGGTGATTTTTAGGCCTTTAGGGGCTTTTTCACTTATTCACTTATTATTTCCTTTGGTATAGTAGTGAAATATGTTTTGAGCTACCCATGGGATTTGAAGATGCCACATGTCATTATTTTACTTAATAAATCCAGGCGTTTAGGCCTTGGATATTTTTTGAACCTTTCCCACCAAAAGGTAAGTGAGTAAATCTTCAAAAAGGACCTAGATCTTGTAAAACCTTGAGGGCCTATCATGTGTCCAACTTAGATGCTATCTTAGACTCTCAACCAACTTTTTACCTTTGTATCATCCTTCTTAATACAAGGAAGGGTGCAAGATCCTTTTGATCTCCAAAAATGAACTCATTACTTGTAAAAGGAAATGAACAAGTAATTACCTTGTAACTTTGATGAATTTGACCTAGGCATTTTCATAGGATAAAGTATTAGGAGTCCCTTGAGATAACCATGTGTCTTTCACTCAACTCATTAGGCAATTCTTCACCTCAGTCACCAAAGCATGTTGAAGATGCAACTTGACAATTTCATCTAGGGCCCCATAAATTTTCTTCTTTGAGAACAAGGTAGAAAAATTCAATGTATGCAAATAGATTTGGATTCACTTCTATCTTTTCACAGTGAATCTTCCCATCATGAAACCTATTATTTAAAAGCATAGAATGAACATTAAAGCATTAGTAGAACACATGTTCACAAGGCTCTCACAAAAATTGGAAAATAAAAAAATACCCTAAATAAAGATGTTGGAACATAATAGATTTACAACCTCCCAAATTTTTTGACACTAAATAGGGCATAAATTACTTGGTGTAGATTTGGGCTCCAACAGTTTCTATCACTAGGTTCTATCCCTATATACTCTATATCCTAGCTTTAACATTTTTCTATCTTGATATTAATCATGCTACTCTTACTCATATTTTTTACCAGATATTACTACTTTAGACTCATCATATGTACATCATATCTCTTACATCTATTTATATTCCATATTCATGCATACTTTCATTTCTATCTTACCTAGTTTAGTCTTGATTGTATTTATATGATTCTTCTATTAGAGGGAATTTGAATATGCCATTATTATTTGGCTCTATACCAATTCTATTCACATTATCTATGATTTGGACATTTACCCATATCATTGTGTGTTCATTTCTTGATTGTATATGAAGATATTTGAACATGTCCTTTTATGTGGCTTTAATCTAAATAGCTTATTGCTTATGTATGTGGACATTTTAATATGTCCTTGTATGTCTTGTTTTATCAAATTTAGTAACATGTGCCCATATCCCTTGTATTGTGTCCCCTTGGCATTCTTTGTGTCCCTCATGTGTTTTGTATATGTGTTTTCTTGTATGTATCATGGCCATGACACTTGTATTTTCTTGTTACACACCCTAGTTTTTGATTCCATGAAGGACCTCATGCATCTACCCTTCCTACTTGGGTGTCATGATGGACATCATGCCCCATACCCTAGGTAGCTACCTAGTTTTACTTAGATTTACTATTACATACATTAATTACATCTATCTTGACACCCTTATGGAATGGTAGACATGAAATACATATTACATTACATACTTATGCTTAGATTCTCTTACATTTTGATGTTATGTGTGCATATTATATTGGATTATCATGCAATTATCATATATGATATAGATAACACACATTTTATAGAGATTTTTATTTTGAATATAGTTTTTTCACATGTTCAACAACTCCCCTCAAAAGAGGGGGAAGTCAAAGGGTTTTTTCATAGAGATCAGGCTCCTATATTACACTCACAGTACATTTTTTAACACATAAGCTTAGTTATATAAAATAAAACATAGGTAAACATAATGGGGAAATAAAAACCCATAAATTAATATAGTTGCATAGAATTCAAACCATAAGGACACTAGCACCCAAATGGGGAAACTAGCACCATATGTTACTACTATCCAAGATATGAAACTACTATCTAGTAGTTTTTTTGCCCTCCCCTCCTCCCTAAGTTTTAGAACAACATAGATTGGATAGAATAACACAATAGATAAATTATAGGTTCACATAGATTTAGTTACAAGATTATATGTTATACTCAATTTTTTCTTAGATTCATACTAGTTCAACTCAAATTCATATCAATTTGCTTAGATTTGGGGCATAATGCATGAAATGACAATTCTCATATTTAGTTCATATAGCCACATATAATTTATTATAATTTCATCCAGAATCCATATGCTTAGATATCAGATTTAGGGGCATGTGTGTAGTACATTATTTTTGTATGCTTAGATATATATCAATTGATCAAATGGAATGACAAATTTCATGTCACTCTCTATGTTGTATATACCTAACATCATATTCTAGGTTGTACACTAGTTTCATGCCTTACTCAATCTATAATGGTTAGAATTCTTGAGTGGCCCAAAGTTACTTAATGTAGCCAAATAAACACAAAGTTGACATACATAGATATTTATATTAATTTTCATAGTTTAGTTTCAAATGCATTTACTACACATGGGTGGGCAATGATAGAGTCATAGCCTACTTGAGTTCTTGAGCTCCCCATATTAGAGGGATAGACATGTTATTAGTCAAATCTAAGCTATTTACAAGTCATGATCCACTAAATAGGGGTGGAAGATAATAAAGTAAAAAATAGATTGAGTTCTTGAGCCACCCACACATGAGGATTGAGAAAGCCATTAGCTCAATCCAAGCTATTCACTAATTGATCACTACACACACATGTTATTACCAAGTTCATGCATTGGTTCATATACCCAATTAGGTATATTCATTCCTTTCCTCTTTCTCATCTCTTTACTCAATTTTACTTCTTTACTCAGTTTAGTCTTTTGCTTTCAATATCTCTTAAGTAAGGAATAATTTATACACATTTCATTTTTAGGACACACATTAGAGAATGCTTCATATACTCAGACACAACTTCACACACTCAGACTTAACTTCACACACTCAGACTTAATTTCATGGGCTTCACTCCTAGGTAAGTCTAAGTACACTTATTTTTCCTTCATCCTAGTCATTTCACTTTAATTTATTTATAGAATAAAGGTGGGCCAAATGTAATCACCTAAAAGTGGTATTTGAGAGCCAAGAGTGATACTTAAGACTACCTATCTTTAGATTATCCCTAAAGTCTATTATCACACTCATCCACCCTTAATATATGCCATAAACATTCCTAATCATCCCTAAAATAGTCCCAAACCCTCATTTCCTAATCCTGGCCCTTCATGCCTAGTATTCTACCAGATGAACACTAGCACCATATTATGGACACTAGAACCATGTGGAACTACTATTCCCAAAATGGTGCTAATGTCCTTTGCCCAAGATTTTCATAAATGAATATATTTTCAAAACTAAAGCCTCCAAAGGTCAGCTTATACATCTTTTATCATCCACATAATAAAAAAATAGTATATATACATGAATTTTATCCCTTTATCCACTAGATGGAAATCATATGCAAAATACACATTCAAACACATAACAAGTTGAGCACAATTAAGGTCACCAATCCCTATTTTCCTTACTTCTACATATTACCATCTACAAAATCCCTAAGCTCATATTTTATAGATTTCTGTCTCAATAAAATTCAAGGAACTCAAGGCCACTATCATACTATCATCACTTGCACTTACACTAACAATTAGGTTGGGAGAACTACATCGGGCTTGATCCTTCTTAGAGTACTAGTATGTAATAAACTCACTTCATAGTGGTGTGTTGAGGATGTCCAACCCACCCTATTAATAAACACACTTTTTAGATCATGCCCTAGTTGTATTAAAGATTAGGATTTTCATAATAAATCAATTATTATATGTAAAATATAGGGTTTTAGAACTCATACATGTAGGAATAAAACATAGATATCCAGACACAGGTGCACCCAAAAGTTCAAGATAGTCTTACATAGAGGACACTACTATATACACATAATAATTTCAAATTTTATCAAATAATGATGTTTTACATCTTGAAAGAACCCATCAAGACTCATTCTCTTTGAGTTTATGCCCTAAAGGGTACACCAAGAAAAGGGTGGGCAAACCATTAGTGTTTTATAGAATTGTTGTCCCTGATTGCCACTTATTACCAATCTAACTAGCTCGTAAAAACCATTCCCTAAGCTATTACTCCTCTTTTGCATACTCCTCTAGTATTTTACCACTTTTCATCCCTCTTTTCCTCACCTTAAATCCACTTTTTGATAGTCTTCTATACTAGTTTAATTGGGTTGACCCTATACAGTTTTGGGTGAAATTTATTTAGGGTCTAGGTTGGCTCATGATTGACTTAGCCCATGACCTAGTGAATTTTTGTCCTTAATTGTAATAGGTTTACTGAGTTGACCCTATCAAATGGAACTTTTGGAATGAATTGGGGTTAACTATACCTATATATACAAGATCATTTTATCATTGTTTACACAATGAACAAGAGTTATTATTTACTTGTACTTATTTACAATCTATTCTTCTACTTTAGGAGTCTTAGATTATAGTTTTGACTTGGAGAACCAAGTCTTGTGGAGAAGTCTTAAATTCTTTGGCCTTTCTTATTGATCCTTATGAAACCAAAACAACCTCTTGTGAATCCCCTTTGGCCAAGGGAGAGATTGAGTCTCGATGGGTTTGTCATACAAGTAAGTATTCTCTAAATTTGCTCCTCTCTTTAGTAGATAGAAGTAGAATATTGGGTTTGGATAATATTACTCTTATATTTCTAATTATTAGGGTCTTACTCATACATATCTTAATCAAGATTCTCCTATACATGTTTTTTTGTTTACAAACACCCATATTGTGCCACAAGTTTTGGTGAACATTAGATTAGACTTTACTTTACTTGTTATTAGTTTAGTGAGATATCAAAACATAGGAATCCCTTAGGGTTATTGCATGATTATGCTTGACTAGAGGCTTTGAAACCCTCCCTATTAGAGTTTATTATGGTAAGAGATCCCCTAATTAGGTCTAGCATATCCCCATATTGGTCATGTTCTCAATTATCTAATGTATCCCTAATTGGAAGTGTATGGTATGATCTATATTCTCTAAGTTAAGATTGATTTATAGACATGATGCATTTTTGATTTTATATATTATATATGTATACACATAATATTTTAAACTTTTATCAAATATTGATGATTTATATCTTGAAAGAACCTATCGAGACTCAATGTCTTTGAGTTTGTACCCTAAGGGGTGCATCGAGAAAGGGGTGGGTAGACCATTAGTGCTTCATAATATTATTTTACCTTATTTCCACTTATTACCAATCTAATCAGTGCCTAAAACCATTCCCTAATCTATTACTCCTCTTTTGCATAATCCTCTATTCTTTTCCCATTTTCCATCACTCTTTTCCTCACCTTAAGCTCCTTTTTGATAGTCTTATGTACTAGGTCAACTAGGTCAGACCTATACATTTTTAGGTGAAATTCATTTAGAGTCTAGGTCAGCTCTTGGACAACCTACCCCATGACCTAGTGAATTTTTGTCCTTAATTATACTAGGTCGATTGGGTTGACCCTATCAGTCAAAACTTTTGGAAGGGATTAGGGTTAAATCTACATATATATACAAGATCATTTCAACATTATTTACACAATGAATAAGAGTTATTATTAACTTACACTTCTTTACAATCTACTCTTCCACCATTCTGCTTGATGAGTCTTAGCTTAGGGTTTCTACTTGGATAACCTAGTCTTGTGGAGAAGTCTTGGATGATTTGGCCTTTCTTAGTGATCCTTATGAAACTAAAAAAACCTCTTGCAAAGTCCCTTTGGCAAAGGGATATATCAAGTCTCGATGGGTTCATCATTTAGGTAAGTATTCTCTAACTTTGCTCCTATCTTTAGTAGATAAAAGTAGCATAAGTATTGGTTTTGAATAATATTACTCTTCTCTTTCCATATATTAGGGTATTACTCATACAATATTCTCCTATGCATGTTTTTTGTTTACTAACCCCCACTTTATATCACAAGATTTGGTGAGCACGAGATTTGATTTTACTTTTCTTGTTATTAGTTTAGTAAGAGATATGAAAACATAGGACTCCCTTAGGGTTATTGCATTATTTTGATTGACTAAAGGATTTAGAACCCTCCCTAACATTGTGTATTGTGATAAGGGATCCCCAAATTGAGTATAGTGGATCCCCATATTGGTCATGTTTTCAATTATCTAATATATCCATAATAAGCATTTAATGCATTGGATACTTAAAGAAGAAATAGATTATATTCTATGAGTCTATGGGAAACTAAGGAGTATAACATAAGATAAGGATAAATCAAGGACCATAAGCTTAGTTTGAATGGTATTAGGTCTGATAGTTAGGGGAAGCCAAATAAAACCAAGTGGATTTTGATTAGTTTTATCTAAACCATGATAGGTAAGATGGGTTTGCTTGAGATGATCCTTTTTATAACCAAGTTGTTGAATAATCCATAAAGATGTTACATTAATACCAGATCCTTCATTAACTAGCACTTTACAGATAGATGTATTACTAATGTCTATTTTAATGAAAAGTGGTGGATCATCAACATGAAAAATAATTTCATCATTGATCATGTCTTCCAAGAAATTCAATAAAGAGCTTAGAATAAGGACACATAATTTTGATGGCATGTATGTTGGTAGGTTGAGGTTCATTAGAAGGTGGTTATTCATCTATAGAGGATGGATCTTCAATTTATTATAATTTTTGCATGAGGAACTTGCGATGATAGGGGGAAGTACAAACTAATTCCATAAGTGGAATATTATAAGGCATAGAGTTAATTTCTTCAAAAAAGTTCCAATGAGATTTAGAAGAAAAACTGACATGATTTTTAAGAGGTAAGGTATATTTTGAGGGAATAGAAGTGGTTGGGGGTTTGGAAGGATGAGATGGTTCCTTAAGGAATTCTAAAGCTAGATTAGTGGTAGTAGTATCTTTGAGAAGTTTTTCTTCTAAAGATGGATTTTTAGGTTTGGTAACATTATATTTATGGGCTGGCTTGTGATGATAATTAACCTTAGCAGTGTTAATATATTGAGAATTGGTATAATATTAGTCATAATCGACATCAATAATATAAACATCCTTGGTATTTTATTGACTATTATTTATAGAAAAATATTTTTGGTTATTAGAGGTAGAATCTTTGGAAACCTGTCATTTTTGAGAAGCAGTGGTGTACTCTTGATGATGAAGGTTGATCATAGCTTCATGATTAAAGGAATCAACAAGCATATAGGAGACAAAAAATTTAGTGATCCCTCTACAAGATTTATGGGAGTGATTAATGTTAGCATGGAGTCAAAAAAATTGATTGGGATCATATCACTTAAGAGGATTGTTAGAATAGGTGAAAGGTTTAGAGGGCGATAAAAATTATTTCATTTGTTACACCAAAAATGGTGTGTGAGAAGATGAAGGAATGTTATCTTTGGGAAATCTTGGTTTGGTTTAAAGATTATTTCTAGTGATAGCATTAATAGATGTTTGAAAATATCCTTTAAGAAGTTTAGGATTATGTTCAAATTGCTTCATGAGAAAGTCTTAATGTTTAGCTTGGTCAAGAGCTTCATTAAGGATTTAGGGAGTAAAATTTCAAACCTTATATTGAAGATAAGGAGTCAAAGTAGTGATAAAGAGTTTCAAAAATTTATTATTAGTCATGTTATGGTTAGCTATATGGGCCAATGATTTCCATCATTTGATAAAGTCATGAGCTAATTCAGTGGGAGATTGCTTAGCATTGATGAAGTGGCTAAGATAATTTTTAGGAAGATCATTATGTTGAAACTCTTTAACTAAAATATTAACTAAACATTCAAGTTCCCAAATGGAATGTTTAGGAAGTTGGTTTTACCATTATAATACATCACCAGTGAAGGTTTTGACTAAGATTTTAGTTATGGTGAAGGTATTAGTTTGGATCCACTCTATAAATATTGCCAAAGGCTTTGAGAAATGAGGCAGGGTCTTTAGTCCCATCATACTTGATAGTGGAATATATGTTACCAATATCAATGGAAATAATTAAGGGAGCTAAAGGCTCATTCTGAATAGTTTGAAGCATATTATTATTCATTATGGGTTGAGGAATACTATTACTTGAGGCATCTCAAAGATATGGTAGAATATAATTAGAATTAACTTGAGGATGGATAATCAGAGGTTGATTAGCCATATTAATCAAATGATTTTGTATTTTCATTATTTGAGAGGTGTTATAAGTTTTAATTATGTTCATTTACTATATAACTTGTGTAATAAGTTGAGTTGTATCACTAGGTTGGTTGGTGTTTGTAGGAACATTCCAAAAATTAGTATTATGGGGAAGGTTATTAGAAGATGGATTATTAGTGGGATTATTTATTAAACCTATGTCAATTGATCCCAAATTAGTTTTAAGGTTTTGAAGATGAGAAGTATCTTGATAGGAATAGAAAGGGTCAGACCCATCAACTTCATCTTGAGGTGTGATTTACACCATGTGACAAGATACAAATGAAGGAGGGAAAGAGATGCCCCAATAGTGATGGTGCTCTTAGGATGAAAAAAGAGGGATGAATGAATATACCATATAGTATCTAAATGGATTTATGATATCCCGGAATATTTTGATAGGGGATTTCATGATGACTTGAGAGAAATGAACAAAATTCTAAGAAGGAGAATAGTAAACTGCATTGAATAAATAGGGAAGGAAAAAAAGTATAGAGTCGATTGGGTCAACCTAGTATAGAAAACAAGGAATAAAAAATATATAGAGTCAATAGGGTCAATCTAATACTAGAAACAAGATCTGAAAAAGTGTATATAGTTGACATGGTCGACCTAGTATTATAGATAGGGGAAAAATAGAGTCTATAATAGACCGTGTCAAGTAGAATGATTATGTATTGAAACATGAATTTTTTTTGCAAGTAATTTTGAAAGAAAGAAATGAAAGGAAAAACACAATAAATTAGATAAATGAGGTTGATCCAATTAAGGCACACAACACAAAACCTTGACCAACACTAGCTAACACAAGTTTTTTCAATACAACATACAATTGAGCAAATAAAAAGTAATCAACTTGGAAAGTAAAAGCTAAGTGTTTAACCTAAATGTTAGATTATTTAAAATATTATTTTAGATGTGATATGAAGTTGTCTATATGAAAGGAACTAGAAATCAATCTAAGGATGGTTTTAGGATGTTTAGGCTAAAAGGGATCTGTATTGGCAATGGTACTAGCTTGGTATTGGGCCCTACCCCCTCACTTCACACATTGCATCTATAAGGGTGTTAGGTGATTAGAAAATATATACTATTAACCATCTATTTATACATGGACAAAAAATCAATTTGGCTTCCTCCTTGGTGATGAAATCCAAGTAGGTAGGCCTTGGGTAGATAATTATTAAAATGCATTTTAAGATTTTGTGATTTGGTAGTATGTGCATAAAAGATAAAAATAGTGCAAATAAATGGTATATTGAAAAACCACCTAATTAGACTATGTGATCTATTATAAGCATGCAAGAAAAAAGAAATGAAAGTGTGAGTTAATTACTAGAATATAAGTGTTAATTCTAACTTTGAAACTATTGTTTCAGATGATAGTATATGCAAATATTACATAACAGAGTCGATAGTGTCTCTACTATACTATGGAAGCAAGGCTCTAAAAAAAACTACATCGATATTGTCGACCTAGTTTTACAAATAGAATATAGAACTACATTGACAGGGTCAACCTAGTTGACTATATAGGAGAAGTTTTAAAGACTAAAAACTATGAAAAATAGAATTGTAATGAATAATAGAGATGACAAAGAAGGATAGAAAGGAACCTTGGTGGGTTGGGGGATACAAAGTGAAATGAGATTGCTATTGAAGTAACCTAATTTATACTTATAAAATTTTCTAATTATGTTGATTGGGTCGACTTAGTTATATAGTTCCCTATTTCTTGAAAAATTGTAAAATGTACTATGTCAACAAGGTTGACCTAGTATGTTTTATGAAAGTCTAGAAATGTACAAAGTTGACATGGTCAACTTAGTAGCCTGATCTAGAAGTTTTGAAAGTGTACTGTGTTGATAGAGTTGACCTAGTACCTTGTACTTGATGAAAAACTTGCATAAATATAATATATTCATATTAATGTGACTGTGTGTTAAACTTATGCATATAAGTTAGAGCTATATCAACATTGTCAACCTAGTATAACAAATATAGAGAAATAAAATGATAAAATAATGAAATACATGAGATAAAACTTGTAAGGGTTAGATTCATGCCAAGTTCACTAGAATGTATGCAATCATAAATGCATCATGTCTATAAATTAATCCTAACTCAGAGAAGATAGATCATACCATACACTTTTGATTGAGAATACATTAGACAATCAAGAACATGAAAAATATGGGGATCCTCTAGACTTGATTAGGGGATCTCTTACCACAATACACTAAGTTAGGGAGGGTTCCAAAGCCTCCAGTCAAGCACAATCTAAAAATAACCCTAAGGGAGTCCTATGTTTTAATATCTCACTAAACTAATAACAAGTAAATTAATGTCTAATCTAGTGCTCACCAAAGCTTGTGGCATAATATGGGAGTTGGTTAATAAACAAACATGTATATCATAATCTCAATTGAACTATATATGATTAAGATCTTAATACATGGAAAGAGAAGGGTAATATTATTCAAATCCAATACTTATACTACATATATCTACTAAAGAAAGGAGCAAAGTTAGAGAATACTTACTTGAATGATGAACCCATCAAGACACAATATCTCCATTGGCTAAAGGGGATTCAAAAGAAGTTGTTGTGGTTTTGTAAGGATCACTAAGAAAGGACAAAGCATCCAAGAATTCTCCACAAGACTAGGTTCTCCAAGTAGAAACCCTAAGCTAAGACTCCTCAAGTAGAATGGTGGAAGAACAACTTGTAAAGAAGTGCAAGTGAGTAATAACTCTTGTTCATTATGTATATAATGATTAAATGATCTTGTATATATAGGCATATTTAAACCTAAACCCTTCCAAAGGTTTTAACTGATAGGGTTGACCCAATCGACATAGTACATTTAATGACAAAAATTCACTATGTCATGGGCTAGGTTGACCAAGAGTTGATGTAGACCCTAAATAAATTTCATCCAAAATTGTACATGGTCAACCTAGTTGACCTAGTATAGAATACTATAAAAAAGGTGCTTAAGGTGAGGAAAAGAGGGATAGAAAGTGGGAAAATACTGGAAGAGTATGAAAAAGAGGAGTACTAGCTTAGGGAATGGTTTTTAGGAGTTGGTTAGATTGGTAATAAGTGGTAATAAGGGACAAAAATCTTATAAAACACCAATGGTCTACCCATCCCTTTTCTAGTGCACCCCTTAGGGCATGTACTCAAAGAGATTGAGTCTTGTTGGGTTCCTACAAGATGTAAATCATTAGTATTTTATAAAATTTTAAAATATTGTGTATACAAATACCACCAATATCAGGACAATATCACCACTTTGCCAATAATGGATCTATTATCCATTTGTGGCACTACTATCTAGGAGGGGTTGTGACATGAGGATCTAGTTTATGAAACTTAGACTATCTTCCATCTTAGTTTCTAGTAATTAGGTCATCTGTATCAACTATTTTCCAGCTAAGTCTTTTTTTCACTATTTATTACTATTTTAGAAAAGTCAAATCTAGTCAATTTTGTAACAAATCAGTGGCTATATTTACTGTATTTTATTTACCTAAATTAATATACTCAATTCTTTAAAAACATAGGATTTACATACCCTAATTACTAAAAGGTTAAAATAAAGATATAATAAAAGTAAAATACATGTGCTAGAAAGTAAATGCATCCATACATCCATCAATAACATCATTACAACTCATAAATCAAGAAATGTCCATATCAATATATATAACATGAGTACTCCATCATGTCTATCAGGTGGCTAAGCCACACTTCTCATAAATTCCTATGACTGACCCCTATGAATATTATGCTATAATGAGGTAGTCTAGGATCTCAAACCATCAACCTATCCCTATATATTGGCCACCTAGGCCTTCACACATCCAAACTCTATAGTCATCACTATATGGGTAGCTTGCTCTTGTGGTAATACCTACAAGGCTCTTACCTCTATATTTCCCACTCTTATGAGTATCTATAGGCCTTCTCCATGTGTGTCTAGTTGACTAACTACCTCTCCAACCAATCAAAACTAGCTAGCATATGTTAGGATAGATGGTACCATAGGGTCCTCCATAGAAGTTGTATAAGCATGCCCTAACAATCTATCCAAAATATCTCAATGGACACCTTGAACTAAAACACCCCATATAAACTCCTCAAAAGTAAAAAACAAAAACCAAATATACATTAGATCTCATATATATATATCCAAAACCATTTATCCATACTAAGTACATAAAAAACTATGCAACTAGTGATCTAAGTCAAAAACTAAAAAATTAAAGCTTTTATTATGAACATCAGTGTTACCAACCATGATCTCCCCATCAACCTAGTCATTGAGCACCTCCACTATAGGATGCTTCCATGTAAATAAAAAACTTGGAGACACCACCCATGTACATCATGTCCTATCCTCATCTACCTCTTTATGGACCAGCTATGTTTAGCCTCCACTATGGGATATCCATGCACATCCACTAACACCTATGTCCTCTCCCTCAGATGGTACCTTTATCTCATATGTGTTTATGGAAGTTGATGTCATATCCACCTCCTACTACTTTTCTTGACCCACCCTAGGTTTCACTTGATGAAGCCTAATGATTGGTATATCTACAAGTAATCCTACACCCCTATAATTATAGGCTCTCTAACATGTCATGCCCAATAAGTAGGTACCACTAGGGGAGCCACTGAATGTGGTAAGACTAGTTATCTAGGTACATGAGCTACAATATGTGGCTCCACCAATGAGGTATAATGTCCATTAGTGTGAACATATGCCAATCTAGTATCCATGGTAACCCAAGATAGCCAACCAACTATAATATTAGTATAAGGATTCCATATAATCTACCCATGCATAATGGTCTAAAAATACAAGGAATGAGGTATGACATGCCCTACATGATATTATTACCATCTCAATACTTGAGGTAGCCTATCATCTATCACATGGGGCAATTGACTAAATGATACATAGGAAACCTCTCATATATCTAGGCACTCAATAAAATCATGGGGCCCATAGTCTTCTACCCTTGGGTCAATATACCATACATATCATGAATAAGTTATCTCAAATCATATAGAGCACACTGCTCTAAGATTGACTGACACAAGACTATTGCATACAATATTACCTTCCTATTTGAATTTTGACACGACACATAGATTATCACAAGTCCCATCATGGACTTTTGGATATTTAGAATGGTCAAGATATATACATTAAATAAGCTCATTCATAATATAGGTAAATCTTATCTGATCTAGTCACCCAATGGGATAGGGCTTGGCTCTCTTCCTCATCCTAAAACACATCAAAAATGATAGGAATATTGATAATGGCTAGTCCAAACAAAGCATTAACATCTTCCAAGGTGATTCCCACCTCTATGGTATCCCCATCTACCTCCCATGAAAATGTGTTGGTTAGTAACTTCCATGCTCTTAGGAACATGATGACTAGATCAAAACTAAGAGGGATACTCTATATTTCCATTATGCCTCCAAATCTTAAGGAAGCCAACCATGCTCCATCAACATTTGGCAATCACTCTAGTAAATCTGGTAGCTAAGATGCATCCACCAAGTGCCAAAATATCTATTGTCTCTACAAAATGTCAAACACCATAAAATGCATTAGATCTCGATATAAAAATAACAAAATACATTCTTAAAATTATTAAATTACTAAAGAATAACTACTTCATCAACTTGTCCTTTCTATTTTTCTATTTTCTACCCTTTTCCTACATAGTCCCTTTTTATACTAAATCAGCCTTGTCAACCCTCTTTACCAACTATGTTACCTTTTGCTTCAAAATTGGCCCATTCTTCTAAACATAGTCAACCTTTTTATACTAAATCAACCCTTTCCCATCTTTTCCATACTAGATCGACCTTGTGGTATGTAGTCAGCCCTATTTAACAAACTATATCACCCCCTACTACATACTACATTAACCATAATGCACTAAGTTGGCCTTGTCAACTTTTCTAACTAAGTCAGCCCTCTATTACTTAGTTGGCCACCTTAAACAATACTAATTTAGTGTTATGCTACATAATTGACCACCTTGTTACCCCTTGATTTTTTCAACTAAATTTCTTGGGGTGGCTCTATTTGAGATCAATGGTGACTTTTCAACCATTTACCTTAAATGCCTTAGGCATTTATAGGTTTGACTCTTTCCTACCTGATGCCCCACTTTTTTCTTAGTTTACCTAAAAATTTCTTAGGCCAATTTTTACTACATACATTTCCCTTAATACCTATTTTTCTATACCTAGCTCAATTTTAATAAAAACTAACATAAAAATTAAAATTAATACACCACCTACTTGAGATGCACTAGCTATGACTGCTAGGCATCCTCCATGTCATATCTATTGTTTCTTTACCATGATCGATCTCTATGCTCAACTAGGTCACTCAGAGCTTTGTTTTCTTAGAATAACAATAATTACAAATGAATTAATTTTTCATCATATTTATATTTAATATTCAAAATTATTTAACTATCAATTATTTTTGCCCATATTCTATTTTTCTATCATAAATTTATTTCTACTAGCTCTTTTTCTAAACCAAAAGATGTTTTAGAACACTAATGTCATAGAAATTTTTTCCACATATTACATGTATATTTTGATTTTTTTTTGAAATTTCACTTATTTTTATAGGTTCACCTAATGTTACCTACATTGGACACCTCTTCATTTCTCTCACTTCATTTATACTCTACAACATTAAGATAATTTCTATTTTTCAAAATTTTCCTTTCATGTATCTTATTCTCTTTCTACTACAATTTACTTAGCCTAGTGTTGTATGTTGTTGTGTTCTTTTTTAGAAGCACCATCCCATGTTGTAACTAGATGACATGTGATGAGTTTCAATTAGGGAATATGTACACACACAATATTTTTAAACTTGATCGATTATTGTTGGATTATCTCTTATAACAACCCCTTGAGTCTCAATCTCTCTAAGTGAATGCCTTAAAAGGTGCATTGGGAAAGGGGTGGGTAAACCATTGATGATTTTTAAGATTGTTATTCCTTATACCACCACTTAAAACCAAAACAAGTCCCTCCTATATATTTCCCTAAGCTTTGACACCTCACTTACACAATATTTCAATCAATTCACCACATCAAGTATCCCTTACCTAAGCCAAACCCCTTTTTCCATCCTCTAAACACAGTCAAATGGGTTGAACCTATTTTGGTAATTGAGCAGATTATGGGACTAAGTCAGCCTAGATGACTTAGTTTGAGACTTAACTTTTATATTTCCTAAATAGCTAGGTTGAATAGGTTGACTGCATTGGATAAAATTCTAGAAGGGTTTAGGGTTAGATCCAACTATGTAAACACATCCTTTACCCCATTTTTTTTGTTGATCGAGAGGTGTCCCCATAACTACATCCCTCCTTACCTAGGTCTTACTTTTTACTACCAAGTTTTGTGGAGAAAAGGAGGTGAGATAGGCAAGATAATCTTCTTGGGACCCACGTAGTCACCTAGAAGCCACACATGTTAGGTAATTACAGGCAGTGTGAGTCTACCTTGAGACCTATATGGGATGAATCCAAAGCCCTTAACCAACTCCAGTCCCTATCTAGGCTATCCTTTACCCCATTTTTAGTAGAGATATATATATAATCATTCATTTTCAAATCTTTATATGCTTATCTACTATTCTACTTAAGGAGTCAATGCTTAAGGTTTCATACTTCCTTTAAAGAGAAGAATATTGTCTTGTGGGAAAATTATTTTAGATGGATAGGAGTAGTCTTTTATCGTAGAATTGAACTATATTTTTTATCCTTAAAAACCATAATGATCTCTTTCAAAACATCATTGGTCAAGGGAGAGATTGAGGCTTGATGGGTTCATCTTCAAGGTAACTATTCCTAACTCTTGCTCCTTTTTTATTAGTAGATCGATTTACACATAGTGGATAATGAATGTATTTATCTCTCCATTCTTAGGATTACCTCTACATTGACTTGAGTAGAGTTATTATTTTTATGTTTATTATCCCCTATTTTTTCCACAAGCTTTGGTGAGAACTAGATTAGATTTACTTTAATTTGTTACAAACCATAGGACCTAGCTAGAGTTATTATGTGGTATTACTTAACTAGAGGATTTAGAACCCTCTTTAGTGATATTGTATGGTAAGATACCCCTTAGTTAGGTCTATATGATCCATATTGGTCATGACCTTGATTATCTAAATGTACCAATAAGCAAAATGGATAGTTTGATTTATCTTCTCTAAGCTAGAATTGATTTATAGATTAGATTCAATTTCCCTTGTATACATATTATACTTAGTTACTTAAACCAAAAATTACACTCCAATACTCATAACATCAACCTCAGAAAATATCTCTATATGCTAAGAAGTGGATGCATAGTGAATATACAATAAATAATGCAAAGTTAAATTTTTGATGACCTAAATCAAACAACATTTAATAATGTAGTTGGCTAAGTCACACATCTATGTTCTTGTTAGAACACCAATTCATGGTACTTATAACTATTTATACCTTTCATTTTGTGACTTTTTCACTACATTCTTACACCACTAAATGAACATATCCTAAATTATTTGATTTTAATGAATGGAGGTTTCTACATTCAAGTTTCAACAATGAATATACATAGAAGTATCAACACATTCATAACACAATCCTTTACTTTTAGAACAATGTAAGTGTGATTAACTGATCCAACTTATAGGCTAATAATGTCATAATTCAATACTTTCCTAGGATTTCTCACTTCAACAATGAATGAACATTCCCATATATAGCTCATTTGCATTAACCCAATAGAGTTTCTACAAGAAATATGACCTTAGAATATTTATGCAAAAAATAAAATAAAATTTATAAACAACACAATTTAGCAAGTATAAAATAGATATTGATATTACCTTATCACTATGTCTTCACACATTATATATATGAAAGATCTAAGTATAGTTATTAAAATTCAACCAATTCATAAAATATAAATGAATAGTTTATACAAATCATCTTAGGACATTAGACTATATTTTTTTAACAATTTTAAGAATGCTCATAGGAATACTAGAATATTACATTCATTTCAATGTTAATGAACATTTATGTTTCAATTTGAGATAATAAGGGTTTTATTCAATATGCATATATGAAATTTGACTTATTCTTAATGAATCTAAATACAAGTAGGACATTACAACCCTCAACTACCCTAGTAAAGATGGTCCATTACACCATCTATAGCTAAACCATCATAGTTAAATTATGCCTATTTAAATGAAATATAAAATCATGCAAGAGAAAGACTTAAAACATTACATGTACCATGCCAAAACTGAATACGTTATCTTATAAGCATGAGAAGGTAATTTTATAACTAGAGTAAATGAATAATTCCATTTAGTATTTGTTTTTAGATTGAACCAAGTAAATTCCATCAAGAAATATTCCAATTTATAAATCAATATAATTATAATTTAGTTGTGAATGTTTAGTTTAAAATTAGCATGTGATTCATGATTAATGACCTTAAGATAGTTTAGTATCAATAATGAGAATAATAGATAAAACTTTTAATTAATATCTCATACTAAAAATGTGTTACAATGAAATATCATAAACCTTCATAATTTCACATTAGGGTTTATAAGCATATTAGTCTCATATTGAAATAATGCTATATTCAATTGCCAAAAGTTCATGTCTTCATTACATCATTGAAAAATGTTCAACATCACTATAAATTTAATATAAAATGCCTTAAAAAAATTATCGTAATCAACCCAAAATTAAAAAATCCAAATGCATTTAATAATCAAATTACTTCATAATAACATTAACTTATGCAACTTTTTATGGAAGGGAAACAATTAATATGAGCCAAACCATTGGTGGCCATTAAAATGCAAACCATAAGCATGAAAATGAAGTTGTTCTTCATGCATAAAAGCTAAAAACATAGATAAATATGAAATAAAATATTCCAAAGAAAGAGATATAAATTTTCCACCAAGTAAAAATTGATTGGTTTACACAGTCAAGTAAAAGGAAAAATATAAATAAACACACAACATAGTGAGCTCACAATGGTATGAGTATGAAAACCACATTAAAATGGTAGCCAACTGAGGGAATCAAATATATCTTTCTTAAAACCATCTAATGGTACCTCAAAATATTTCACCCATACCTATCATTTAAGTCCCAGAGGAGGGTACCTACCAGTTAGTTAATTTTACCACCATAACACCAATAAAGAAACATAACACCATAATACACAATAATGATAAAAGAACAAGGGTTTTAGGTATTCATTATGAAAACAATGTTACATATCATAAATGATAAAAATGGATCAAACAAAGGCAAGGTACACCCCAAAAAAATCACCCCCTTTTGAATGAGTACGAACATTTTTTTTCACAATGAAAACATTCATGAATGCAGTATCATTAACATAGTCGCTATAACTAGGGTTCAAAAAACAAGTAATATTAAATACACTACTTATTATAAAATCCCAAATTTAAGTTGTAAGTGCTAGAATCATCTAACTTCCTGCTTTATATCTCTTACTATTTTTTTCTTTTCTCTTATATATCTTTGTATTTATTCATTAAAAACCTATATATAAACCACTAATAACTTCCAACAATTTATTGAGAGTGGAAACATGGTTATGGAGTGAACTGTTAATAGTTTTCCATAATTTTTCCACTCCCCTACTTTATCTCTTCTCCTCAAGTGATGCAACAATGTTTTTCCATATCTCCCTTCACCTTCTTCTTTTCCTATTCTCCCGATCTTCCTCTTCCCTTACCTTTTATATCTTTTATGCTAGGTTAATGCTTGAATTAAGGATTTATTAATATAACATTATTATCTTAACAAATATTTAATTTATCATTTAATTTCTAAATTCAAGTTTAAGGCAAGGGATGGTCCCATAAAATCATTTCATACCAAGCACTTTATACCATGCACTATATGCTTTATTTACAAAGTGCGACAACAATGAAAAATTGAAGGTTAAATAATTATTATGTCCTCCAATTTTAATGACCAAGGTGTTGTCTTAACTTACTATGAATGAAAAGCACTTAATGGTGCATAACTAAACACAAATACTAATACATGAAACAAGCCAACACTAAAAGTGCATAAAAATCAAAATAATGTCAATAAATGAAAATGTGATAATCATTGAAGTGATGTTAAATCTTATTCTACCTTCGTATTTTTACCAAGGACTATGTTAAATATGTGACATAACCTTTTTGAAACCAAAAACACCAATGATGAATTCAATTATAAATACAAAAGTAATAACATGTCACACAAATGATCAAACACATCACTATGCACTCGAAATAAGTATGCACAACATGGGTCAAACACATCACTTATAAACATTCATGCAAGGTGGAAGCATATTTTTCTATAAGGAATGTGTGTGTGTGTGTGTGTGGGTCACAACCTTGTCTAATGTTGGACCTCTTTTCCAACAATCCTATCTCATCACATATAACTTGAAATAGGCAAACAATATTAATAGTACCTAGAAAATTAACTTATATATAATTTGCTTAAATAACTAAAATTAAACATATGTAATACATAAAACATTAAGTTTAAGATATAAATTTTTTATCAATTATAAGCAAAAAAAAAGTAAATCATGGTCCTTAATTAGTAATATATATATATATATATATATATATATATATATAAAGATTAATTACAATAAGGTATGAAACCATATTATTAATAGAATAAAATTGGGATGTGACACTATAATAAGGAAAAAAATGGGAGGATTTAAGCCTCGATAAAAATAATATACAATATAAAATGAGTGTTTGGTAATAGAAAATTGGATTTAAATTCCACCCAAGAGGTATATTTACCATGATTTTAGCATCTTCAATGTTCCTAGTGCCCATAAAAAACTAAGAACTAAAAGAGAAACGTCTACGATTGGAAAAATTATTATTATTATTATAGGATAAATTCCACCAAAAAGATTTTAATCCATAGAATATAATACCAACCCAATGGAAATGAATTTTTATAACCACATTATGTTATGTAACCTCCAAATCCCTTAAATTTTTGAAATGATATGAGAGATCTGAAGATATGAGAGCAAGTAGGTTTGACATAGAACTAATGCAACAACATATCATGAAGATGAAGACCCTTCATTTGAAATTTTAATTTGGTAAAACTAATGATAATATAATTATTTAAATAATCATTCCATGAATCATTAACATGAAAGGATATTATAATCTAATTGATAATAATCAAAATATCCTTCAATTTAAAAAAAAAAACAATAATTAGTAAAAGAGGGTTGGAGGACCCCTCACCCTTACATTAATATCATAAAAAAATACCAATGGTCCCATCATACCAAAAACAAAGCTTCCTACAAATTTTATAAGGGATACAATAAAAAACTAGTTCCACACTTACAATCAAATTGTAATTCTAAAAGCTTTAATACCTAAAGGACAAATAATCTAAATTGCCTATGAAAGATACCAAGACTATCATAAGTAAGAACATTCAAAACTAAATCCTTGAATTTTAAAATTATTAGTACCAAGAACCATAAAATATTTTGATTTAAAACACATATTTGAACCAACAACATTCCTCTTTATATTACCCCTACCACAAGAGTAAATCAATCATCTCACCATTTTAAGCAACTTATCAAATTGGGTAGTAAGGAAAAAAATAAGAGGAGAAGTAGATACTGAAAGAGGATTTGTGTTTTGATAAATGTGAATTATTATAGGGAGAGAGAAAAAGTGGCATTGACATTTATTTATTTTATTATCTTTTAAAAAATCCATGGCCACATATCTTTGTAGGAGTGGGTAAGGGAAAATGGAATACCCAAGTATTTTACCAATTTCAATAGGGTCAACCTAAGTTCACTCTAACTTACCAAACCAATCAAGAGGGAATTCATCCCACCCCAAAAGGGGTGATTTTTGCATTGAAATTTCGGATCCTAAAGTAATGAAATAAATTTACAATTGGTCAACATTTTTTTTATAATTTATCATTCTATTAAAAGTGAAGATGTGTAGTATCATCAACAAATAACATAAAAATTAATTAATCCTCATTAGGAAAGACTATTCCCTTAACAATAGGGGCAATAAAAATATAAATTAAAATGTAATGGAGGGTTTAAACAATAATTAAAGACAATAATGGGGCTATATGGAAAGCTTGTGTGATAGACCTCTGAAGTACATAGGAATTAACTAACTCACTATTAAACTAAACCTAAGAAGATTCATCCTAAAGAAGAGTATTAACCATTCTAAAATCCAAATTATGTCAACATCAAATAAATAAAAGGCCACTCAATTTTGTCATTTTAATTTTCAAAGTTAACAAGGGTCATATAAAAATTATGTCAAGAGCTACTAGCCCAATACTTCACCTCAAAATTGTTAATAAAGTTAGCATTGATATACCTACCCTAAATAAAACCTATGTGAGTCATTAAAATAATATCTTAGAGCACAAGAGCAATCCCAATAGCTAATATGTGAGAAAACATATTATAAGACACATTGAAAAGGGTAATAGGTCTCCGATTTTTGCCTTGAGCTTTGTATCCTTCATTAGGGATTAGTTTGATAATACCTCTATTGATATCCTTTCCCAAGGTACTTAATTGATCCTTATTTGTACACTTAAAAAATTGTAGGGGATAACCATTCTTTGTTAAACTTGTATAACTCAATAGAGAAATTATCAAAACCAAGGTACTTAACATATTTGAAAGAATTAAACACATACTTAATCTCATCTAAGGAGATATAAACATTCAAGCCCATAATAGTCCTAGAGGACAATTTTATTAGAAAAACACTTGAGAAAACCTCCCTAATCTTAATAATGTTATCATATGACCCATCTAAGGTAAATATGCCTTGGTCTAAAGGAAAAAAATATTGATATCCCCAAGATCATTTAAGACAAGGCCTCCAACATCAATAGCTCCAATTTTTTATCTTGAATGATTAGCTTTCATAATTTAAAAGCAGTAATTAATTCCTTTATTGCCTAACTTTAACTTATTTTGGAAAAGTGTAAAATGGTCAAGAAACACTATAAAGGAAGGCGCACAAATAAAATATTTATTAAATAAAATAATATAATAATAAAGTGATATACTTTTATATGAATCAAATGATATTTATTTAAATTTTTGGAGTTATTTATACAAATAATTAGTCTCATTTTCTAGTGACCCAACTTCATCTCTTCTTAAAATATATTAAATAATTGGTTGACAATACAAAACTTCTCAATAGACTCTCTATAATAATTAGTATATTAGAACTACCTTATAAACTATAGTGGAATACATACAGTTTTATAAACAATCCCCCCTTAATACATATGTAATTTATAAATTAGGAGAGGATAAACACTGCATGATAACTAAAACATACCCATAGTTTGAGTTTAACACAAATTTTTGATGGATGAGAATAATTTCAAAAATACATCAATAAAAAATTACTAATTAAGACTCACACATTAGCTCATACACATATATGTGAATAAGGACTCACATAATTTTTCACAACAAATAAACCATATGTTGTGGAGTGGCCTCACTAGACAATAATTTTTTTTTTTTAGTGAGAACTAATCTTCAATGAACTACCATATATTTTGAATTTAGTTTGCATGATCAATTTCACTACTAAGATCAGTACACAAGTTCATTCTCACTATCATACAAAGTCTTCATCACTGAAATCAAAATCATAATGTGATATACTACTATAAATAGTGACCAATCCCTTGTCTTTTCATTTTAAATCTATTAAATCCTCTACTCTTTGTATACAATTCATTAGGATATGCCTTTGTTTCTTGTAATAGTAGAAAACATACATGTTCTTTGGTGTTTTGGAGGTTGATTGACTCTGACTTAACCTAGAATAGGGATTAGGTTTATTTTTCACAAACATAACTTCTTTTTATTTGATTTAATAATTTATTTTAGATCTAATTTATTCATATATTAGGGAATAAATTAAGATTTAAAGAATTGGGTTAATATCTCTCAAAGTAAACACAATATTGGGATAGCTATTGGTAAGATATTTAAAAAATAACTTTTGTGTCATCATCATCATATAATTTAACTTTTATTCTTACTAGTTGATTTTTAAAGGACCCAAAAAACTTATATGTTTCATTATAATATCTCCTTATCCCATCTTTAACCTAAATAATTTAAGATTAAAAATATTTTTCATACTAATGACTTGTGACCTGAACAAAGTAATAAGTCCTTATGAGATTTTTATAAATGACTTAAATATATCTATGTGATATAGATACACATTAGATAATGTTATAACAATGATGACCATTACCTTCTAATTTTTGATGATACATTTAGTCACCTCTTCATCATCTTGTGTTTTGTTATTTTATCATTAACAATACACTAGAGGTCTTTTTCTATCAGGACTAGTTGTGTATTGGCTTGCCAATTATAGAAGTAATAACCTTTAAACTTTTCAACTAGACTTAAATTTTACATAGTTACAACACCCCATAAAAACATGGTTATATGGATGTTAGGGTCTCCAAAAAACACACCCAATTAAAATTTTAGACTTTCAAGAGTTTAAAAATATTAACATTTAATAACTCAAAACAAAAATGCATTTTGAAACCTAACAACCTAAAGACCAAATTAATTACAAGTACTTGGATATAGTATGATGCATGTATTGGAAGTTTTTTATCAAATAAAATCTTCCTGATCGATGACTACAAAATTAATGTTCTAAGATACGATAGGAAATTAAAAAAAGTACAATCTTAATTTTTTTAAAACAAAAATTAAAAATATTAAACTAAAATCTAAAATTTTATAAAAATAAAACTAAATAAATAGGGGAAGGGGACTAATAGTTTGGACCCATAATTTAAAGGTTCCACATATTTTATTTTATGCCGCCTCCAAACACAAAAAAATGAATTTAGATAGTTTAAGTTTTTTTATTTTTTATTTGATAGGGTAAAAATGATTTTGAAACTAGAGCTATGAACCGGGTTGTGAAGGTTTTAACAATTGGACCCATGTTCAGGCACAATAAAGAGGGAAAATGATCCCCCTAATGATCAAGTAAAATAAAGAGGGTTTGAAGGATCCCCCAACCTTTAAGAGTGGTAAAGGTACCCATGAACTTGGTGAGACTAGAGATCATAAAGGTTTTAAATATTCTCACAACTAGGAGTTTTAAGGATCCTGTGACCTGTAAGTACAACAAAGGGGGTTTGAAGGCTCCCCCAACCTTAACCAAATGTAGTAAAGGTCCCATGACTATGGAAAAATTAGAGAACATGAGGGTTATGAGGATTAACACAACCAAGGTTTTTGAGGCTCCTATAACTTGTGAGTACAATAAAGAGGGTTTGGAGGCTCCCTCAACCTTAAACAAGTGGAGTAAAGGTTCCATGACCAAGGTGAGACTAGAGAACATGAGGGTTTTAAGGGTTCCCAAAACTAGGGGTTTTGAGGTCCCATAACCTAAAAAACAAAAATAAGTTATCACACTACACACCATAAGGTCCTATTAGTAATTTGAACTATCAAGGTCAAATTACTACCCCTATCATTCAAAACTTTTCTAAATCTCACCAATATCCCTTTGTAGCTGGTCAAACTGATCAATTGTGGCCTAAAATCAATAATTTCGGTAAAAAATGTCATAAATATATTGTAAATGGGTCATTATCATTTCAAAAGAGCATTGTCAAGTTCAAATATGTAGACAATCCATGCATAAGAGTCAATTTTAAAGGAAATTGAGGATTATGAGAGCTTCAAGTGGTTTTAGGACCTAAAATTTTATACAAAAGGTCATTACAAGTTAGAGAACCTTTTGAAATTTTTTTATAACCATTGGATGAGTGGAGATACTTTCTATTTTGTAACAGTCCTTAGCATGTCCGTTGGAGATCACTATTGGAGTAAGCATCATTCTAGAGTTCCACAGAGGTTTTTAAGTCTAGGTAAAAGTTTTAAAAGCATGAGATGATATTTTAAAATCATAATAAGACATTTAAAGAGTGTAAAAACTATAAATTTTAAGCAAACCATGCTCATATAGTCTTTTGCAAGCAAATAAGCATACAGGTCAAAAAGGGGCTTTTTGACTTTTCAAGTAAAATGTGATTTCATAGTGTTTTGATAGAATGGTATAGACCCATTGATTATTTTTTTATACATTAGGAAGAATGTGAAGATTTATTTTCATTTTGGTGAAATTTTCATTTTTTCAGTTCTAAATACCCTTTCTAGCCTCCTATTTAGATGCTCATATCTCTCACCACATGTGTATTTTAAATGAATTATATTAGTATGTTTTTATTAATAATATTTAATTAAAATTAATGAAAAAATGAGAAAATTTTAGTGGTTTTTCTTTATGAACAATCATTAAGAGTGTAGGTAGCTTAGAATGCAGTCAAAACCTCACAGGCAAATTTCTCCACATGGTAAATTTTTTTATATTTTGAATGGGAGCCCAATAATTTTAGGTATGTTTGGAGGGGTAAATGTTATAAAAATAAATTTAAACATTTTTGGATTTTAAGGTCTTTACTTCATGAACCATCATTTTGAAAATTTAGCTTTAAAGCCCGCCTAAACCCTCAAAAAACTAGTTTTAAAAAATGTTGATTTTGTTACTATCAAATCATATTAGATCAACCTAAAATTTTTTAAAACTTAAAAAAAATTTATATATGATTCCAAAAATGTCAATTTTATGCATGGATATATACGGATGAGGGTAGAAATCAATTTTTTTGTTTAAAAAGCATGTAAAATAAAGTACAAGACACTTCAATGAAATATAATCAATGAATATAAAAGCCTAAGAATTTTTATTCATCCTAAAATTTTATTTTGGATATAAATAATCTCATAAGTGTCCCAAATATCTCAATAAAAATGGGTAGTCTATAGGAAAATGGAGCAAAATAGGCCTAGTCAACCTTACTGACTGAATGGTGAGTGTTTTCTCATCAAAATAAATTTTTTTGGTGATGAATAATAAATTTTAAGGTGAAATTTGTTGTTGTTTTAGGTTTCATGGCATATTATTTTAGGTTTAATGGATTCCAAATGCCAAAATATAAGCTATTAGGCCTAATGGCTTGATAGGCCTAATGGCCTGATAGGCCTAATTGGTCAATCAAACAAGTAAATAATGGCATTAAAAATATATAAAATGAATTAATTTTGGAGTCACCACATAGAATATATGTTTTTTAATTGTATATATCATTTTTAACTCAATAAAAAAAGTTTCAATTCATTCAAGTTGAGCTCAAGTTGAGTTAACTAGTCCTTAAGGGTCAAATCTCTTCAATTGACTAGTTTGACTAGTTTCATGCATCTCCCATGCTTTTCATGCAAGATAAAGAATTTAAATAACTTAAAATCAATTTAAATATTGAGTTATATTATTATTTATGTCATTATTTTAATTAAATTAATGTTTACAAGTCAACATGGGCCCACCACTTCTCAATTCTATGCCAAAAATGAAGAACATGCAATTTTTGAAGAATTGGAAGATTTTAAAGCCTTTATTTAATTTTGTAAAAGGATTTTAGTATTATTTTAACTCAAATAAGACTAATACTTATATTTTACATGTTAATATATATTTATTTAAGGTTTTAGACTTATATATTGGCTTTTTGAAGTCATTTAATTTTTTTTTTGAAGTAGAGCAAAAATTGTAATACATTTATCAAATAAAGAAGATTTTTTGCATACATTTTTTTGGATCAGAATAGAGTGTAATTTTATTGTGTAAAAGCATAAAAGTGGCATATAATTTCACTTTTTTTAGGTCTTTTCCACACATACTATGAAAATTTCATCCTCTATAGGTCATTTGAAGAGCTAGGATTTGAATTTGCTTTGCAAACTTCTTTCAGGGCTTCTTTTGAAACAATGATGCTGAAGATTGAATATAGAGTTTTATTTTAGATTCATATGTGTGTATTACTTAGTTTTAGAAATATTTTAGGGAATATAAGAAATTTAGGTGCATCACCCAATTAGAAATGATTTCTTTTCATTTTTTCCTTCCCCTTTTAATCCTAAAAATCATAGTAGATTAGATTTAATTGATAAATATTAAGGAAACCAACCCTCTCTAGAGGTTCTTCTCAAAATTAAGTCACCCACACTCTAAGAAGTTACAATTTTATCAGCTAGAGTGAGGGTGTGTTCTACACATCTTCAAATAGGGTGCACTCTAGAGTGATAATAGTTTCTGGCATCCCTGATGGGACATTTATTTTATGCACTAGCCTTTAGAGGCATCCAGAAGATTAGTGTAACTTTCAGGCACTCAAAGCTGGTTATAAACATCAGGTATCATTTTAATATTGATTAATTTAAGTATTTATATTATTAATGATCTCAAATGGCTTATTTTAGTATGGATCCATATTATCCTCACTATGATCAGTATGACCAACCACACTATGATCCTCACCAGGAGTATGAGGATCTATATTAGTCATATATGAAATATTAATGCCCTGATCCTTCCTATGAACAACCATTATATCATAATACTAAACCTTACCAGTCTTATCATGAGCCATCCTTCCCATCTAGCCAACCTGATCATGGCTATTTTTTATCTATCCAATCCATACCAACACTTAAACAAACTTTAGTGAGCCTTGAAAAGCATGCACTAAAGCTATTATCATAGAGCTATTATGGCCAAGATACCCCTACTCACCTGATCCATTATGTGAGACATTCTTTGTAGAAAATAAAAGAGTAATGGACACCTATTGAGAGAGCCAATTGGAACCATCTCACTAGCAAGATGATGGATGTAGGTGGTTACATTCAAAGTATTGAGGACAAACTAAAAGGCCTTAAAGAAAAATAGGTTCAACCTCACTCTTATTATATGCCATCCATTCCTTCTCAAGAGAACTTTCCAAGAGCCTCTTTGAGTTTTCCAAATTCTTCATATGTTTCTCAATCCTTCCCTTCTTGGAGTTACATCTAAGAGAACTATCAAAAAAATAAGAAGATTGTTATGGCACAATCTGCTATTGAGATCACTGATCACTTTAAAGAGAAGATATTCTAAGAGAATATTGATAAGTATATTAGAGAGTTGGAGCTAAAGACAAGGAAAGAGGAGGAGAACCAGAATCAAAAGGTTAAAAAAGATCCTTTATCTTTCTCATCTTAGAACTAAATCAAGAAATTAATCAAGAAAGAGGAACAATAAAACATCATTCAGGATGTTGAATTTAAGCAAGAGATCATTCAACCTTCATCCCTTCCTCCTCGAAAGCCTAAATCCTTTCCTTTATGGAAAACCACTCAAGAAAAAGTGCAAAAATATGAGGTCAAGGTGGTCCAAGAAGAGCAACCTCATGAGCAAAATTAGGTATCCATGGTTACTTCTATAGACCTTTTGCATCTTATTGAATACTTTCAGGGATCTACCATGACACTTTTGGAGAAAGAACCTCTTCTTTGTGAGGCAAGTGAAGAAGATGTAGCTAAAGAGATAAAGAATGATTCAATTTTTATGATGCCAAAGAAGATGACTTATAGGAGGATTCTCAAGAGTTTACAACTGAGATAGATGAAGTACAAACAAATATTTCTTCAAAAGTCATCCATGAAGACAACTCACATAAAATCATTATTGAGATGGAGAATATTCTTGATAAAGATGAGACAAGTGCAACATATCAAGAAATTTCATTGAATTCATCTAAAAGGTAGAAATATGTGATCAACATGTTTCAAATGGTAATAATACTAATGAATTTCATGTCCTTTCAATTGATCATGATGAAGAGGCATTTTGGGATGATTTGTAGAGTTTTTGTGCAAATTTTGATAGTCCATCTGCACCTCAAGTGGAGATTGATGAATGTCTTGTAAAGAGTACTATTACAACTATTTATCAAGAAGAAATTAAATTTATATTACAACTATGTTTGGATGCTTATCAAGAATCTAAAGACTTTGACAAAGCACTACCACAAATGGATCATAATGAAGATACCAATATAATCATACCAATTGATTTGCTAATATAATTATTGAATGAGAATGTGTCAAATCATAACCAACCTATGAATGAGGCAGAGGTAGTAGTCTTGATACAACAAAAGAGAATATGGGAGGAGGATGATTGGATCTTAGATCCATATCTTTAATTCATACACCTAAGAATGGAAGTTAGAGTCCTAGCTACATCATCTAGAACATATGAACATACAAGTTCTCCCATTTGCAGAAGAGGGCTATCAAAAGGAAGCAATCATGTTTCAAAGTTTCATAGTGCATCAAATAGCTTTCCATTTGATCTAAGAGGACTAGCAAGGTGGAGGTTAGTTTGTACATAATAGACTCCTTGTGTTTCATTCCTCTAAGTGCATATCTACACATGCTTTTATTATTGGTTTTTCCCTTTCTAGTTGTTGTTGTCCATTCCTTTAAGTGCACACATGCATATGTTTGTGTCAGTTGTCCTATTGTGTCTTTGTCTACAAAAATATTCATATTTTAGTGTAGATCCAAGTTTTTCATAGCCAATTTTTTCGAGTTATTTGACCAATAGGCTGGTCAACCCATAAAAGTCACCAAAATTGTAATTAATTTGACTTGTCAAGGTCAAATGACTACCCCTCTCATTTGAAACTTTATTAGATCTCACCAATATCCCTTTGCATCTGATCAAAACAATAAATTTTGGCCTAAAATCACTAATTTTGATCAAAATTTCAAAAATTAATTGTGAATGGGTCATTATCATTTCAAAATAACATTGTCAAGTTTAAATATGCAGACAATCCATGCACAAGGGGTCAATTTTAAAGGAAATTAAGGATTATGAGAGCTTAAGGTGGTTTTAAGACCTAAAATTTTATAAAATTGGTAATTATGATTTGGATAACTATTTTACAAAGTTTCATGGCTATTGGACAAGTGGAGATACTTTATTTTTTATAACAGTCCTTAACATGTCTGTTGGAGATCACCATTGGAGTAGGCATCATTCTGGAGTGCCACAGAGGTTTCTAAGTCTAGGTAAAAGTTTTAAAATAATTTTATTATGTTTTTAAATCATATTAAGACCCTTAAAGAGTGTAAAAACTCTAAATTTTAAGCAAACCATGGTCATACAGGCTTTTGTAAGTAAACAGGCATAAAGGCCAAAAAGGGGTTTCTTGATTTTTCAAGCAAAATGTGATTTCATAGTGTTTTGATAGCATGGTATAGAACCTATGATAATTTTTTCATGAATTGGGAAGAATTTAAAGAGTTAGTTTCATTTTGGTGAAATTTTTATTTTTTTAGTTCTAGACACCCTTCCTAGCTTCTTGTTTAGATGCTCATATATTTCACCACATGTGGATTTTAGATTAATTATATTAGAATGTTTTTATTACTTAAATTTAATTATAAATCATGAAAAATTAATACTATTTTAGTGTTTTTTATTTATGAACAATCATTAAGAGTGTAGGCAACTCAGAATGCAATCAAAACCCCATAAGTAGATTTCTCTATGTGGTAAATTTTTATATATTTTGAATGGGAACCCAAAAATTTCAGGGATGTGGGGGTGGGGCAAGTTTTATAAACATAAATGGAAATTTGTATTTTATTATTTGTACTTCATGAACCATCATTTTAAAATTTTAGCTTCAAGGCTCGCCTGAACCCTCAAAAAACTAGTTTTGAAAAATATTGATTTTATTGCTATAAAATCATCTTGTATCAAAATTAAACTTTTAAAATTTAAAATAAAATCATAGAGTATTAAAAAAATGTCAATTTTATGCATGGAGATGTATGGATGAGGGTAAAAATCATGTTTTTTGTGTAAAAAGTATGTAAAATAAAGTACAAAACACTTCAATGAAATATAATAAATGAATATAAAATACTATGAATTTTCATTCATCTTTAAATTTTAGTTTTTTCATAAATAATCTCATAATTGTCCTAAAAAACTTAATCAAAATGGCCAGTGTGCAGGAAAATGGAGCCAAATAGGCTTAGTCAACCCTGTTGACTAAATGGTGAGTGTTTTCTCATCAAAATTAAATATTTTGGCGATGAATAATTGTTTTTAAAGTTATGTTTTATGTTTTTTCAAGTTTCATGTCATATTTTTTAGGTTTAATGGAGTCCAAATTCCAAAAGATAAGCTATTGGGCCTAATTGGTCAATCAAGCAAGTAAAGAATGGCATTGAAAATATATAAAATGAATTAATTTTGGAGTTATCACATGAAATATATGTTTTTAAGTGGATATATCATTCTCAAGTCAATCCAAAAGTTTCAATTCATGTAAGTTGAGCTCAAGTTGAGTTAACTAGTCCTTAAGGGTCAAATCTCTTTGATTGACTAGTTTGACTAGTTTCATGCATCTCCCATGCTTTTCATGTAAGATAAAGACTTTAAAGAACTTAAAATAACTTATAATTTGGATTTATATTATAATTTATGATGTGATTTCCATGTAAGGAATGTTGACAAGTAAACATGGGCCCACCACTTCTCAATTCTATGCCAAAAATGAAGAACATGTAATTTTTGAAGAATTGGAAGATTTTAAAGCCTTTATTTAATTTGGTAAAAGGATTTTAGTATTATTTTAACTAAAATAATAATAATAATAATAATAATAATATTAATTATATTTTACACATGAATTTGGATTTATTTAAGGTTTTATACTTATATATTGGCTTTTTGAAGCCATTTAAAAAAAGTTCCTAAAGTAGAGCAAAAATTGTAATTGAAACCATTTATCAAATAAAGAAGATTTTTTGCATACATTTTTTTGGATTAGAATAGAGTGTAATTTTATTATATACTAGTATCTAAGTGTCATATAATTTATATTTTTTTAGGTTCTTTCCACACCTACTATGAAAATCTCATCCTCTACAGGTCATTTAAAGAGCTAGCATATGAATTTGCTTTGCAAACTTCTTTTAGGCTTTCTTTTGAAATATTGATGTTTAGGATTGAATGCAAAGTTTTCTTTTAGATTAATATGTGTATATTTCTTAGTTTCAAAAATATTTTAGAGAATATAAGCAATTTATGTGCATCACCTAATGAGATAGGATTTCCTTTCATTTTTGCCTTCCCCTTTTCACCCCAAAAATCATAGTAGATCAGATTTAATTGATAAATATTAAGGGAACCAATAATTTATGGATATTATTATCAACATAGTGTCACTCACACTCTGATAAGTTCCAATTGTATCAGCTAGTGTGAGGGTGTGTTTTGTACATCTTCAAACAATGTACACTCTAGAGTGATAATAGATCCCCCAAAGGGGGGGTATTTCACCATCAGGCTCTTTTGCACAACATTCAAATAATATAGTTCTAATGAGAGGGTTTCTCTTCCCTTTAAGAATCACATCCTATCAAATCAAAATAATAAACCAAGTACAAAACATAGGTTCAACTAGAAAAGGAGGGTTTTTACCTCTTAAGACATTTGCACCACTTTCACAGAGGTAGATTCCTCTATCATCCATGATAGAAAAGTAAGATTTGGTTAGAAATCCAATATCCATCCCAAAACAAAATGAATTAAAGTGATACAAGTTTTCTCCAAGTTATATTTCCCTACATAAACTTGTAACTTGAGGAACACCAAAGCGGACTCCTCTATCATTTGGAGTTAACCAATAAAAAAAGAATACATTAAGATAGAGTCCTCCTACATCATATACATAGCTTCTGAAAAGCTGAAACACAATAAAAGGATTGAACTTCCCAATAGGATCCATAATCTTTTTGAAGCACTAGGGGGTTTTGAGGCTTCCATTGCCATAGAACATAAAACATGAGGTTTTAAGGAACCCACAACTAGGGGTTTTAAGGATCCCATAACCTTGAGAATGGAACAACTAGGTCCTCTTAGATATAAAAAAAGGTCTTCCACATAGTTTAGATATAGGCCAAATCACCCTTGCTCAAATGAAATAAATGAAAAATTCCATTTTCCAAGCAAGCGAATAGGGTTAAAGTATGACTTACTCTAATAGCCTTACTACATAACAAAATAGGGAAGTGGGTTCCTTTAATACCCATCATTCCCCAAAACAAAAAACTAGGTGTGGGATCCTTCATCTTCCACCCAATCCAAAAACCATAGAGGAACAACCTTAACATTTAAGATGACCATGCTAGCGGAGGACTAGACACCTACCCTATAAAGAGTGTTTTCAATCCCAATCAAAGTGTAAGACTGAACCCCACTGAAAGGTTTGACACCATCATCACTATAATAAGGAACACCTTTGGGGGCCTTATCTAGCATGTTGTAGGTGGATAAGATAGGAGGGGAAATTTGGTACCCTCCCCTAATTTTCTTTCTTTCCATCCCATATAAGACACTATATAAAGAGAAATAGTGGGTAAGAAAGTCCATGCCATTCCACCAGAGGAAGTGTAGGCCTATGTACAGTGACAAGGGATTTATATCTTCTACAACATGAATAAAGTGTGAGACTTTGTAAGTCCACACTATGCTCCAATATATATAATATTCTTCACAAAAAAGACCTTTGTTGGAAACATTGTCATTGATGTCAAAGGTCTAGCATTATTGGTGATAAAGGCCCCATTGCATTTAATGTTATTTGTAATAGATATATCTTGGCTAATGTGAGTTAATATTTATTTAATATTAATGAATATATTTTTGGTTGCATATGAGACAAAATAAGGGCCCATAGAGAAGTCAAAGAGCCATGGGGTAAAGACAAAAGAAGGATGGGACACATTTTCCCATGAAGAGTCATCTTGGGGAATTCCAAGAGTCACAAAGTGAAGACAAAAGAGGAAGGGCACAATTTCTCATGAAGGGACACTTTGAGGAATATGAAAAGTCACCAAAGTAAATACAAAAGAGGGAAGGAAGTTTTTGCTCATAAAGGGTCACCACATGACTTTTCAAAGGCAAGGATATGAAGGGTCATACAAGTTTGGCACCATTTTCCATGAGGATTGAAGGGTCACAAAGGGGGAAGGCCAAAGGTCATTTGGAAAGCTATAAATAAAGGCTTGAGAATCCATTTGTAATATGTGAGATAGAGGTTGATTTGATATTGTATTATATAGCTTAGAAGAGCATTTGTGAGAGATAAATATGATTTGTATTTGTTATATCTAGCTTAGAAGAGCAAAGGTGAGAGAGAGGAAAGAGATGTTTTAATGAACTATCATTTGTTGAGATAGCAACATTGAGAGATATTTGTGTGGTTTACATAAAGGGGTTAGTGATCCTATGGGTTGGTGCTCATGAATTGTTGCTATGTTGGTGCTCGGTAAAGGGGTTGGTGCTCTTATGGGTTGGTGCTCATGAATTGTTGCTAGGTTGGTGCTCAGTAAAGGGGTTGGTGCTCCTATGGGTTGGTGCTCATGAATAGTTGTTGGGTTGGTGATAAGCAAAGGTGTTGGTGCTCCTAAAAGTTGGTGCTTTCAAATATTGTTTGGGTTGGTGCTCATTCATATACTTGAGATTGTTCTCCATGGTTTTTCCCACATTGGGTTTCCACATTATATCTGGTGTCTCTCTCTTCTATGGTGTTTATTGTTTTAGTTTTATTTCATATCTTGAATGTTTGATTAAGTGAAATTTGATTAAGGGAAAGTTTTATAAGATATATGATATACTGATTCACCCCTCCTCTCAGTATATTCCATGCTTAACAATTGGTATCAGAGCAGGTTCCTTTTTGAAAAAGTTTTACAGCTTGAAGGTAGATTAGGAAAATACAAGATGGCCATACATAAAGGTGCCTCTACAAGAAAAATAATAGTTGATCAAGAAGAAGAAGAGGATGAAGTTGAAGTAAATATGGAAGAACTCATGTGTGCCTTAGAAGAGTTGAAAGTTGTTGAAAATAAAAATCAAAGGTTGAAGTGCCAGATCAAGAAAAATGAAAAGGAGTCAAAGGAGATAATTGAAGATCTACAAGCACATTTTGAAGAAGCCAAGAAGAATGAAGAAGATCTAATGGCACAATTAGAAATAGAAAGAAAATAATGTGAAAGGTATGTTACTGAAATCACCTCATTAAAAGAAGAGATTGAGAAAGCAATCAATAATAAAATAGTCAATGATTCAAAATTTGAGAATAACACTAATACACTGAATAAGATATTAGAAAGCCAAAAGGAAATATCAGATAAGACAGGTATCATTTTTGAAAAGAAGAAGAGATATGTTGAAGCTCTTACAAATGAGGAAACAAGAAGGGAAGAAGTGAAGAATACAGAGGACAAAGAAGGATGGAAGGAACAAAGATATAAAAGGCAATCAGGTTAGAGATTCACAAATAGGTCCTATTTTTATGGTTACTATTTTTACTGTAATGGATATGGTCATAAGAAATTAGAATGTAAAAAAATAGCTAACAATCTCAAAAATAAGGAAAAGGAAGGTCATGTAGAGTCAAGAAGAAGCTATAACTCTTTTGCTCCTCTATCAAGCTTTGATGAAGAGACCATAATTTGTTACAAGTGTAACAACTTCAGACACATAACTCAGTATTGTAGAAGCATATTCGAGTCAGTCAAGAAGGACCAGAGTTTAAGGGCTCCATTCATCAAGAAAAAGGTTCAGACATGGTAGAAGAAACAACTTAAAGGTTCTATGTTGGTCCAGATAGCTTTGCATGCAAGAAATGAAGAAAAACCATGGTTTATTGATAGCAGATGTTTGAGGCACATGACAAGAGACCAGAGAAAGTTCATAACCTTGAAGAAGATCAATGGTGGCATAGTGAAATTTGGGGGCAATACTACTGCCAAAATTACTAAAAAAGGTACACTAAGTTTAGATAATAATAGAACTAAACATGAAAATGTTTTATATGTAGAAGGTCTTAAGCATAATATTTTGAGTGTAATTCAAATGTGTGATTAGGGGCACACACTAAATTTTTATGTAGAAGGTTGTGAAATTAGAAGAAAATACTCAGATGTATTAGTTGTAAATGCTTAAAGAACAGGTAATAACTTATATATGCTATCAAACATCAAAGGTCCAAAAAGTTGTTTGAGTCAGATTAAAAAAAGTTGGCTATGGCACAGGACAATGGGGCACATAAATTTTGACAATCTTGTCAAAATCTACAAAAAGCAAGTAGTTAAGAATCTTTCAAAGATCACAAAGCTATCTAACATGCTTTGTGGACCTTGTCAGCATGGGAAGTAGGCTAGAAGGTAGCTCAAAACAAAAGAGTACTTGACCACTCATATGCTAGAGCTTGTTCACACTAATCTATGTGGACCTATGAGGACTCAAAGTACTTAAGGTGATAAATATTTCATGTTGCTTATTGATGATTTTTCATGTATGACTTGGATAATATTTTTAAAGAAAAAATTAGAAGCTTTTAGATAGTTTAAAGCATTCAAAGCATTAGTTGAGAATAAAACTAATCTAAAGATTAAGTGTCTAAGATCAGATTGAGGAGGAGAATTCATGTCAAATAAATTTATTGATTTTTGTGAAGATCATGGAATAAATAGACAGTATTCAGTAGCCAAAACTCCACAACAAAATGGAGTAGTTGAACAGAAAAATTAAACACTTCAAGAGATGGCGAGGACAATGCTAAATGAATAAGATGTTTGAGGCACATGATAGGAGACAAGAGAAAGTTCATAACCTTGGAGAAGATCAATGGTGGCATAGTGAAATTTGGGGACAATGCTACTACCAAAATTGCTAGAAAAGGTACACTAAGTTTAGATAATGGTATAACTAAAATTGAAAATGTTTTATATGTAGAAGGTCTTAAGCATAATATTTTGAGTGTAAGTCAAATGTGTGATTAGGGGCACACACTATATTTTTATGTAGAAGGTTGTGAAATTAGAATAAAATATTCAGATGTATTGGTTGTAGATGCTCAAAGAATAGGTAATAACTTATATATGCTATCAGACATCAAAGGTCAAAAAAGTTATTTGAGTCAGATTGAAGAAAGTTGGCTATGGGACAAGAGAATGGGGCACATAAATTTTGACAATCTTGTCAAAATCTAAAAAAGCAAGCAGTTAGGAATCTTTCAAAGATCACAAAGCTATCTAACATGCTTTGTGGACCTTTTCAGCATGGGAATTAGGCTAGAAGGTGGCTCAAAACAAAAGAGTACTCGACCACTTAGATGCTAGAGCTTGTTCACACTGATCTATGTGGACCTATGAGGACTCAAAGTACTTAAGGTGATAAATATTTCATGTTGCTTATTGATGATTTTTCATGTATGACTTGGATAATGTTTTTAAAGAAAAAATTAGAAGCTTTTAGATAGTTTAAAGCATTCAAATCATTAGTTGAGAATGAAACTTATATGAAGATTAAGTGTCTAAGATCAGATCGAGGAGGAGAATTCATGTTAGATGAATTTATTGAGTTTTGTGAAGATGAAGTTGAAGTAAATATGGAAGGAGAACTCATGTGTGCCTTAGAAGAGTTGAAAGTTGTTGAAAAAAAAATCAAAGTTTGAAGCGCCAAATCGAGAAAAATGAAAAGGAGTCAAAGGAGATAATTGAAGATCGACAAGCACACTTTGAAGAAGCTAAGAAGAATGAAGAAGATATAATGGCACAATTAGAAATAGCAAGAAAAGAATGTGAAAGGTATGTTACTGAAATCGCCTCATTAAAAGAAGAGATTGAGAAAGCAGTCAATAATAAAATAGTCAATGATTCAAAATTTGAGAATAACACTAATATTCTAAATAAGATATTAGAAAGCCAAAAGGCAATATTAGATAAGACAGGTATCAATTTTGAAAAGAAGAAGAGATATGTTGAAGCTCTTACAAATGAGGAAACAAGAAGGGAAGAAGTGAAGAATACAGAGGACAAAGAAGGATGGAAGGAACAAAGTGATAAAAGGCAATCAAGTCAGAAATTCACAAATAGGTCCTATTTTTATGGTTACTATTTTTACTATAATGGATATGGTCATAATAAATTAGAATGTAGAAAAAGAGCTAACAATCTCAAAAATAAGGAAAAGGAAGGTCATGTAGAGTCAAGAAGAAGCTATAACTCTTTTACTCCTCTATCAAGATTTGATGAAGAGACCATAATTTGTTACAAGTGTAACAACTTTGAACACATAACTCAGTATTGTAGAAGTGTGTTCGAGTCAGTCAATAAGGACCAAAGTTTCAAGGCTCCATTCATTAAGAAAAAGGTTTAGACATGGCAAAAGAAACAACCTAAAGGTTCTATGTTGGTCCAGACAGCTTTGCATGCAAGAAATGAAGAAAAGCCATGGTTTATTGATAGTAGATGTTTGAGGCACATGATAAGAGACAAGAGAAATTTCATAACCTTAAAGAAGATCAATGGTGGCACAGTGAAATTTGGGGACAATGCTACTGCCAAAATTGCTAGAAAAGGTACACTAAGTTTAGATAATGGTAGAACTAAAACTGAAAATGTTTTATATGTAGAAGGTCTTAAGCATAATATTTTGAGTTTAATTCAAATGTGTGATCAGGGTCACCCACTAAATTTTTATGGAGAAGGTTGTGAAATTAGAAGAAAATATTTATATGTATTGGTTGTAGATGCTCAAAGAGCAGGTAATAACTTATATATGCTATCAGACATCAAAGGTCAAAAAAGTTGTTAGAGTTAGATTGAATAAAGTTGGCTATGGCACAGGAGAATGGGGCACATAAATTTTGACAATATTTTCAAAATATGCAAAAAGAAAGCAGTTAGGAATCTTTCAAAGATCACAAATCTATCTAACACGCTTTGTGGACCTTGTCAGCATGGGAAGCAGGCTAGAAGGCGGCTCAAAACCAAAGAGTACTTGACCACTTAGATACTAGAGCTTGTTCACACTGATCTATGTGGACCTATGAGGACTTAAAGTACTTAAGGTGATAAATATTGCATGTTGCTTATTGATGATTTTTCATGTATGACTTGGATAATGTTTTTAAAGAAAAAATTAGAAGCTTTTAGACAGTTTAAAGCATTCAAAGCATTAGTTGAGAATGAAACTAATCTGAAGATTAAGTGTCTAAGATCATATCGAGGAAGAAAATTCATGTCAGATAAATTTATTGAGTTTTGTGAAGATCATGGAATAAGGAGATAGTATTTAGTAGCCAAAACTCCATAACAAAATGGAGTAGTTGAACGGAAAAATAGAATAGTTCAGGAGATGGCAAGGACAATGCTAAATGAATCCAAGATAGCAATTAAATATTGGAGAGAGATAGTTGGTACAGTAGTGCATATTTAGAATAGATCTTTATTAAGAGTCAATAGTGACAAGACTCCTTATGAGCTATGGAAAGACAAACCAGCAATAGTTGATTATTTTAGAGTTTTCGATAGCAAATGCTTCATAAAGAGAATCGATGAAAAACTTGGTAAGTTTGAATCCAGAGTAGATGAAGGTTTATTTCTTGGTTATTATTGAAAAATTAAAGCTTATAAATGTTGTAACAAAAGAACCAAGAAAATTGTTGAAACTGTAAGTGTCAGGATAGAAGATGGAACACAAAGAATTAGTGATCTAGTAGACATTCCTAAAATCATTAAAGAAGAAGGCTTTGAAGAATCAGATGAAGATGAGGAAAAGGAGAATGAGAAAAAGGGCACCAAGACTCCATCCAAATACATTCAAAAAAATCATAATGAAAGTGACATCATCAGGGATATAAAAGAAGGAATTCACACTAGAAGAATGATGGTAAGTGAATATGAACAAGTTAATTTCTCTTTGTTATCTAAAATTCAGCCTAGAAATTTTTCAGAAGCTAGACATGATGAGCATTGGGTTAAGGCTATGGATGAAGAATTAGATCAAATAGAAAAGAATGCTACTTGGGAATTAGTGCCTAGACCAAAACATCACAATGTGATAGGAAAAAAATGGGTTTATGGAAATAAGTTGAATGAAAATGGAGAAGTAACCAGAAATAAAGCAAGATTAGTATGTAAAAGATATGCTCAGATTGAGGGAATATATTTTGAAGAAAATTTTGCACTAGTGGCAAGGTTAGAGGCTATTAGAATGTTTCTTGCATATGCAGTATTTAAAAATTTCAAAGTGTTTCAGATGGATGTCAAATCTACCTTCCTAAATGCAAATCTTGAAGAAGAGGTCTACATTGAGCAGCCTGAGGGGTTTATTCTCTCAAATATTAGTAACCATGTATGCAGATTGAAGAAAGCATTGTATGGATTAAAATAAGCTCCCAGAGCTTAGTATGCAAGACTTGATAAGTACCTGCAATATCAAGGATTCAAGAGAGGATTTTCTGATAGTAATATTTACATCAAAATAGAAGGTGAGCATCAATTGATTATTGTGGTGTATGTTGATGATATCATTTTTGGAGGAAATATTGAAAAGATGACAAAAGAATTTTCTGATATAATGCAAAAATAATTTGAGATGTCTATGCTTGGAGAATTATCATTTTTGTTAGGGTTGGAAATATTTCAATCAAATAAAGGAATTTTCATATTTCAAAGTAAATATGCCAAGGAAATGTTGAATAAGTTTGGTTTTGAGGATTGTGCACCAGTTGGCACACCTATGTGTACAGGAAATAAGGTGACCAAGGATGAAGATTCACCTATTACAAATCAATCTTTGTATAGATCTATGATTGGTAGTCTTTTATATTTGATAGCATCAAAACTAGACATGATGCATGTAGTAGGTATGGTTGCAAGATATCAGTCATCTCCAAGAGATAGTCATGTTTAGTTGGTGAAAAAAATATTTAGATATATCAAGGGGACATTGGATTATGGATTATGGTATCCCATAGGTAAATATTTCACTTTAGTTTTTTATACAGATTCAAATTGGGTAGGGTGCTTAGATGATAGAAAGAGTAAAAGTGGATGATCTTTCTTCCTTGGTGATTGCTTAGTATCATGGCTAAATAAGAAGCAGAACTCAATATCACTTTCTATAGCTGAAGAAAAATATATTGCAACAATACTGTGTTGTACTCAAGTACTTTGGATGAAGCAAACTTTGGAAGATATCAAGGTAAAGTATGATGAACCTATTTCTATTTTTTGTGATAACAAAAGTGCTATAAATATTTTGAAAAATCTAGTAATGCATTTAAGAAAAAAACATATTCCCATTAGATATCACTTCTTGAGAGAGCAGGTTGTAGATCAATAGGTTAAGATGGAATATATTAGTACTATAGAGAAAATTGCAGATATTTTCACAAAGGCACTACCAAAAGACACATTTGAGTATCTGTGAGAGAAGTTGGGAGTAATTTCCTTTACTTCATGCCATTGAGGTTCAACATTAGTTGAGGGGGAGCTAAGTGTTAGCTCCAGGTAGGCCCTTTGCCATTGATGTCAAAGGGGGAGAATAATAGGTATAGGTATAAGTGTAGAAATAGGTACAGGGAACATGTACATGTTGCTATAGTATGGGGGAGTTACTATATGTTTTTAGATGATAGTATGTGCAGGTGACAGGATGTGGTAGTTTTAAGATTGAGGTTGCCATCAATGACAAAGGGGGAGATTGTTGGAAATATTTTCATTGATGTCAAAGGTCTAGCATTATTGGTGATAAAGGCCCCATTGCATTTAATGTTATTTGTAATAGATATATCTTGGCTAATGTGAGTTAATATTTATTTAATATTAATGAATATATTTTTGGTTGCATATGAGACAAAAGAAGGGCCCATGGAGAAGTCAAAGAGCCACGGGGTAAAGACAAAAGAAGGATGGGATGCATTTTCCCATGAAGAGTCATCTTGGGGAATTCCAAGAGTCACCAAGTGAAGACAAAAGAGGAAGGGCACAATTTATCATGAAGGGACACTTTGAGGAATATGAAAAGTCACCAAAGTAAAGACAAAAGAGGGAAGGACATTTTTTCTCATGAAGGGTCACCACATGACTTTTCAAAGGCAAGGATATGAAGGGTCATACAAGTTTGGCACCATTTTCCATGATGATTGAAGGGTCACAAAGGGGGAAGGCCAAAGGTCATTTGGAAAGCTATGAAAAAAGGCTTGAGAAGCCATTTGTAATATGTGAGATAGAGGTTGATTTGATATTGTATTATCTAGCTTAGAAGAGCATTTTTGAGAGATGAATATGATTTGTATTTGTTATATCTAGCTTAGAAGAGCAAAGGTGAGAGAGAGGAAAGAGATGTTGTAATGACCTATCATTTGTTGAGATAACAACATTGAAAGATAGTTGTGTGGTTTACACAAAGGGGTTGGTGCTCTTGTGGGTTGGTGCTCACAAATTGTTGCTAGGTTGGTGCTCAGCAAAGGGGTTGGTGCTCCTGTGGGTTGGTGCTCACGAATAGTTACTAGGTTGGTGCTCAACAAAGGGATTAGTGCTCCTGTAAGTTGGTGCTTGTGAATATTGTTTGGGTTGGTGCTCATTCATATACTTGAGATTGTTCTCTATGGTTTTTCCCACATTGGGTTTCCACATTATATCTGGTGTCTCTCTCTTGTGTGGTGTTTATTTTTTTAGTTTTATTGCATGTCTTGAATGTTTGATTAAGTGAAATTTGATTAAGGGAAAGTTTTATAAGATATATGATATACTGATTCACCCCCTCTCAGTATATTCCATGCTTAACAACCTTCAACCTCACCAAAAACAAACCCACCTGCTCATAGTTCAAAACTATCTTTGTTTTCCTCATGTATCGATGGGAGCTGTACTGAATATAAAACTTTACTTCAATATCCCAAAACCCTAGTGACTTCTTATAGACTTGTCACCAACCTTGTTTCCAAATAAATCCTCCCCTTACCATTATCTTCATCATCATTTCCATCTCCTTCTTCGCCTACATCTTCCCACCTGTGCTTGGTTTTCAAAAATCTACCTATTACCATTGCCATCATTAGATAAGTCACCCAGGATGATTTTACATGTGTTTCAAATCTGTAGAATGATTTATATATTGACTTGTCATTTTTGGTCATTCTTTAGGTATGATTAGTAATTTTGAATTGGAGACCAATTAAAAGATACCTTATGTAGCATATTATGATTGGATGTTATGGGTGTAAGTTGTTGATAATGTGATGCTTCCAAAATAACTACTAGTCTATTACTATCTTAGAATTGGTCCTTTCATCCATAAATTGAGTCATAACTATTAGACCCCACATAACTACTATTCCCCTTCCCCTATACAAAAAAATATATAAAACTTTTTTTTTGTAAAAATGGTTGGGCTGTACGGCTCCATGGCATACTATGGCATAGATCTTATGATGTCACAAATAAAACCATGGTTGGTATTTTATTGCATACTCCACCTAGAAACTTGTGATAAAACATGCATACCTATGAGTCCTCCTCCACTCCTTTCTATAATACTTTTCTTTTCTCTATTACAAACATAATATTTTGCTTAAATTTCCATTATATGGTTATTGATTCTTCTAAGCCATAATCTATGGTTGTTCTTTCTTCACCAAAAGAATAACCTTTAAAAAATAATCTTTCACATATAAAATTATTTGTAACTTATAGTTATCCCTTTCAAATGTACTAAAATGGCACAAATTAAACTGATTTCATACTAATAAACTCTTCACACTGCAATATCATGGATTTATAGAAACACCAATGAAATATATGCCATACGCTAACTAGGGTCTCTTATCAACCTTGATATAATAAAAAATGATACAATTTGGTATGTCTTAAATGATATTTATTTAAATTTTAGAGGTATTTATACAAAGAGTTGGTCCTACATCTCTTGACTACTTGATTGAGAATAGGAAACTAATCACCACACTATATATAATTAGTCTTTTATAACTACCTTATAAACTATGGTGGAATATATATAACTTCCCAACACAAACATATATGAAATGTGAAAGATAATTGGATAATTAAAACATATAGAATATATAAGAGGAGTTATTAGATAAATACTTGAATTTTAATTTACCTATACTCTATCAAAGTTTGAATGTTATTTAAAATTGGTCTCATAGTATTCATAGATAAAAATATATAAGTTTAACATAGATCAAAGCTATGGAAAAAAATAAAAATAAATTAAGATCTTGATTTCAGTAGTGAATAAGATCATATGACTCTATTTTGGCAACAAGGCTCGATATTGACAACAAACTTTGATTTCAATCAAATAATATCAATTTATATAAAACTTTAAGAGCACCTTCATATATGTTTTTAAATAAAAAACCTATATGAGATTATAAAATTGATGTGTATATCTTATAAAATTTCTTCACCTTTATCCATACCCTAATTCACTTAAAGAGACTTTTATAGATCATAAAAAATGGGTTAATTTATGATGGGTTTTACCATTCTTAGATACTTTGAAAAGAAACACTTATGTAGTCTAATAAGTACTCCAATGTAATCTAAATATCCAAACCATTATTCCTGTGTATGAGATGCAAAAAACTTATATATTATACGTGCTCTTTAAATATTCTTCAAATTTTGGTATAAAGGGTGCATACACTTCAATATATGGTAGATAGTAATAAAATCAGAGTGTAGCTTATGATATTAATTGCAATCCTATTTTGGATGTCATTATATATCTAAAAATGCATAAATATTCTCATGTGTGTGTACTTATTGCATTAAAATTAATATCTATTGACACATAAGTTAAAATTTAAAAAGGCAAAAATGTCAAAAAATAAGGCATAAAATACCAACAAAAACTAGAGACAAGGGTCAAAGGATCCATAAGACACAAGTGACCAATATCATATGGTCAATATTTATCACAACCAAAATTATATGAATTGATTATGGTTATAGCTAATATTGATAGCTGATCTTGGCAAGTTGACCTAAAACCCTAAAAATAGTGTTTTAAACCTTTTGGGAGCATGTGATTCATGTTAAGGAAAATAATAGTTGATCTATAGGTGTTTAAGTGTTTTGGTTGAATTGTAGTATTATCATAGACCAAATTTTAATAAAAATTAAACTTGGAAGGAAATCACAAAGCAAGGGAAGATAATACAAGGTCTGCCATAAGGGAAAACATGCCAATAAGAGCTTAATCTAAATCAATGATAATAATAATAATAATAATAATAATAATAATAATAATAATAATAATAATAATAATTTATATGACTTTAACCGATAACATGTATTGGGATATGTATGGCCAATTTGTGACTAACATAATATTTAATTGAGTCATATGATCATTTATATAGGTTTATATTAGTAGTATTTACAACCTATGCAGTCTCTATAACATAAGTAGGTTTTATATAGGAGGTAGTGGTTAGTACTAGATAATTATATTATGAATTTCATTCTCATTTTAACACTTTAGAGGTTTCCCCCTTGAAGTGTATTATCATATATTTAAATATTATACTCTATCCGAATACATAGACACATAAATTAACATTTAAGCTAAAACAATGCACTTATGATCACCCTTTTTAAACACTTAGCTCATGTATTATTCTAAGGCCTTTTGACCACTTTCCTATGATTTTCACATGGATGAATCATTATTATAAGAATAAAAATGATCCTAAAATGTTTTTATTCCTTATTCAAAGTGTTCCATTCTCACCCATAAAGTATTCATGAAACTTAGATTAGTTGTTTGTGCTCCTTGGATAAAAACACCTTAATTGGAAAATAATGCATTGTTCTCTTGTCCATATCCACCAATATTATCCTCCCACTAAATATATACTAATTTCCAAATTTAAAATTTATGAAAATCCCAAGTTTATAAAACCCAATCCAAAAGAACTCCCAAAATATCACTATAAATACACATTTAAAGTCATTTTTCACACAAGAGGATTCCACACTGAAAAACAATAGAATTCTAATTATACATTGAGATAAAATTTAGTATTTTTTCCAATTATGATTATATACAACCCTATTATCCATAAATTAAACTATGAATACACATCTAAGGTCATAATTCATAGTTTAAGCACTTAATCATACCCATATTACACCAACATTTAACATTTTACACCAATCTTTCACACACACATCATATCATGAGATAACTAAATTGAGTTTGAATCCTCTTTAGAGTATTGGTATGTAGGCAATGCTCAACATAGGGGGTGTTGAGGTCAGGCACAAGTTCAAATTATAAACCCTTTTACCCCATATTTTTACTCTTGGTATATTGAGCTAGGGTTACAAGTGAAAATGATATACACAGTGGTTTTCACAATGGATCAAAAGCTCTTACATAATCCATGGAATAACAAGTGAAGATGAACCTAACATATAGATATCATATATGTACTACCTCTCAAATACAAACATTCCCTAGGGATAATAATGCATTACTCTCCTATCCAATTAAAACACTCCTATCTAGAGACTTTACCAAGTCCTATTCTAGATTTGCACTTAGTCAACATAACCTCCCTATCAATTTCAATTCCAAAAATAATTTGTATCTTAAATTTTTAGCTAATATTTTGTTCTTATTTATACTTTCCATATTTAGTATATTTCTAGATTTAGTAGGTTAAAAATGAGTTTGTGTCATTTATTACATATAAGTAACATAATAATTTTTCACAATAGTTTATCTAATTAGGGTCTAACATTCTCCTAATTCCCAAAATATGATAAAACAAAATCATATTTTGATCTATTGTTATAATTTTTAGTCTCAATTTATGACCCTCTCAAAATAAACCCATGGGATTGAGTATTTCAAATAGGACAAAGGGAGGCAATAACACATGAGATGAATATCCCCTCATTAATTCTAGGATTGAAGCTAGTTCAATCCAAGGCCTAAGTAGTTTAAACAAGTTTATTATAAGAGTATAAAATATTACCACCAAATGTTCAATTAATGTGAGCATTATGTTCATTTACTCACTTTATTACTAATTAATGGCCTAAGTCTTTTTGTAACCAAGAAAATAATTAAGATATAATTCAATGTAATTCATTTTAATATCTAAACTAGGACATGACATCATCCAAAAAAAGAGTAAAAATGAGAGAGAGGGTAGGGTAGAAAAGAGAGGGTGTCTTTGATCTAAATGAGCCTCTTGATGCCAATGAACATAAAGCATGCCTAACCATAGTTATACCACTGCATGCCTAGTCTAGTAATTGCATAAACTTTAGCCACTTAGTGGACAAGCTTCTAAGGACAATCATGAAATCCATTGATCCATTTAATTGATTATAAATATATCCTATCTTGTATTCTATAGAAATTGTACATAATTAATGAAAGAAGCTTAAAGTAAAACATGAAAAAATCCAAAATATTAGTTATGATAGTTGTCACATAAAAAAATAAGACAATCATATACAAATAGACACACTAATAGTCCTATCACAAATAACAAGATAAATTATAAGACTAGAGACATTGAGTAAATAAAACATAATAAAATATGTTTTCAACATTCTAAAAGCATTGTATTACAATCAAAATCCCCTGAATGCATAGTCAAGGTGAAAACACCAAGGGAAGGCAGGTGCAATCCTATCACCATCCTAACAATGATTCAACCCAAAAATTCTCAACCTCTTATAATGGAAATGCGTCCCCCTTAATTAAAAAATTTGATAATATCATGGCCTTATCTTCCAAATTATCCCACTACCATGGTAGTTATAAACATTAAATGATGATTTGGAAATGCCATTGAGATTCATGATTCTCTAATAGATTTGAAGGCATTCCCACTAATTCAATTGAACTATGTTTCTCTAAAATAGGTATTTTTTCCTTTATCTTCTCTTTGTATTACTAATCAAGTTGTAACTTAATATTTCATCATCTAATTGAATGCACATACCATTTATAGATTTGATAGCCTTGATGGCTAGACATGTCATTAATATTAGTTCTATCACTTTTATGATGCCATCACTACCACATGGATTTTTATTAGCTTCAATTTCCTTTTCTTTTGTTAGGATATTATATTTTCCAATTGGGTCACATTTTTCTATTTGGTAGCTTGTCATCAACCCCAAGCTTTAATTTTCTATGATTCCTTTGTCATTATTGGGGCCATGTGACTTCTTCTTGGTTTCCTAGATTCTTTAGTCTATGATTTCTTAGTCATTTACATGTGGAATTTTCTTAAGCTCTCAGGATATTTATGCTTTGGGATAATTTTTTAATACCCCTAAGGTTATAATGTTAATTCCTTAATGCCTTTGAGCTCCTGAGATTTTGAGAAGGTGCCATGTGTAATATTCTTTGGGCCTCAAGGCTTTAGAAAGACTTAATCATTATTCTAAAATATTTGGATCCAAAGTCATGTATCAACAAAATTTGGATGCATGGAAGAATATGAGAGCCCTTAGGAAGTCTTGGAAAACCTATGAGAAAATAATAAAATTGATTAAGACATATTTTTTGAGAAAGTCAAGTATTTTCCAAGTAAAAACTCATGTTAGAAGCAACAAATCAATAATGAAATCAAAACCATTCATTCACATAAAAAATATTTAGTCCTAAATATTCAAAGATAAATCATATATAAAAATTATAAAATTATTTAAAACAAAGGGGCAATATACTTTATTCGCAAGAATTGAACATCATGATTATTAAATATTAGGCTAAGGAGTGCACAATGAGATGCATAAGCTACGATCTAAATTAAGTCTACCAAATATTCAAGAAATTTTGTTGTGAAATATCATAATCATGAGTTTCATTTTAAAAATAAATCCATGTAAAGGTCTCAAAAGATAGATAAATTTTCATAAAGCCTAGGTCTAACATTTTAATGGGTGAATACTGAAGTGTTTTATCATAGACTAATGCTTTATAAGCTTAGTATAAACTTAAAATTTAAGAGTTTAATGTTCATATATGGAATCTTAGACTGAAATGAATAAAATATAAAGACATTATAAATAAACATGAACATTAATTTATAAATTATCATCTAACAAACTAATAATTTAGGTATGGTTCAAGTAAACACATCAAAAGAAGTTTGTAGATGCCTTCTAAACTAGGTAACTCAAGATTTAGTCCAAAATAAATATGGTCCATATTTTTAATCTAAAAAAAGGTAATTTTGTGAAAGAACATAATGAATGTCAACTTCCATGGGAATAATGTTGTAAAATCATTTATAATCTAAAGACTTTGGTTAAAACACTCCAAAAGTTAGACCGCAAACCTTCACATCTAAATACAAGGATAAAATATAAATAATTCATTTAGAAAAAAATATAAAAGATGAAAGAATTGAATTTTGATTAAACATGTGGAATAATAATTTTAAATTCATCCTTAGACCATCAATCTGTGAAAGTGATAATTTCCTTTATTGCTCTGAAATTCACATAAAGTAATTTAGACCTACTTAGACAACTAGAACTTTTGAGAGGAAAAGGATTTGGAAATTTGGCTTGGGGGGAACTGGCATGGACATTGATATAATAAAATTTAGGAATATATATCCTTGATAGATATAATTTTGGTCCCATTCAAGGCCTTGCTCCATTTCCAGCTAGGCTAAAAAGCTTGCAGTGGAGGTTGCCTAAATCACTCTTTCAAGGATGACTTTAGATTTTTGAATTTTTTATTCTATTTCCTTCAAAATTTTATTATGAATTTTTTTATATTTTTAGTGCATTAAGGTTTGGGGACCAATACATGGGTAAAATAATAAACTCAGAAAATTTAGATTACAAAGACAAGCCTAAACTAGCTCAGTGTTTCTTCTTTACTTAAGATGTTTAATTAAGTGCAATTGATGGATTTAGACAATAAAATAAACCTTTATAAAATACACATGTTATATTAAGCATCATAATCCTAAAAAATTTATAAAAATTTACTAAATAACATTGAGGCAACCTATGTAATTATCCTAACATGACTTTTCACTTTCTAGCTTTAAAGACTCAAACAATTATCTCAATTATACATCTACCATTTGAGTTTCATCTACCCACTAACAAAAGGAAAGATAAATACATCAAGTTCTTCCTTATTCTCAATGATTTTATTTTTTAGGATATGGTTCATTATTACAATAGGATGCAAAGGATAAGGAATGGGCCATAATGCTAAAGCAAAACATAACCAAAATAGGAAAAGTAGAAAATAAACATATGTAAAAATGGGGAGATATTCTAGAAAATAGGGAAATTAATCTAAGAAAACAAGACATAATAGATAAATATAAATAAGAAATAAAATGCAAAAAAAATAAATTATGTACACTAATCCAAAAAATAAGCCCAACAAGATTTGGAAGGTGGGTTTGGAAACTCAGCATAACATGTCTTCCTTTGCTTAGTAACAACAAGGCTCTTCCAATTAGTGTCCTTAGGAATGAAATGACATATATTAATTGAACCAATATTTTAATTTCTTTCCTATGAATACAAGGTAATTATTAAGCATATGTTCAAAATTACCATGTTTTTTGGACCCAAAATTAGAAGGAACATTAGAATTTGAATTATTTATCTTAAAATATTGACAAATATAAATGAGAGATTCAATTACCTAAATATTAGTGGCTATGATCATTTGAGAAAGAGGTTTAATGCATATAAAGTTTTTGGGATGAGAACCTGTAGAGTAATTTATTACTCTACACCATATTTAATTTATTTATTTTTTATTCTAGCACTGCAATTTTGGTTCCTGCGCATCTTGGACAAAGCCGCAGAGTTTTGAAGTAGAGGGAGGGTTTGTTTTGCCTAAGTGTCGAAGTGCAGCGGACGTTGCCAAGTGTCATCCTTAGAGCACAGTTCCTTTTTCCCTTTTGTTCCTTTCATTTTAATTTTGGCCTAAGTATTGGATTCAAGTAAAAGTAGCCAAGTGTTACTTTTTAGGAGACGAAGATGGAAATCTGACCACTTTTGAGGCCCCTTTTGTAGCTTTCCAAAAAATCACGAATCGTGCCATGTACCTAGTAACAGTTAATTGGAACGCACCATGTGTTAGCATCCACATATCATAGAGGCACCTGTGCTTCATTCCACCTTTTGAAAAAGACTTTCAATGAGCCAAGCTCCGAAGCAACAGAAGCCACCATGTGTCACTTTCTGGGAGACCTTGGTCCAACATTTTCATTCAAAGTGCATAAAGGCATCATTCATTTTGCTAAGTATCGAAGTGCAGTGAAGGGTACCAAGTGTCACCTTTTGGGTCCGTCTCTACTCCATCCCAAAAGAAAGCAGAAGGCACCACATACCCCAACAGGAGCAGTGAAGGTCACCATGTGTCAACCTTCAAGGAACCACCTTCAAGCCCAATTACCGAATAAAGATTGTGGTGGGTCCTAGATGATATTTCAAAGGACTGAAGAAGTGCCGAGTGTCAACAAGTGAAGACTACCACGTGCACCCATCCTTTCTTAAGGGTTGCCAAGGCAAAGAATGCACTGAGTTATATTTTAGTAAAGCTAAAAAGTATCAAGGAAGCAGAGAGCGATAGGTGTCAAAGGCAGAGCATTCCTCAATGGAATATAAAGAAAGTGGAAGAGGCCAAGTGTCATCCTTTGGTGCTTTCTAGATCAAAAGGAGATAAATGTCATAGATTGACTAAGTGTCCTCATGTCTACCTATCTGCTACAGTAGAGAGGGAGGGAAAATAGGTAGAGGGAAAATAGGTAGAAGTTATTCCCAGTAGATAGAATAGTGCATCGGGTAGATTTTTGGGGCTTACGAGTATTGAAGGAACCATCTATTTGTCTCCTAATAGCAGAGATAGAGTAGACAGTTGAGCGGCCAAAGAGGTGATGGAATGAGGAAGTTCAGGCATGAAGAAAGGCACTAGACATGGATTGCCATGCCACAGTAAGGGCAGTTCTTGATAAGACTAGAATGCATCCAAGGCATTGAATGTGCCATCCATTTTGTCTCCTATGAGTGAGGGATGGAGTGAAATTGTGCGGGAAAGGAAATGACACCAAGCAGCATCTGAAGCTAAATAAGCAAGATTATAAAATCTAAAAGGGGGGAGAAATTTCTAATAGTTTAGACTTCTTGTAATTTTGACTAGTAATATCATTTACTCTTGTCTTGATTTCCTAAAGTTGTAAAGTTGATATAATCATGCATGTTTCTATACCTTTTATGTGGCTAAATGAATTAAGGGAATTTAAGCTCCATGCCTTGGTGTTATCTGTGTCATTTACACAGTAGTCTATGTTGTAGATTTGCTAGTGTTGTGATTGGAAATGTTATTTGCTTTTGTCTCATTTTCTAGAATCTAAAGTTCTACATAACTATGCATGAATTCTATGCCTCTTATGTGATTGAAGGGTTCTATTAAGAAGATTGAACACTATGTCTTTGTTGACAATTCTTGTATCTCAACAAAAGACTCCCCTATTTTGAGCCTCTATTTTTGTTATTCCAGTCATTTACATTGATCATGCACCTGTCTGCTCTTAAATGTAATTGAATCATATAATAGTTTCTCTGTGCTCAGTTTAGGATTAGGATTAATCTCAAGCACATCACCATAGTTAGGTTTTAATTCCTACATTTTGCATTTCTATTTAGTTCCTATCCCTTTTCCCCAACACCTATAAAAAAGAAGAGACCAACTTATTTAAAACTTGGAGGTTGTTTCAAGCCACACTATCCCATAGCTTGAAACTTACCATTGTTGATTGGCTAAGACCTAGCGCAATTTTACACCATCAACAGTTTTTGGCATGCCTAGTGGGACTCATCTTTCAAGGAAGTTAGAGAATTCTTGGTGTATTCTTCAGCCAATCAGCCTTTGGAGGTTTTTAATCAACACCAATAACAACTCTGAGTCATTAGAAAATCAAGTAGTATCATCAAGAAATCATTTTTGTATGTATAGCTCTGTAACTCATAGCTATGAGTCTTATTCTCCTTATATATTTAATTAAAAATAGGCTTCTACTGGAACCATGCCAAGTAACGAGGATGCAGATGATTATGAGCTATACCAATCTTATGACTAGTCCCCCCAATATGCCACATGTCATGCCTAACCTGGCCTTATTTTCACCTTCAAAAAAGCATTATTGGGATTCAAAAGATATTTGTTATAACTTGACAACAAAAGGGAATATGGCCAAGAGACCCCTTGTCATGTCATCTATCAAGTAAGGGAAGTAATTGACCTGATCAAAAGTGAGTGGGACCCCCTTTAAAAGGGCAAATTGGCAAGAGCTTATATATGAAATGTTGGAGGTGTGTGGATTGATTGAATTTCTAGAAGAGAGGCTAAGTGTTCATGAGAACCAGTCTTGCCAAGTCTACCAAACTTCATATCCACCACCACAAATCCCATATCAAACATATGTCACCCCTATTCATGAGCAAGGTCAAACCTGTCAAGATCACTTCCCCAATAATGCAGAGTTTATGATAGCAGTAAGGGAAGAGTTCTCCAAACTCTCACCTCCCCCTCAAGACCCTTACACCCTTCCTCAAAAGGCTACTTATTTTCCATCACAGCCTTCTTCTTCATCCTTTTTTGAAGAAGAGTATATTTTGAAGGAGGAAGCTGAGTATGCAAAGGATTATGCTCAATTCATGGCTAGTCAAGAGGATTCCATAAGTACAGATGAGGAAGAAATCACCATATGCACCCCCTTTGATGAGCAAGAGGATAAGCTGCAAGCTTTTTCCTTAACTCCAGATGAGGAGGAGATCATTTCTAACTTCTTCCTCACTTTGAAAAAAGACATGGAAGAGTATGAATACTCCCTTGATGAAGCCATTGAGATAGGTGACACTATCATTCAAGAAGGATATGGAGAAGACAATTGTGACACTCATTTGAGTATGCAGGAAGCATGCCAGCTTTTAGATTCATCTTTTCAAGAGGATGCAGTCATCACAGAGCATGATGATGAAATAAAGCTAGAATTTGAAGGAGATGAGCCAAGAGACAATGGATATCAAAAGGCACAGAGTGAGGAATCAATAGCCAATGATTTTTTGATGACACCTGACAGCATGCAGAACTAGCATTCGATGGGCATTCAAGGATAAGAAGAGTTTGTAGATGTCAAATACATGATTTTCTTAGACTCGTTCAAGTGTAGGCAGACCCACGTGGCTGGTATAGTGAACATTCCATCAATGACATATCCATTGCAATCACTGGTATGGAAACATAAGTTGGCTCATCATAAAGAGGATGTGGAAAAGTTCATTTTTGATCCTAGAGGAAAATAAGGATTTGTAATTAATGTAGTTAGGTAGTTTCCATTTCTGCATCACTTTGTTTTGTTTTTTTGCTTTCCCACTTTCTTTTAAAATAAGAATTTTAAATGTAGAGTCAGCATCTTAAGAATTCTTTAATTCTTTATTTTTGCTACAATAAATGCTTCCCCAAATCTTTCAAGATTTCCAAGGTACCTTGCACTGCATAACATGTCTACCTTGCTATTTCTTGAAGATTGAGTAGGATTTACTAACGGTCACCCAAAATTAATTCCATTTGGGACTTGATCAGCCCATAAATACCCCCTTAGTAGATTTTAAAGTTTACAACTCTCAAACATTCTTGCGAAAAATACCTTACTCATTTGCAATTGTTAGCACCTAGTGAAATTGTTTTAGCAAGCGTGTTTTTATCTTGAGCAAAGTTCATATCAGATATTGCACAAGAGATATAAAGATGGCTAGAACATCATCATCCCAACAAGGAGTAGGGGCACTGAGATATCTCAACAGATTGTTGGCGAGCAGATCATACACTGCTACTCCTGCGTAACCACCAAGAAGCTACCTAAGAACCAAAGCCCTGGGAGTCAGCCAAACCAGTGACCCATCAAAAGTTAGGGACTATGCAGATGGAATTATGGACCCAATTCCACAAAGAGCTAGCCCTAAGAACCTCAGAGAAGGTGCACACCAAAGGTTCCTATAAAGAGCTCAAGCAAGGTAATATGAAACATTCTAGATGAGGATTTGGACCTCCTAACTTGCTCAATTCATTGTCTCGACTGTGCGCCCATGTCTGGATATAATTGAGCTATGTGCAAACTTGCTCCATCCATAATCGTGCTCCATCTAGCAAGGCCCCTTCATGCTACAAGTCACCCCTCAAGTGATTAGGAACATGCTTACCCTACAATACGATGAAACTACCACCTTCCCTACTATTGAAAGGGCACATAGGACATGGGCAAATGTCAATACTCAAGCCAGGTTTCTGAGGTCTGAGTTGCAAATAAAAAATGATGACACAACGGTGCCTATGCTCCCTAATTTAAGGACTCAATTCACACCCGCTAGCCAAGATGCATTGTCAATGATGGCTCTCATCTTTAGCATGAAGGATGATGCAGTGGTATACACAGAGCAAATGGCCATCCTATTTAGGCTAAAAATAGTTGACAAGATGCAAGAGTAGCATCTTGACTTCTCCAAGCACCTTGCCTTCTCGATGGTCGAGCAGCTGACCCAATTCAGGGCATAAGGAATATTTAGGTATTCCTCCTTTCTATTCCATCTCATTCTACACCAAAACCCTGACCTTTTCTCTTAATTTATGAGCCTCAACATATATGACCCAACCTTCGACCCCAAAAGAACCATCCCTATATCCGCATGGACACACATTTTATCAAAAACCAGTGACACATATGACTTTTGGGAATTATTTGTCACCCCTATTCTTCATTGCCTCAGCCCTAAGCCTGTTATAAATAGGTTATTCCCAAGTGTCACTAACCTCCTAGTTAGCTATCCCATCCCATGTGATTACTATTTTCGGGCCCATCACACGACCTTAAGGGTCCATAGATTTTGTGGGGAGTTAGTATTGCTACCAAAAGTTTTGACTCCTTAGTTAGCATTCCTGGAAATTTCCAGGCAAGTGTCTATGGTGGACAATGAATACGGTTCTGGAAAGAAGAAGAGGAGAATGTACAATCTCTCATGGATGGTAGGTAATGTAAGCCTGGAGGCCAAAGAAGCTGAGATCATGTTGCTAAAGAAGCTGACCTCCTTGGGCTTCCTATTGATAGAAGACAAGTGGGTTTATGACCTAATGGATTACATAGCTGACTTAGTAAGGACAAACCAAATTGGAACCAGGATTGTGCATGAAAGCCACCCCTATTGGGAAACCAGGAAAAATCCTATGGAAGACACCCCTAGTCTCTATGTTGAGTTAACAGACTTGCCTCTCCCACCAAATAGGCCATGGGAGACCTTTTATGATAAATAGAGGGAGTATGATCCTAAGGCCAGGATGACCTCTGGATTGAGAAGAACACTAAGGAACAAAGGTTGGGATGCAGAGAAAATTGAAGCCTATTGGAGATATAGGCAAGAAATCTCCCAAACCACCCATACTTTTAGTGGCATGGACTCAAATGAAAGGTGGGAAGAACTTTGGGATGAATGGCATCCATCCCCTATTTTTAGCTCAAACACAAGCCCAACACCGACACTCAGGGTAAAGCAGGAAGCTACAGTAGGTCCAAACCAATAGCTGTAGACTTCAGAGCAAGCTAAAACTACCACAAAACAAGCTACAGCTACCATAGAGCATTAAAGAAGTGTGGCATCCACACCCCCACAAGCTTCTACATTAGCAAGAAAAATTGAAGTCCCTAGTTCCCCATAAACACCATCAGAAACAACAGAAGTAGAGGGTAAACAAACACAGCCTGAGGTAGAGACACCTAGAAAAAGGAGAAGGGTGCAGTTCCAATTAGATCTAGAGGAGGAGGAAACTTCAACACAGACCACAACAACCTCCTCGCAGGTAAGTATTCCTCCCCCTCCTCCCTCTCAACCTATTCCCCACCCTACTGGTGTAGTGCCTTCATCCAGCCAAGTGGCATCTCCTACCACTGTTGTCATTCCCATCTCACGAGATGCTCCCTCATTAGCACCTCAAGCCCTCACATTACCCAAATTTTCCCTTTCCATTCCTAGAAAGATGCCCTTATAACTCACCCCTACACAACCAATGGCTCTCCAATCTAGCCTGCCACAAGGATTTCCTTTTGTAGGGGGACATATTACGTCCCCTTCCACCTTCCAAACATAGGTTGATGCTGTTATGAGGGTAAGAGAAGCCCAATTGGAGAAGAAGAGGAGTAAAGAAAATAAATCACCAGCGGTCCCACATTTGAGGTCACAATTCGATCCCATCCAATATCAGCTAATGATGACCCATTTATCACCCAATGTTGATAGGCTGAGTGAGCAAATGCAGCTAGAGGACTACACTATGAACATAGTGGCCATAGACATGTCCCTATTTAGGCCTTAAGATAGAGTCAAGCTACTAACTGAATCCACTTTTGTGGTCACAAAAGATTACTTAAAGAAATCAAGGAGATTGCAAAAGATGGAGGCTGATTTGGCCCAGGAGAAGGCAAACTATAGTAATTTGCCTGAACAAATAAACCAAAAGGATAATGAGATAGCTAGTCTATGAAAATAGTTACAAGATACTATTTCCCTCTAGACTCAATGGGAAATTTAGGCCCAAAGTGATTCTTTAAAGGTAGAGCTTGTGCTCGTGAAAGATGCAACTATAGCTCTAAGGCAAGAAAACACAACATTATAGGGAAGAGTCAAAGGACTCCAACTATAGGTTACCCAATCACAGCAAGGGATGCTAGAAGAATAAAACAAGGTTGTAGCTTTTCAAGTCCAGCTCCAAGCTAAGCAACAGAGGACCACATAACTAATAATTGAGCTGGCCAACAGACCTAGAGGTGGCAGAGTTAGGCAATTAGTGAAGGAGCTCTATGAGTCAGCATGGGCAAGGATCTCTTTTGAGATTATCCAGCTCAAGCCACTTTTCACCTTCCTACATAACACATAAAAGCTATGCAAAAGAGTAGAAAATATAGTGCAGAGCACTCTGGCCTCAATCTCTCAGAGAGTCACCGACTCTCATTCATTACTGGAAAAGCTCTATAGCTCAAGGGATGCAGTATTGGTAGTCATGGGGATCCCTGATAGAATGGCCACTGCAAAGTAGATCAATAAAGAGCTCAATCACAATGCCATAGCCAATAGTTGTAGAGGCTGCCTTGATGTCGTGAAGGAAGGCATTGATGAGATGAGGCAACACATTAAAGATTTGGTGCAATTAGGCTTGCCTTCCCCATTTCTAGATGCAAGGATGGTCTTGATGGCCAATCAGTTCCAACCATTACTGCTCGCTAAACAAAGGGACCAGACAATTTTCTAGAGCTTACAAGATGATTCCTTAGTGTCAAAGGTTAAAATTATTTTGATTCCTATTTTTTGGCTAGAATCCAAGCTGAAAGCCACTGCCTAGGTCTTGTAAACCTTCTCACACAAAGATATCATTAGCTTAGACCTGGATTTTGATGATTTGTAGAGCAAACAAGGATTATCTGACCATGAGTTGTCTATCTTCCAAACAGCTCTTTTGAAGCTATAAATTTTGATCAAGCAAGAGTCAGATTCTTTTTGAGTAGGCTCAAAAGTCTTGATGGTCACCAATAACTGTAGAGTAATTTCTTACTCTACACCATATTTAATTTATTTATTTTTGATTCGAGTGCTGCAATTTTGGTTCCTTCACATCTTAGACAAAGCCACAGAGTTTTGAAGCAGAGGACAGGTTTGTTTTGCCTAAGGGTCAAAGTGTAGTGGAGGCTACCAAGTGTCATCCTCAAAGCACGGTTCCTTTTTTCCTTTTGTTCCTTTCATTTTAATTTTGGCCTAAGTATTGGATTCAAGTAGAAGTAGCCAAGTGTCACTTTTCGGGAGACAAAGATGGACATCTGGCCACTTCTGAGGCCCCTTTTGTAGCTTTCCAAAAAATCACAAATCATGCCACGTACCCAGTAGTAGTTAAGTAGAATGCACCATGTGTTAGCATTGACGTATCATAGAGGCACCCGTGCTTCATTCCACCTTTTGACAAAGACTTTTAATGATCCAAGCTTCGAAGCAGTGGAAGCCACCACATGTTGCTTTCCAGGAGACCTTAGTCCAACATTTTTGTTCAAAGTGCATAAAGGCATCATTCATTTTAATAAGTATCAAAGTGCAGTGAAGGCTACCAAGTCTCACCTTCTGGGTCCCTCTCTACTCCATCCCCAAAGAAAGTGGAATGCACCACATACCCCAATAGGAGTAGTGAAGGTCACCACGTGTCAACCTTTGAGGAACCACCTTCGAGCCTAATTTTTGAATAAAGATTGTCGTGGGTCTCAGATGATATTTCAAAGGACTGAGGAAGTATTGAGTGTCAACAAGTGAAGACTACCACGTGCACCCTTCCTTTCTTAAGGGTTGCCAAGGTATAGAATGTAATGAGTTATGTTTTAGTAAAGCTGTAAAGTATCAAGGAAGCAGAGTGCAACATGTGTCAAAGGCGAAGCATTCCTTAATGGAATATAAAGAAAGCAAAAGTAGCCAAGTGTCATCTTCTGATGCTTTCTAGATCAAAAGGAGAGAAATGTCATAGATTGACTAAGTGTCCTCGTTTTCACCTATTTGCTATAATAGAGAGGGAGGGAAAGTAGGCGGAAGTTATTCTTGGTAGATAGAACAGTGCACTGGGTAGATTTTTGGGGCTTATGAGTATTGAAGGCACCGTCTATTTGTCTCCTAATAGTGAAGATAGATTAGACAGTTGAGTGGCCAAAGAGGTGATGGAATGAGGAAGTTTAGGCACGAAGAAAGGTACTAGACATGGATTGCCATGCCACAGTAAGGGCAGTTTATGATAAGACTAAAATGCATCCAAGGCATTGAATGCACTGTCTATTTTGTCTCTTGCAAGTGAGGGATAGAATGAAATTGTGTGGGAAAGGAAATGACACCAAGTGGAATCCAAAGCTATATAAGCAAGATTATAAAATCTAAAAGGGGGAGAAATTTTTGATAGTTTAGACTTCTTGTAATTTCAACCAGTAATATCATTTGCTCTTGTCTTGATTTCTTGAAGTTGTAAAGTTGATATAATCATGCATGTTTTTGTGCCCTTTATGTGGCTAAATGAATTAAGGGAATTTAAGCTCCACACCTTGGTTGGTGTTATCTGTGTCATTTACATAGTAGTCTATGCTGTAGATTTGCTAGTGTTATGATTGGAAATGTTATTTGCTTTTGTCACATTTTTTGGAATCTAAAGTTCTACATAACTATGCATGACTTCTATGCCTCTTATGTGATTGAAGGGTTCTATTAAGAAGATTGAACACTATGCCTTTGTTGACAATTCCTATATCTCAGCAAAAGACTCCCTTGTTGTGAGCCTCTATTTCTATTATTCTAGTCATTTACATTGATCATGCACCTGTCTGCTCTTAAATGTAATTGAATCATATAATAGTTTCTCTATGCTCAAGTTAGGATTAGGATTAATCTCAGGTGCATCACCATAGTTAGGTTTTAATTCTTGCATTTTGTGTTTCTGTTTAGTTCCTATCCCTTTTCCCCAACACCTATAAAACATAAGAGACCAGCTTCTTTAAAACCTGGAGGTTGTTTCAAGACGCACTGTCCCATAGCTTGAAACTTCCCATTGTTGATTGGCTAAGACCTAGTGCAATTTTATGCCATCAATAGAACCATCTGATGCATTCCTTATTTTATTCAAGTAACAGTTGAATGTGCTCTTCTAGACATGAAATCTGAATAACCTCATCACCATCTGAACTATCATAATCTTATGTAAGTATATCAAAATTAATTAGAGAATAGAATTGATGAGTTATTAGGTGAAATTAAGAGGTTTTTTCTTGGATTGTGTTAGGGGGATCAATTTTCTAATTTTCTATTATAGCCTTTTGGAAAGTGAACAACCCTTCTATTTATTTTGGATGGAGGCAAGATAATCAATCTTCTACCAGAATGGCTTCTGTGAAATCCATGGCCATATTATGTGAAACATACATCCTTGAAAAAATGGTAATTAAGAGGTATAGACATGAAAATACAAATCTCAACCAATTACTTCAAGCGGTTTAAGACTGAAAAAGACTCTTTTAAAACTCTTTTGAAACATGAAGTTAAAGTCTCTAACTAGCTCATGAGATTCTCTTCTAATCATAATAAATAATTGTAACAAAATGTGAGCATTAATCATTTGACCAAATTGAAGAAAACATATATTTTCAAATTTACTCTAGCTGGTAATAGAATTAAGTACTAACCATGAAAACTAATCATATGCTTCTTACTTTAAAGTAAAAGGAAACAATTTACATGCAACATCTTAATATTTGACATTTAAGACATACATAGAAAAATTATAAGCCATGAGATTCTCTTCAACAATTATTAATCTTTCATTCTAGAATCTTGAAAGAAACACAAAGGGATTCTTAGGGAATGCATGCTGAATACCTAGGATGTTTATGGATGATTCACCAAGATAAGACATGGTGATGGCCTTGAGATTTAATGAAATAGTGATATGCTACAAAGGTATGGAATAATACATGAAACACGCTTATCCATAGGGTTATATTCCTCCCATGCCTCAACAAGTGATACAATAAGGGAAAAGACCCTAAATCTAGACCTTGTGATACTTGTAGTGGGGTCTAGGTTGATTTCAAATAGATAACTATCAAAAGACAAAATAAAAAGTAATAATAATTATCAAGAATAAACTAATGAAAACACTAGCACTCATTCTAACATCATTTTTTGTTGGTATCAATTTGTGACCGTCTCAAAATACACCCATGAGATTGAGTAATTCAAAGATGACAAAGGGAGGCATTAACACATGGTAAGAATGTCCCCTCATTAATTTTAGGATTGATGTTGCCTCAGTCAAAGGATGGAGCCATGTGATTAAGTTTACTCTAAGAGAAACAATTACCACCACCATAGGCTCAATTGATGTGAGAATTAATGTTAATTTAATCACCTAATTTCTAATTAATTACCTAAATCTTATTGTGTACTTGATTCAATTGATCAAATAATTAAGATCTACTTCACTAAAATTCATTTTATTATCTAAACTAGGGTAGGACATCATCCAAAAAAAGAGTAAAAAGGAGAGAGAGGGTATGGTAAAAAAGAGAGGGTGTATTTGATAGGAATGAGCCTCTTGATGCCAAGGAATAGAAAACATGACTAACCATAGTTATATCATTGTGTTTCTGGTCTAGAAATTACACAAACTATATCCACTCAATTAGAAAGCTTCTAAAGAAAATTGTGAAAGCCATTGATCCATTGAATAAATTTTAAATATAGCCTATATTGCATTATATAGCTATTTCACATAATGAATGAAATAAGATTAAATAAAAACATGAAAAAATCCAAAATACTAGTTATGATAGTTGTTGCACAACATAACTAAGACAACCATATGCAAACAAACACATTAACAATCCTATCACCAATAACAAGCTAAATCAAGAGACTAGAGACATTGGATGAACAAAATATAATAAAATTTATATTCAACATTATAAAAACATTGTGTTATAATCAATATCCCCTTGACACACAGTCAAGGCGAAAACACCAAGGGAAGGTAGGTGAAATCTTGGCACCATCCCAATAATACTTCAACCCCAAAAGTCTCATCTTCTTACAATGGAAATACAACCCCATTAAATAGACAATTCAAGGAGATCATGGCCTTGTCTTCCATCTCAACCCACTACCAGGGTAGTTATAAATATTTAATAATACTTTAGACTTGTCATTGAGATTCATGATTCTACGATAGATTTGGAGACATACCCACTACAAAAATTAAACCATACTTCTCTAAAATATATATTTTATCCTTTATATCCTCTTTGTATTATTATCTAAGTTATAACTTGATATTCCATCATTTGTAAATTTAATGGCCTTGATGGCCGAATGGGTCATCAGTCTTAGTTCCATCACTTTTATGATGCTATCACTGCCCCATGGCTTTTTATCAACTTCAATTTCCTTTTCCTTTGCTAGGCTATTATATTTACTTATTGGAATCCACTTGTCCACTTGGTATCTTGTCATCATCCCTAGGATTTACTTTGATACCCTTCCTTTATCATCATTAAGGTCACATGGATTCTTCTTAGCTTCCTAGAATCTTTAGTATGGGCTTACTTAGTCATCAACATGTGGCCTTTCCTAGGCCTCTCGAGCTCTTTATGATTTGTTATTGTAATACCCTTGAGGTTTTGAGGTTAATGCCTTAATGTCTCCAAGTTACCAAGCTTTTGATAAGGTACCAGGTGGATTTTTTTGGGATGCTAGGGATTTAGAAGGACTTAGTTGTTCTTCCAAAATATTTGGATATAAATTTGCATGTAAAAAATATTTAGATGTGTGGAAGAATTTGAGAGTCCCTAGAAATATTGGAAAACCTATGAGAAAACAAGAAAATTGACTAAGTCAAAATTTCAAGAAGGCCAACTCCTTGCCAAGTGAAAATTCATGTGACAAGTAATGAATCAATATTGAAATTGAAACCATTAATTCACATAAACAAATATTTAATCCCAAAAATTCAAAGATAAATTATATATAAAAATGATAAAACAATCTAAAACAAAGGGGCAATAGACTTTATTCACATTCAAATAACATCATGATTATTAAATATTTGGCTAAGGATTGCATAGTGAGATGTACAAGTTGTGATCTAATTGATGTTTACCAAATATTCATGTCATTTTACTATGAAATAGTGTAATCATGAGTTGCATTATTAAAAGGAAGCCATGTAAAATTCTCAAAATATAGATAAACTTGCATAAAGCCTAGGTTTAACATTCAAATGAGTGAATACTAAATAATTTTATTATTAACTAAAGATTTCAAGGCTTAGTATAAACCTAGAAGTTAGACTTTGATTTTCATATATGAAATATTAGACTGAACTAAATAAAATTTAAAGACATTAGAAATAAGCATGAATAGTCATTTGTAACATATCATCTAACAAACTATCAATTAAGGAAGGGTTGAAGTAAACACAACAAACTAACTTTAAAGAGACCCTCTAGACTAAGTAAATTAAGATTTAGTCAAAAAGAAAGGATGTCCTTATTTACAATATAAAAATGAGGTGTGTTGTGCAATCACACAATAATAATTATACTCTAGTGTTATAGTAATTTCATTACAAGTGGTATTAGAGCTTTAATTTGGGTAAAAATGTAGTCGAACCCCTAATTTTTAAGAATCATCTATATCTTCAAAATGATTTCAAAAATTTCTATAATTTTATTATTGAAGTTGGTGAATCATTCAAGAAAGCTACTATTTAAAAAATAATCGTTTATACTTCTTGTCTTTTGATCCACAAGATCTTAACATTTTTATTTTAACTTGACCCTTTTAAATTGAAGTATTTTTTCTTCAGAGGTTTGAACTGGTGTTGGATCTACATGCAAGAAATATTTAATTATCATGCCAAATTTATATAAGGGTTGTTATCAAATAACATCAACATCCCAATAATTGTTTTGGCATTCTTACTCAACCCATTCAATCAAAAGTTGAACTTCATCCTCATATTATTTTAAAAATACATGATCCCTCTTCATTCCCTTTTACAATTACTTCATAATTCAACACTCTTACTACTTAATAACTTTAAAAACACTAACTCAGAAACTATTTTTATCATCTTCTAAGATTTTCCACATTTAATTTTAAATCCTATTCATCACCGAGTTTCTCATCTTTTCCCTTAGCTTTAAAAAACTTCTTCATAGGGAGTTTGAACTCTAATGACTAAATATGACTATTAAAAATAGCCTCAAAATTTCTCAATTCCTTATTTGTTACATTCTATTAATAAATAATCCCCATGGATAACCCTAAAGATGTTATTTATATAATGATAATTTATTTCCTTGTGAAATGTAAACTATGTATCTATCGTGCATCATCTGATTACAACTTGTGCAATGTTTTCTCCATTTTTCATCCCTCCTTGTGCATCACCTTCATAAATATTTATTTTTATTCTTGTTGAGAATCCATCCTTGGATTAGTGATTACACTCTTCAAATTTTCTTATGCTTCCATTCCTTTCATGGGATATCTTTTGTATTAACCTCTTTCTGTGTAGTTGTATTCATATCTTATTGTGTAACATATTATTTCTTTATGGGCCTTTAACTCCTACTAGAGAGATTGGGTGAATAATCCCTTGGATAATAATAAAAATTGTACTAGTAACTTAAGGGCTTAAATTAGTATTAATAATTTTGGATTTTCCAAGTCTATCAATGCTTCTTTGAGTATCTTGCACATCAATAGTAGTTCCCCCAATGGTGCTCAATTTAAATTCCTGTTCATGTCTTTCTTAAAAATTTTATTCATCCTTAAACAAATTCTATTTGAATTAGATTTAGGGTTGTACCTGACACTTTTGGTCTAAACAATTTCCTAATTACATATATTGATAGTGTATTTCCCTTACTATCTATCAAAATTTATTTTCCTTTTCCCAACAAATTTTTGTTGTTTTATTTTATTTCATCTCTCTCATGTGCAACATGTTTATAAATCATTGGTAAGATTTAAAATGGTATGATTTGTATTGTTTTCATTGGTTTTATACCCTTATTATTCAATGTCATCAACACATTTGTGATGTTATATTATAATTTCACCACTTTCCCAAACTAAGGTGGTTTGATATCTAAGATTTAATTATCCAAATCCTCATCCTTAGATAATTTTGATTTACCTAGAGTTTTATACCTCCTCCTTGGTTCACACACATATATACATTGTTGGTATTTTCATGTATCTCACTTTTTTTAACATGTACTCAAAATACCATGCAATGAATACATTTGTAAAATTATCCCAACTTGACCATTGTCTATCCTTAGTCTTAATTGTTTCCAATAAGTAATGTGTCATTAAAAATACACAATGAAACCTTTATACCATATAATTATATTTTTTTGTATTCTTTAGTTTTATTTAAATGATTCCTCCATGAAATGATACCACACTTTCATCTTTTTCCTATAGACATCTGTCATCTAATGAATACACGTGTATGTTCTATATACACCAATATTTTTCACCTTTATCTTTTATTGATGATCTCTATTTCAAGACTCTTTGGCTTATCAATATACCCTAGTTTACATCCTAAGGAGTACATGAGGAAAGGGGTGGGGTTATCTCATGACACTATGATATTTGTTTTTTGATACTACCCAATCATACCCACATCATTGCTAACTTGGCCTCCAGCAAGTCTCTTTTCCCTATTCCTTCTCCGTATCCTTTTAATCAATTGTTTAGTCTCCCTTTATTTCCTATTGTTGTTATAATAGTTTTTCATTTTTCCTTTTAATTTAATTTTCTACTAAAAACTTAAAGAAATGCAAGGTTTATGAAGAATACCTGGAGATATTAATATGGTTTCACACTTCTTGAATCGAATGAATGAGGGAACTTCTTTTTGGTTTAAAAGAATAACCTCCACATAATAAGATAACTTGGATAAAATATATTAATAGATAAATAAGTGAGCTGTTTGGTTAGGAACCAGTCCCAAGAAGTTATGAACTTCCTTAAGTGGATGTCATCTCCCTATTTTCATAATTAAGTGGATAAATAAACACTAAAATTACAAATGATAAAGATGAGATAATATGCAATAACAAAGTGATTATGAATTAATCTTCATTTAAACTATGAATGTAAGCAAAGTATTCATCCTGATAAGTTATAGAAACATGCACATCTTCTTGTATAACATATAGTTGGCTAGAAGTGGCTTCAATTGAGGGAGAGTAAATAATGGAACAAAGTGTTAAATTGAAGGCTATATCACTTTGGTTGGATAAAAAGGGTTGAGAGATGATGGGCAGATCAATGATATTAATGACATCATGCAAAATTCTAGGCAGAGTCATCTACACATTAATTCCATGTTTTAAAAGATATAAGATTAAATTAGAATAGATTCAATACAAAGTTATAATATTACAAGGCTTGGGTTTTAAAATAGAGTTCAATGATTGAAATTGATCCTATAGAATTGGTGTTGATTCAGATGAATTGACAATGATTATATTCAATATACACCAAATTAAAAATAGAAAGCTATAAGGTGATAGAGGATAATGTTAAAGGAAAATAGGGATGTTTGTTGTGTTCTAATATAGGGATGTGTATACACATATTTTTTTTTAACTTTTATTGATTACTGACACTTTGTATCTTATAGGAACCTATTGAGTCTCAATCTCTCTGAGTGCATGCCCTGAGGGGTGCATCAAGAAAGGGGTGGGTAGACCATTGGTGCTTTGTAAAATTGTTGTCTCCTTTTCCACTTTTCATATACATACTTTTATCCTAAAACCATTTAACCTAAGCTTATTATTCTCATTCCTACCCATTCTTATCATTGTCATGCTTTATCCCTCCTTTTTTTGCCTTAACACCCTTTTGGACAGTCAACTATACTTGGTCAACTAGGTTGACCCTATACAGTTTACGGGTATTTTTCACTCTTTGAGTTTGTTAGCCCATCGACTGACCTAGATCATACCTAATGAATTATCCCTGAAAACATATAGGGTTAACTAGGTTGACCCTATACAACTAACATTTTTAAGAGGATTTAGATCAAGATCCACCTATATATACAAGTTAATTTCCAACCATTTGTAAGAATAAAGGCGAAGAAGAATAAGTGTGAATGAACATATGCTTATTGACCATTCTAAATGAGGAATAAAGCTTAGGGTTATATAATTTCTTTGAAGATAGGGATCTTGTCTTGTGGATAAGTATTTTGGATGGATAGACAGGTTTTGTAGCATATATCTGATTTATCTTTATTATCCTTACATACCAAAATAATCTCTTGAAAATCACCTTGGCCAATCGAGAAATTGAGGCTCAGTGGGTTAATCTTCAAGGTAAGCATTCCCAACTTTATTTCTCCTTTATAAGATTAGATATATAACATAATTGTGCTTCTATTCTAATGCATTAGGATTTCATATACATTAACATGAGTATATGTCTTCTATGCATGTTTAGTATAGTTATTTGTTTTGTTTTTAATCCCCACTTTATGCCACAAGATTTGGTGTGCACTCGATTGGATTTGATTTATTATTTATTACAATAGGAGAATATTAAACCTTAGGAATATTTTAGGGTTATTGTGTGATTATGTTATATTATAATTTTTGGAACCCTACCTCACATGGTGTATTGTGATAAGTGATCCCCTAATCAGGGCTAGAAAATACCCATATTGGTCATGCTCCCACTTAAAAAATGTATTCCCCATTGGAAGTGTAGGTATGCTATGTCTTCTCTGAGCCAAGATCAATTTATTATCATGATGCATTTCTGATTACATACATTCTAGTGAACCTAATGTGAAACTAACCCTTACAAGATTTATTTCACTTTCTTTATTCTTTTTAGCATTATTTTTTATCATATATCTATCATAGTGGATCAAATTTATTGACCTATTTATAATCTCTATGTGTAGGTTTTTAGGAATAGGAAATTGGATCGACTCAAATGACCTAGTACAAGGTTTTAGACTTCTAGACTTCTAGTTCAGACTACTAGGTCAACCTAGTCAACCCTATATACTTTAAAGCATTCATATTCAACTACTAGGTTGACCCAATTGACCTTGTACATTCTAGATACTTAGGAATAGGATTCTACAAAGCTTGATCAACCCACTAGACCTAGTTAGTAGAGTTTTCAAGCATATTCTGAGGTTCTTGACTATCAATTTTTATTTTCAGCATCTCTGATCCACCAAGGTACATTTATATCTCTCTATATCCTTTTTTTATATCTTTCATTTCATAGTTTGAAATCTTCAAAACTATCCTTGCACAGTCAAATAGATTGACCCTATCAAATTAGGTCTATGTTCTATGTGCTATCTGAATAACTAGGTCAACCTTGGCTAACCCTGTTCATTTTCAGACCTTACTTTCATAATACAATTTTGACCCTATCAACCTTATTATATATTTTGGGCATATAGTGTCAACACTATACCTTGTTTCAAGTTATAATTAATCTCTATATGATTGTAATTAGTTCACACCTTTCTTTTATTATTAATTGCATGCTTATAATAGTTTACATAGTTTAATTAATGGGTTTTTTATTAAATGTTTAGTTTCACTATTTTTATTTTATTTACACATGACCAAATCATAAAATATAAACAAGCACTTTAAAATTTGTTTACCTAAGGATAACTTACTTAGATTTCATCACCAAAGGGGAAGCTGACTTGATACTCTAGTCAAGTATAAAACATGGTTAATGGTATATTATGGCTAATCACCTGACACCCTTATCATTGTGGTGTGTGAAATGAGGGGGGTAGGCCCTAATACCAAGCCTATAATATTTCCACTATAGTCCCTTTCATCCCAAACTACCTAAAACCATCCTTAGATTACTGTCTAGTTTCTTGCTTACAGCCAACTTCCCATCACATTTAAAACCATATTCAAACTAATCTAATAAAGTTCTTAGGTTGACCAATTAGTTAGCTCTTTACTTGTCAAGTTGATTTCTTTCTCTTTTCTCAATTATGTGTGTAAAAAATTGCATTAGCTACTTTAGTACAAGGTTTTGTATTATGTTTTTCAATTGGATTGGACAACATTGATCTAATTGATCATTTATTTCCCTTCAATTCTTAATTTCTTAGATTAGGTACAAAAATTGTCTTGTTTCAGTTCACAACTTGTTATAAACTTTCTTTTCTTTCCTATTTTTTGTACTAGGTCAACCCAGTCAAACCTATACCTTTTTATAGCCTCTGTGCACTATAAAATATTTACCTAATTTACCCTATACTATTTGCAACCTCTTTTACCTCTTTTTAAATCTCTTGTTCACTGTACTAGATCAACCTAATTGACCCTAACTATTTTGTAGTCCCTATTTCTATGCTAGGTCGACCCAGTCAACCCTGTACTATTTTAGTCACTTCTTGGTTATTTTATTTCTCATATTTATTCCTTTCCCTTCATCAAGAAATTTTTACTTGATAGTAACATTGAGTTGCAGTTAATAGACATGATAAACTTTACCAATCCTCATAGAGTCTCCCATAAATAGAGTAGGGCTCCTATATTAGATGCTAGTAATGTTTATATTTCCACTCACAAAATAAACTATGGGACCCATCCTAATACCTATTTGTAGATTAATTATCCTCTTTTCATAGAGGACCAACTTGAGTTAGAGTATACTCCTAAAATACTTTTCTTTATCTCTGAATTTCCTCAACATCAAGGAAATGATCCTTCTACCATTTATGATCTTATGATTAGTGGTCAAGTTGAATAGCATCATTCACCTAATCCTACATTCTAAAATGTATTTGGGGGTACCAATTTATTTTATTCTTAGTCTCTTCCTTAGATTATGACCCCTTCTCATACCATGACCTCTTCTTCTCTAACTTCTTCCACCTTCATGCCTAGTATCTCAACTAACATGGCAAATTTGACATCTAGTGGGCCTCTCTTGAGATTCACTATCCTTAATCCATCTAATAGTGTTTCATTTTCTCCCTAAATAAATAATTATTTTATTACTTCTTCCTCTCAACCATTCACTATCCATCTTTTACTACACAAGCAAATTTTTCCACTAGTGCATCACACTCCCATATTATTCTCAAGTTCCTATCAACACTAATAGTGGTATCCAAGACACTAATACTAATACTAATTCCAACCCTAATTATTCTAACAATGTTAATCAAACACATAAACTATTTTTACAAACACTTAATCAAATGAATACATTTCAAGATTATAACATAAATCAAATGATGAGAATGCAAAATCACCATCTCCACCTTCAATCTCATCCACAACTAATGGCTTGGGGCACACATAACCAAAATATTCCCCCACCTCCTCTTCAATATTATCAAGGAAATCTATTCCTCAACTTCATTTAGTTAAAAAAACCATAAAGCATCTACAAAATGAGCCTCTCACTACTCAAATTGCTAACATTAACATAGGAGGTATAACGCCTATAATTTATTATAATAGATCAACTGATCCTACCCTTCATCTTAAGACATTTGGAATAATTTATAAGGGTTGGGTCAAATTAAATACCTTTTATACTATAAATATCCTTGACAAAACCCTCAAAAGTGATGCCTTGGATTGGTATAATCAACTTAGACCACATTTCATTACTAGTTTGGAGGATTTAGTGAATTCTTTAGTGCAAGAATTCCAAACTAGTGATCTTCCTAAAAACACTTTGGCCCATTTCATAAATTTCAAACAAAACAAAAATGAAACTGTGCAAGTCTTTGTTAAAATATAGAATACTTTTTCAAATAAATGTGAACATAACATGGCCGATGATAATATTTTCCATCTCTTTACCAATTCCCTCTTTCCTAAATTACAATATCGAGTCTGCACTCTCTCTCCACATACCTTGGAAGAGGCTATTGACCAAGTTAAACATCAAGATTTCCTAATGCATCAATTTGAGTCACCCCAACCTTCTACATGTCCTTGTCTATTACTAAATAACTAAAAATGCAATATTACCAATAATGGTTTTATAGATTCTTATGACACCATTCATAATGTTTAAGCTATCGTTCCTAACCAATCTTCAAAACTAGATCCCCATTCTAAATAATATACTAATCCTCATTTATCTTCACTAAATAACATCAACATTCATAAAACTCTATCCTCAACTAAATTTCTTAAGTGTCTACCTAGGTCTCTTCCAAAAGAGCTTGACCTTACTCATCCTATGAAATCTTGGTATGATCCTAACAAGTTTTGTTGGTTTCATGATAGTTGGGGTCATTCTCATGAGACTTGTAGACAACTTTGTAATTTAGCTATGGATTTTATTTTTGGTCATAATTTTGATCATGATTCCATCATTTGCATGCATCAAAAAGATTATGAGAATGATCTTAAAGACTATAAAAAACATGACAAAATTCAAGCCTTGCATAAAGCAAATGCTCATTTGGCTATCTACAAAGACCCTATCCCTAATAATCAATTAATTCAGGACACCCAAGACAAGCCCACCCCTTCCACCAACAATTTAGAAAGTCTTATTGAACCAACTTCAGAAGATAATGTGGTTAACACGACTAATATGTGAATGGTGGTGGATTTAATTGATTCATAGCCTATCTACACTCCTCCTTTATCTAGAATTTATCGTGTTATCCATGATCCTTCTCCAACTCATTTAAATGAGTTGGGGCACGAAGATATTATAACCTTTGATGATATAATTTATGATTCTCCCTTGGATAACACTTCCCATTCTATTTCTACCACTTTTCCATCATCTTTTAATACTAATAATAATCAAGCTTCTACTAACACTTATTATACCATTTTTCCAAATCAACTTAAACCAACTACTTCATCATCACAACATGATTTATAACCTTGTCCCAAATCTTATTCTTCTTTTTCTTACTAACAAAAAATCAAATTCACTTTGGCTTCTCCTTTCAAGGACCTTCTTAACCATTATGTAGCTATATCTAACAACATTCTTATGGGTTATGATGAGTGGGATCCCATTGCGGAGCTCACTAATCTCCCATCCCAAATTATGTTCCTTGAGCTTATGAGGACTTCTCCATGTGATAGAAATAATCTTAAGCAAATACTATTAGAGATGAATGTCCTTCATCCTCCTCTAATAGGATAGAAGGAAACTTTATCTAGATCTAAGGATATTATATTACAATGATGTGAATAGTTGTCTATCAACATTGATGAAACTTTAGACACTTCTCTTTCTTTAAAATTTATTATAGCCTTTATGATTCTTGATGAGATTCTGCTTCATGTAGATGATCCTCCCTTATTTATTAGCATATAAATAAGCAATATCCAAGTTAAGCATACATTTATTGATGAGGGTTATAACACTTACATTGCCTCTCTCAAATTCATTAAGACTCTTGGATATTTAGAATATAATCTCAAGTCTACATGTAGAGCCTACTAAGGATATGATAGAAGGAAAATGCATCCTCTAGGTTGCATGTGGCTTCCCATTAATATCCCACATATCACTATTCATGTGAAGGCAATGCTATTTATTTTTCCACTTTATTATAACATCTTACTTAATAGGCCATAGACTCACTGCATGAGAGCTATTACATTTTTTGACTATAAATGCATTAAATTCACTCATAATGGAACCATTTATAGGATTTGGGATGACACTAACCCTTGGAATTTCAAACAATTCCAAGACCATGGTGTCTTCAAGATTCCTAATCTTGAACCTTTGCCTAACGTTCTATATTGTGAGTCTCAATGTCTCAAATTTCCCATTAATTCAACTTGAGGTTACAATGGATGCCCAAAACTCATTGGGAACATTCCTCATAACCTCTTAGATTTTGATGATGATGAACTTTATGAGATTAACTTAATGATCAAAACTTCTATCTCTTACCTCATATCATCTCACAACTTCTTGTTTCCTTGCAACCTCACTCTCACAAGCCTCTTTGTGATGAAATTCCTATAGTCTTGACCAAGACTAGGCATTCTATTCACCATAATTCATCAGATTATAAGGTCATCCCTACTTATTCATTGATCTTCACACCTCAAATTATGATGATGGCTATTCCTTAGATGATCTATTATTAGGTGGTCTTGTACAAACCCATGATGCCAAGATTGTTCATTATCATTCTTATTTACTTGAGTCTTTTCATGCATCTCATCATTTTCCTTCACTTATAGTTCTTGATTTTTTTATTTTTACCTTTTATCATAGGGTAGAGATGGTGTTGACACCTTCAATTTTTGAAGATCCACATAGGACTATGCTCATAGATCATGCTATGACCAAGACTTACCATTTTACTAGGTACCCTAACCCTCATTGGTGGTTTACCCTTGAGATTAGTGTGAATCTCTTTAGACCTTATGTATATCCTACTCCTCCCTTAGTAGATCTTGCTATAGTCAAGCCTATTTTTTCTCCTACTATTTCTAAGCCTACCCATATTTCTAATTCCATTGCTACTTCCATTGAGCCTAGTTCCATTCCTTCCTCCTCATCACCCTCCCTTGGTGATGGTTTTATTCCTTTGACTAATATGGTTCCATTTCCCACCAAATGGACTGACAAGTCTTTTCCCTATTATTCTACTCCTATTACACCTCCTTTCATGAGTGCTTATACTAAAACCACTCATAAGTGTATCTATTACTTATATGGGATAGATAATCATTATTCCACCCATTATCATAAGTTGTGATAATATATTTATACCTTACATCCTTATTCCACATCATTAGACAAATCCATACCTCGCTCAAAGGTAATTTCTGAATATCTACCCAAGTATGGTGAGGTATATTGTCTATGGCATCTTTGCAGCACCCATCATACTAATCATTGCCACATCCTTCAATAACATCTTAAGGGATCACCTTATAGCCATTATTAAACCTTATACCACTCTTCCCATAGGTCATCCCCATAATAAGAGTCCTCGTTCTTATCCCATGGGTCCACCTCTTGTGGTTTCATCGCCTCCTATGGTCCGTTCACCATCATCTATTCCTCCACCCATGATTCCTTCACCCATGGACCTTCCCTCACATATGGATCCTTCTCCATTGGTGATTATTGCATCTCCTATAGAGCCTACTCCCACACATTCCCCTAACCATCCCTTACCTAATTTCCCTCCTTAACATGATCCATTGAGCATTCTTACTTTTTCTATGGAGGATATTAGAAGAGAAGTATTTTCTCAATATTTATTGATTACTGACGAGACATTATCAATAGTTCATCTTCAGCTTCATAGAGATTTATCCAATATCTTGGATAATGTGTGTGGATAGATTTATCAATGTTTATGAGCACATTCATGGTACTTTCAAATTTTCATTTGGGTTGGACATGTGCTTCAATATTATCTTTATCTATCTATTATATCATTTGACACTGTGCTAAATTTTTCCTTATCATATATGGTGATATTAATTATTGTACTGTATCTTGATTATATTATTATTTATATTTCACATATTATTGTCTTTTTTTATCATTTCTTTCTCCCTTTTTCTTGAGTTTTTCTCAAAACTCTTTTCTTTCCTCTTCATGATTATTTGATTTTTAATCTCCATTTTTCACAATTAATTATCATTGTGACTTGGTTATATATACCTTATTCCCTTTGGTCATTTTATCCCTTTTATCATGTGATAAATTATAAAAAAATATTACTCATTAATATCTCCTTACACTAGTCCACTTTTTGGATCTCCTTTTTTCCTTTGTCCTTTTTTGAAAACTAAGCATATACACAGTTGAGACTTGAGATAACATATTGGTTCATTGTTAAGCCTAATTCTCCTAGTTAGTATTTGTATTTGGTTACTTATATTAATTTATCCTTATCATAAATATAATTTGTGTGTATCACTACATCTCTCATGTTTGGTCATTCCAAATCCATATAGAGGAGGAATCTTAAAAATCCATAAAAAGTTAAAAGACAAATATTTTAAATAAAAGATAATGATACAAAAGGTGAAATTATTCTTAAAAGTCTAATAACACTAAAATACATGATTTAAAGAACATCTCCTTCTTATAGTTGAATCTCAAACTCCATAGTTGGCCTCACTATAAAGCCAAGGTCCTTTGGGGTGTGGTAGTCTAGTTGATTAGAAGAGGAGAATAAAAAATATTTTAGTGCTACCTACTTTCTCACACAAGTACCCAATATTAATAGTAGAATGACAAATCTATAAGGGGTATTAAAGAATGGGGAATGCATCATGGGAAGGTAGGTCCATTTTAATTTTTATTGTACTAATCTGCCTTCATGAATTGATCTTAAAAGTATGCCTATTTGCCTACAAAGCTTTGTATCTATAGTAAATAGGTTTCCTTTATACATAGATGACCATTAGTCACTTAATGTTTTCTCATGTCCTTAGTATGCCTCTTGTCTCCTAAGGTCTTCTCATAAGATTCCCAAGTCTTGATTTTTACATTTTCTTTTTCATTCCCTATATTTCTCATATTTCTTCTTGAGAAATATTATTTTGTCTACTGATCACTCCCCTTGGGATTTCATTTATGAGTTGATTTATAAGACCATGGATAGGACCCGATGTCCCTAATAAATTACCATCTTTTCATTATTATTACCCACATCCTTGATTACCTTGTTTTTCCTATTTATTCCATCCTAGTGGTGTTCTCTTTATGAGTTGCTTTGTAAGACCATGGATAGGACCCAACATTCCTCACAAAATTTTCCAATACGCAAGTCACAGTCCAAAATTACATGTGTCAAATATGAGATAAGATTCGATTTATTATGAAGTTACACATCATTGACATGCTTCCTAGCTTGATTTAGTGTGTTTTATGCTTCATTTCTTTTTCACTTTTATCTTTGTATTTTTTGAGTGCATGTAAGAATACAACCATTTCTTAAATTTTTCATACTTCTCATCTTGAATTAATGTGATCAATTTAAGACTAATATTTTTCCAATTTTATTTTTATTTTATACTTCCCAACATGATTTAGTATAATTGATTGCCTTAACTAATTTGTTTTTATCCCATTTGTGCCCTTTTACATACCTTTCATTTTATTACATTATTGTCATACTTCCCAATGTGAATTAGTATGATTTTATTTGTTTTAATTCTGGTGCAAAAATATTTCATTTTGGTTTAAAAAAAAATCCCCTTTTTCCATCTTGTTTACCATTTCGTGGTTTTTTATACTTAGTCATTTCTTGTTATTACACATTTCCTAGCTTGAAATAGTGTGTAGTACATTTTCTTGATTGATTCAAGTACTTTTTGCCTATTTTTTTTAACCATGCATGTGTCCTACATAATTCTATAAAAGAAACCACATCTCATATATTTCCTAAAGCATATACAAAAAAACTAAAATACATGTGATAGAAAGAAATATATCCAAAACATCCACAACCACAACCATAATAAACAACCATAATGACAACATACACAATCAACATCAATATGCCAAAATGATCCATATATATATATATATCATGAATTTGGTACAAAAAATACAACCATATACAATGATCCATCTCTTTATATCATATTATTCAAAGGAGTCAGATCGAGACCTCAACAGGTACTGTGACTAGGACAAGAGATAGATAGATGGAGCCCAACCATATAGATGGATCATTGTATATGGTTGTATTTGTTGTACCAAATTCATGATATATATATATATATATATATATATATATATATATATATATCATGAATTTGGTACAACAAATACAACCATATACAATGATCCATCTATATGGTTGGGCTCCATCTATCTATCTCTTGTCCTAGTCACAGTACCTATTGAGGTCTTGATCTGACTCCTCTGAATAATATAATATAAAGAGGTAATTTGGGATCTTAGGCCCTTTACATATCCATATAGGTGCACTACTTACACCTATGACTACATCAGTTGGGGCCAAATCTCTATCATTTACATCACTATGGCTAGATGCACATATCTCTCTTTAGCTAGGGCCTACCATGCCCACATCTCTCCTACACCCATATCTACTAGTGGATGCATCTTCTCTCTCTCTCTCTATGCTTGTATCTATCTTACTACCTCCCTAGCTAGTCTAAACTAGCTCACCTAAGTTGGGGTAGATGGTACACTGGGGTCCTCCAATGAATTAGGGTCATATGGCTATAGAGTCTCATCTAGGATGTAATAGAGTGTTCCCTCACTATGGACCCTCATATATCCTCTACATCCTTAGTTATGACTAAAAAACACACTAGATAGATATTAGATAACTGTTATATCTCAAAATATCTCTCTACTTCTAAATAAAAACATAAAGCAATAATTTAACCATATTTTCTTACCTATATGTGTCTCAACTACTATGTTCTCACCATCCATGTGACTGACCAGCACAGTGTCCCCATATACAAAACCTATTAGTACCTCCTCTATAGGCCACCTCCTTAGATCAAATACCTCTTTCATGGATCACATCCATCTCAACCTACACCTGAGTGGTGTCTCTATCATTTATCCCTCATCTAGATCCTCTATTGGCTCATCAAGGATGACATCAATCTTTTTTATCTCCTACTACCTCTGTGAACTTGGAATTTGAATAAGAAGAGGATATTAGTATTGTGTTAGTGAATGAAACCAAATAAAAAAAACACTAAGATAACATCTTCATGACAGTTACTAGGGTGAGCTTAGAAAAATAAATAAATGACAAACATAATTAAAAAGTAAGGAAAAACAACAAGAATTACTTCATCTTCCTTGGATGCTCCAAATGCCTTGTTGTAGTGGCTTGCTTGGCTTATGCTCATGAAGTCTTCATCAAAGGAGGCTTGGCTATCTCCTCTTTTCCTTGGTGCCTTGTGGCTTATGGCTTGGCTTGGCTTGGAATCAATTTGGCATGGTAACACTAGTTTCATGAAACTTTTGGAACCAATCTTGCATTATAACTTTGTACAAATTAAGCTTAAAAATGATGTTCATGGCCTCTCTATTTATAGATTTTCAAGAATGACCAGAATCAACCATAACCATCCATCTCAAGATTAAAATGTTTTATCATGAATTAATTGAATTATGTAATTAAAATCCATAATTATCCTCATCATGAATTTGGAATAAGGGATATTAATGAGGCATGGGAGGTAATAAAGAGGCATGGGAGACACATAATCTTGATATTTGTGGCATTTATGACCCAGGGATCTCTTCCCAAGAAATGAGGTCACCTGATGATGTAGATATTCAATATTCATTTCTAAAAACAAGTTTTTAACAAGTTTCCATGGAATTATTAATTAGGCATTGATTTAGATTAATTAGCTCTTAAGCATGATTAAGCACTTTGTGCACAAATTACTTGAACTGATCAAAATGATTTATTATTGGTCCAAAATTTGACTAGATTGGAATTGGAAGTCAATGTTAGATGCATTGGATCTGTTATCCCATTTAGGATTTTGTCAACACAAGATAGAAAAGACATGTGTCTCGTATAATAAATTTGATATAAAAGAGCAATCCAGAGCACGCAAGTGCAAAATTGGCATTTTGACTTGAAATGATCTGATCAAAGTTAGCTGGCCCATAAATTGCATTACCCCATTTAATGATACTCTAGAAAAAATTGGCACTTGAGTATATCAATTTCAACTTATTTAATATGATTTAGTGTTTTTAGGCCAAATTGTGCACTTTGGTGGAAATTGGTTAAAATCTTAGTTAGAGGTTATCGATAGCTAAATTTAGGTGTCTATAGTTTACCCCTATTTGTAAAGGTGTTTAAATTTATAAGCATAGTTATGTCTTCTCAAATAATGAAAAGGTCCTATATGCCTATCACTATAATGATGATAAACTAACTATATGATGGCTTGCCCCCTTGAGGGAATGGTTGGCACAAGTAGGTCAGCAAACAGTCTCTTGATAAGAAGTGAAATGAGGGGACCAAAGAAAGGAAATATGATGGGGTGAAAACATAATGATTTTGAAAAAGTAGTCAAAATAATTGACAATGCAAGTGGGATGGTGTAAAATGGTTTGTCCAAAGGTGGTTATAAGCATTGTACCTTGATAGTGGTAATGTGGTATGATAACATAATGATTTGCCCAAAGGTGGTTATAATCATTGAGAAGATGGAGATACCCTAGTTAGGATAGACAAACAAGTAAAAAACATACCCCTATATGGGTAGAAAAAGTAAAGTGGTGAAAACACAAAGATTTACCCAAAGGTGGTTATAATCATTGAGAAATATAGGTGGGATGGTGTGCAATGATTTTCCTATAGGTGGTTCTAATCATTAGACCCTGATTATGGAAAATAAGATAAACTTGGTCAATGATGATGATAACTTAACACATAGAGTAATGATGAATTAGAATAACCTACTAGTAGGGAGATGCTCATCCAAACTAATAAAGGTTTAAATTATTTCATGGTTAATTACTCTATTTGGGATATGATTGGGATTAAATTAAGATGCTAATGTTGAAGAGATGTTGATGCCACCATTATTTAATAAACTTCTTGAAGTTGAGGTTTGCTATAACACATGTCAGTAGGCATCATGGTATAAAATCATGAGGACTTGGCCAAAATATGCATAAGGACTAACTCCCATAATCCAATATTCAATATAAAATAATGCACTAATGATAGAAACTATGATGATAATATAAGCATATGAATATAGATAGATTCAAGTGTAAGTGTGGGCAAGGAATCACCTAATGAACACACATAAAATGAATCAAGGCAATAGTGTTGAAATCAAACAAACAAGCACATAAACAAGACAACAAAGAAACAAATAAAGAAACACTCAATAAAAACCAATACAAACATTGCCCCTAGAAAATAGGTGACAACTTAACAAATGACAAAATGGGGGAATAGAAGAAAAGAAAGGGGGTGGTTGAGCTATCTCCATATGTAGTAGGCAAGTGGATGCTACCTACATAGTTCCATGGATGTAATATCTAACACAAACTTTAGGCCAAATATAGTTCTCCCAAAAAATGGGAAGAATGTGATAACTAATGAAAACAAACAGAATGGATGTGATAGAAGAAGAGGAATAGTCTTGAAAAATGGCAAGTGCATGAGAGAAAAGGCCAAAAAGGATGGAGAAACTAAGTGACAAGTAGTTTTCATACAACTTAGTAAGGCTGTTGAGAATCCTTAAGGCAAAGAAGTGATCAAATGTTTTTGGTTGTTTCTAATGATTTTACAAATGTTTTTGGAATTTTGGAAGTATCTCAACTCAATCAAGAATGATGATAAACTAAATGGTTCAAGCTCACAAAATGGTGAGAACATTCAAACTTAAGTTTCTCACAAAATGGCAAGAGTGTTCAAACTTAGGTTGCTCATAAAATGGCAAGAGTGTGGTGGAAAGGGTGACTAAGCTGACCTCAATAAGTATCAAGCACTACCTACATAATCCTAGAGAGGACCTCAAGTCACTATAGTTCCACCCTATAATGGAGGAATTTGACTAGTGTAGTAGTCAATTCAAATAAAAAAAGTATAGGTGGTAAATGTAGACACCTAAAATTGGCCACCGATAACTTCCAACCAAGCTTTTGACTAGTCTCCACCTAAAATACACAATTTGGCCTAAAAATACTAAAACATGCTAAATGATGTAAAATTGACATATTCAAATGCTAATTTTTGCTAGGGTATCTCTAAATGAGGAAATGAAATTGATGGGACAACTAACTTTGATCAATTCATTTCAAGTCAAAATGCTAAATTTGCACCTACATGCTTTGGACTGCTCTATCCTATCAAAGTTTTTACACAAGAATTGTGCCTTTGTTATTTGTTGTTGGAAATATTCTAAATGGGAATACACATCTAATTCATCTAACGTGGACTTCCAATTCAAATCCAATCAAATTTAAGACCAATAATAAGGCATTTTGATCAATTTGAGTAATTTGTGCATAAAGTGCTTAAATCATGTTTAAGAGCTAATTAACCCAAATTAAGGCCTAATCAAGAATTCCATGAAAACTTATTGAATAATTTGTTTTGGAAATAAATATTTAATATCTACATCATCAAGTGACCTAATTTCTTGGGAAGACATCCCTAGGCCATAAATTCCACAAATATCAGGATTCATGCCTCCCATGCCTCATCAATGCCTTCCATGATGCCCTCCATGCCTCTTAATTTCCCCTTCTTCCAATGTCATGATGAGGATAATTACAAAATTAATTCTAAAAATTGAATTAATCCTCAACCAAACATCTCAATCTTGAAATGGATGGTTGACGTTGATTCTGATCAAATCTAAAAATCTATAAATAGGCTTCACAACATCATTTCTAAGCTTAATTATTTGAAAGTTATAATGTAGGATTGGTTCCAAAAAGCTTCAAGAAACTAGTTTTATAATTACAAATTGATTCCAAGCTAAGCTAAGCCACAAGCCAAAGGTATGAAGGAGAGATGGAGGTTGTCAAGCTTTCATTGCCAAAGATTTCATGAGCACAAGCTAAGCAAACCACCACAACAAGTATTTTGGAGCATTCAAAGAAGGTAAAAGAGTTTTATTTTGAATTTTAGTTGTGTGTTTAGTTCATGATTATTAACTAATCTCTCTCTAGTGTCTAGGTTTATAGATGTTATGCTATTAGTGTGTTTATTTCATTTTGTTTTCATTTTGGAACTAACACAATACTAACCTTCCTCTCTTGAGTCAAATTCCTAGATCATAGTAAAAAGGCACAGTATGACATAGGAAGTGGCAAGTTGGTACGTCAAGACTTAATAAATAAATGTTGCTCCTAGTTTTCCCATAGGTGGTTATAAATAGGACACAACATCATAGATTAATGGTACTAATTTTCCTAAAGGTAGTTATAATTAGTAGCAAGACTGGTGATAAAAAAAGAATAATAAATGAAGAATGTAACTATCAAAAATTCTATCATACTACTCTAAAATATGATCTCTATTTGAAGCACTTGAAACAACAACTGATGAAATTGATCAAATTTCTCAATGCTAAAAATGGATAATGAATGGCAAAAACCAAGGTCAAATGGGCTAGGCTTTAGAACACATCTAATTGATAGAATGGAATGGTAAAATAGATAAGGCTAAGAGGATGGATAAGAATCATATTTGTATAAATAAGAATAGTGATAGAATGGCACCATTTATATGGTATTTATAGATAATACACCTTAGTGCTCAAGCATAGTACCACTTGAGGTGAATAATATTCATTGACTCAAAAAGTTCATCTCCATTTGGTATGGCAAGCCTATATGCCCCTAATCCATAATATGTAGTAATGATGAAAGGCCCTATCTAGTTTGGTTTTAATTTAACTTTATGCTTCTTCTCAACCGTGGTATTCTTTTGGTTTTCTTTAAGAACAAGATCACCAAGTTCAAATTTTCTATATTTGACACATCAATTGTAGTGGAATTTGAGTTGGCTATGGTATGCTTAAAGATTATTGAGTGCAGATATGCATTTTTCATCAAGTAGGTCTAGCTCTTATAGGTGAGCTACTAGATATTCATGATCATCAAGGATATGTTTGAAAGATATGCGTAGTGAAGGCAATTCAACCTCAATAGGAAGGATGAATTCAGTACCATAAAAAAGTGAGTATGGAGTGGCTCTTGTAGGATTACAATGGTTGGTATAGTATGTACAAAGAGTAGGGAATATTTTTAGGTTCCAATCATGACTGAAATCATTGAAAATATTTTTGAGCATATTGATAATGGTTTTATTCGATGATTTGGCTTAGCCATTACCTTGAGGGTAATATGCTATAGAAAAATGTTGTGTGATGTTATATTTAGTACATAGTTGGTCTACATCCTTGTTCTTGAATGATCCTCTATTATCAGATATAATGTTAGAGGGGATACCATAGCAGTAAATGACATGGTTGAAGATAAATTTGGAAACTTGCTTTCCAGTCATGTAAGTGATGGGTATAACTTCAACCCACTTAGTGAAATACTCAGTGGTGATAAGGATATCTTTATGGATATCAAATGAAGTGGGGTTGATCTTCCCAATGATTTCAAGTCCCATGTAATAAATGGTCATGGTGTCAACATCAATTTCAAAGTTTATGTTGGGGCATTAATCAAATTAGCATGCCATTGACATTTGTCACACTTATTTATATATGCAACTGTATTTGCATCCATCATGGGCTAATAATAACTAGTATTAAGAGTGTTTTAGATAGGAATAACTCATTATAATGAGATCCACATACTCCTTCATGAAATTCTCTTAATGCCAATTTAGACTCCATTAAAGTTAAATAATGAAGTATAGTTCTATAAAAATTGTGATGGTAAAGGGTAGATCCAAGTAGAGTATAATGAATGGAATGATGAATAAAGGCTTTGGTTTGTTTTTGAGATATGTTAGGTGGTAAAAATTGGTCATGAAGGTAGTTGTAAAGGTCTAAGTACCAGATAGAATTAGGACCAATAATATCATAAATCATTGTAATGGTTGAAGGTTCATGAGCTGGTGTGAACAAATTTCAACAAGGAACTAATATTATCTAGTTTTGTCTATTTTTTAAATCAAAGAGTCGATAGTAGCCATGACATATGCAATTTTATTACTAGCCCTTGGTATATGCTCAAATTGGATATTTTCAATTTACTACTTTAGGGTATTGACCATAGCCTTATATAGAACTAACTTGTCATCTTTGGTTTAAAAATGGTCTGTGACTTGATTGATTATTAATTAAGAATCACCATGAACATTTAAATGAGATATATTCCATTGTACTACCTATCAAAGTCCTATGATAAGTGATTCATACTTAACCATGTTATTTGTACAAGTAAAGTTGATTCTAAATGATTTAGGGATTAGATCCCCATGTGGTGTAATAAATAAGAGACCTACCCCTGATCCATGTGTAGTAAATGAACCATCAAAATATAGCTTCTATTACTACTCCCCAAGAGGTGGGTTAATGATGGTCATTATGGATTTATCAAGAAAATGAAATGTGAGTGGATTTGTGTCTACAAGGGGTGCTTCAACAAGTTGATCTGTAAGGACTTATCCTTTGATTGCCTTGTGATTGATATAATCTATGTCAAACTCACTAAGAAGCATGATCCATTTGACCATTCTACCTTGTAAATATATTTCAGATAATATATACTTAAGCAGATCTACTTTTAAAATGACCATGGTCTTATTATTCAACATGTAATGGCATAGTTTTTGAGTTGTAAAGACCATGGCTAGATAATCTTTTTTAATAGGTACATAGTTATGTTCATATGTGACCAAGGTATGGCTTAGGTAGTATATAACATGATCTTTTATATTGTCATCATGTTGAGCCAAGAGTGCCCCTAGAGCATTATCAGTAGTGGATAGTTATAACAAGAATGCCTTTATCAACATAAGAGGTAATAAAATAGGTGGATTAGCTAAATAGTCCTTGAGTTGCTGAAAATCTATTTGGCAATGATCATCTCAGTGAAATACCACACCCTTATTTATAAGATGTGTAAATGGATGACACTTGTCTGCTAAATAAGAGATGAAGCATTAGATTGATTAGATCTTACCCTACAAAATATGAAGTTACTTTAAATTGGTTGGTGGTGGCATGTCGATTATAACATAGACTTTAGCTAGATCAACTTAAATACCTTTGAAAGACATGATGAAGCCAAGTAATTTTATTGAGGTTACACCAAACACATACTTCTTTGGGTTGAGTCTGGCTTTGTACTCTCATAATATTTCAAATATCTTATGTAGCACTATTGGATGGTTGGCCTTGGTTTTGGATTTTCCTAATATATCATTGACGTAGTCTTCAACAATATCATGCATCATATAATAGAATATGATAGTCATGGCCCTTTGATATGTAGCTCCAACATTATTAAGACCAAATGACATTACTTGATAATAAAATATTCCCCATGGAGTGGTGAACACTATTTTATGTTGGTCTTCTAGTGTTATTCTAATCTGGTTGTATCTTGAAAAGCCATCCATGAGTGAAATAATTTCATAACCTACTATGGAGTTGATGATCATGCCAATATTAGGCAATGGAAAGTCATCTTTAGAATAAGCTTTATTGATGTCTTTAAAATTAGTACAAATGTTGATTCCTTTAGGATTTTTTATAATAATTACAACATTAGATATCCATTTTAAGTAGTCAATGGATTAGATATATCCTGCTTCTAAGAGTTTTTCCAACTCTTTCTTTACCAATACAACAATGCGAGGATGCATCTTATGTAGATTTTATTTTACTAGTTTGGCATCAAGATTGACCATAAGGTGGTGTAAAACTAAGGTGAGGTCCAAACCTATCATGCCATAATAGGCCCATGTAAAGATATCTACAAATTCTCTCAACAGAGCTATAAAGACTTTACATTCCTCCTCAATAAGGGATGTACCTAAATTTATCCACTTTGGGTCTAATGGAGTATTGATATTTACCTCTATTGTATCCTCATTTAGAAGGGTTAAACCATCTTCTAGGATAATAGGAAAAGCCTTGAACTATTGGACTATATCAAGGTCCTCTATTAGGGCTTGCTCTTCAATGTCTCCTAGGCATGATGAATCTGAGTCCCCCAATGGGAGATCTAGCCATGTGACAAAAATAGTCAATTTTTTTTTAAAATTTGATCAAATACTTATTGCTACACAAAACTAAACTCATCTCCATAGGTAAGTTCATCATTGGTGGTCTCCTAGTCTAAATTTGAAGAAGAGTAAACACCCCCATCTAATGGTGCCTGAAATAGGTTTTCACCACTAGACTGACCTTTATCTTTACTTTTTCCCTAGTCAAAAAGTGCCTCAAAGAGGTTTTCACTTGGGGACCTCAATGTTTTATTTATATATTTTTGGCTAAGGGTGTTCACCCACTCTCCAAAATAGGCTTTAATATCTAATGTAATTGAGAATCCTGATTTATGATCTTCCAATAGAACATTATCTCTAAGGCCTAAAAAGTCACAAAATGCCTCATCATTCTAAAACTCATCAATTGACAAATTGGATTCTTGTTGGTCCCAATCTATTAATTGGGGATAGTATAATGGTAATGGGTTGTGACAAATGATTGGGGTAAGAGTACATATGGAATTATTATCGAACATGTTAGTCTTAGCTAGGTCATCAAAGGTGAGGCTATGATCAGGCTCTACTTCATTGTTAACATCATCATCACTAGCCACCAGTGATGAAACCTAAATAAGATATGTGGGGTCACCCCTAGGTGGTTTAAATCAAATTCCATATGGTCTTATGTACTTAGTCATGGGAATTTTCTCAATGGTTCCTTGCTGATTCAGTCTGAGACCTATTCCTTCATAATATTGATGCTTCATGATCCTATTAGGAATAGGATACTTTACAATTTTATAATAATTAGCATTGTTGTCATTGTATAACCATGATTCATCCCTTTCAAGAGGGTCTAGTTCTAGACTAGATGCTAGTACAAACATGACAAGTCCCTTATCTTTGTTATTTTTTTACCAATGCATGTGCAGGGTATTTTTAGGGCATCCAAATGTCTTTGGATTATGAGGAAGATTAGAAATATGGAAGGTATCATGGGTCACATACTCCCCTAGGCCATTATCTAAAATGGTGAAATGATTAGAAGCTTCAAGAGGTGGCATGTGGGAAAGGGAATCTAAGGTATTAGGATCTATACAATTAGACTATAGAAGATCAATAAGTATGGCCTTTCCTTTATCCTACTTGGAACTTGGATTCATGTCGTATTAGTAATTATAGCTTTGAAACTTAGCCTCAAGATGTTTATAGTGTTCATATGGGTGTAAATCTCTTGAAATATTCATTTCCATCCCTGAGTGGGAGAACTTGATACATTGAGGTAGTGTTGATGGGACTGCATGAATCTCATGTAAGCAAGGCCTACCTAAAAGCATATTATATGACAACTCAAGATCAAGAAAATGGAAAATTTTATCATGGGTCAAAGGCCCAATGATAACTGGTAGGCTAATGGTGCCTTATGATTCTATTTCTTGATTATTTTAATCCTTGATGGTTATTATTTTTGGTTATAGATCTACCATTATGTACCCAAGAAGCTTGATGAGCTTTAGAGACACTATGTTGAGGCATAATCCATTGTCTATAAGGACATTATTCACTTTATGCCACTTTATATAAACTTCTATGTATAATGGATTATTATGGAGTGGGTCAAGGGAAGATATATCACTTTGGTTGAATGTGACTTGTTGGGCTGGAGCTAGGTGTCCAACCAAAGCTTGAAATTTATCAGGGGATATGTCATTGGAAACAATGGATTGGGTTAAAAACTCATTTAAAATGTTCTTGTGGATTGTTGACATTCGTATCAAATCTAAAATAGAAATTTATGCTAGTGTCTTCTACAATTGTTTTATAATATCAAAATTCTTGTCTTGGTCAATGGTGAACGGTTTATTCTAAGGCTGAATGGTTGGTTGGATAATAGGCAAAGTGGTAGATGGTGTGGACCTGGGATACTAATTTTTGACCTCTAAGTTGTGATTGTATAATCATGATTATATGTTAGACCATAATTGCAAACAAATGCTGGGAATGGTGTGGGACCAGATAAGACAAGTCTCAATTATCGATGCACTTGTATGTGGTCACATGGTAAGGGTGAGTTTTGATATAGGGTCCAAAAGTGGGAGTCCTAATTTTTTAGTTTGCCTATATGTAGTCCCAAATCAAAGAAGTATTATCTATGTAATTTAGTTGAGTGGTATTATTTAGCAATGGTATAAATTGATTAGTGCTTGATCTAAGATTAAGGGAGATGGTATTAATGCCGCCCCCTGTAATATGACTTACAACCCTGTTGTAGTCATGTGTAACTACATGGTAGGATTGTTGGTTGTTACCATTATAACCTTGGTTTTTTCAATTATTTTGACAATGTGGGTTTTATTATTTATTCTATTGATTTAACTATTTTGGCCTTTGATTTTTATATTATTGATTTTGTTGTTACACTAGTTAGTGTTGTTGTTGCTGATTGTTATACTACTGCTGTGTCTTATATTAGGGAAAGGGGTTTTGATAAATCCCAAGATTTTGATTGGAGGTGGAAGCACCATTATCCAATGTTATCTCCCCATTCTCCAACATATTCTCAATCAAATACTTGATTTGTGTACATATTCTTCATAGATTATGCCTAATGACCTAATGATATTCACAGAATTCATTTTCATGGTACCAATCAGGATAAAGAATGCCTTGTTTATAATGCTATGGTATAGGAAAACTAATAAAATTAGTAGTGATAAGTTTGAAAAATACAAACTCAATAATCTTTCTTAGGTCACTAAAGACATGATGCATAGGCATAGTTTTCCTTGGAGGAGGGGTTTGTAATGGTAAAGGTTGCTACATTTGTTGTGTGGGTCTTAGTTGTTATGCTTATGGAATTATTTGGAGAGGTTTTTGGGTAGGAGTTAGCTAAAAAGGTGGTGTAGATTATGTTTACATTGTTTAGACATGACATGACTTGATTACTCCATTACCCACAACATTCCTATTGTGGTTGAATTGCTTTGGTCTATCTTGGTAACTGGCTTATGCTGGTTATAATGCTTGTGCTTCGATTGGATGTTGGTCTTAGCCACTTCTCTAATTGGTACCTTGATTATGATTATTTGACATAATCTTGATGATCCATTTATTAATATGGGCTCATTCAATCAATAAGCCTTTGTCGATGATCTCATTGAAAATATATGCACATTGTAGTTCTAGATGATAAGCTATCTTACTATGCAAATTTTTAGTAAACACAATGGCTAATTATTTATCTAGTAAAATATTGGTGAATCATCTTGTAAGGGCTCTCCATCACTGTAGATAACTTGAAAAACTCTCACCAGTCTTTTGTTTTGTTTGTGTTAAGTCAACCAATGAAATCTCATGTTCAAGATTATAGGAAAAGTGCTGCATAAAATTATCAGAAAGATCATCACAATTTGTTACTAAATTTTTGGGTAACTTTAAAAACAAATTCAAAGCTTGTCCAACTAAGCTCCTTAAAAAAAAACAAAAGGTATATATCGCTATATGCCACTAGTTGACATGCAACAAGGAACTCGGTTAAATGGGCCTTAGGGTCACCTTTCCCTTTGTATTTGCCAAATTTTGATGGTTTGTATCCTGGAGGAAATGGTATCTAAAAGTACTCCATGTTGAATGGATAAGAACACACATCATCTAACTTAAACTTTTTAGTCTATTTCCCAGCCTAAATAGTAGCAATTGCATCCTTCATCTGTTACAATTCTTGGGATAGGAAACTAGAAGGAACATTGGTTTGAGGGAGAATATTAGTTTGGGTAGATGGTTGGGAGGTCACAAGTGGGAAATTTTGACCAAGTTATGATGGATATATCTATTGGGGTATACTGGTTTGGTTTGGAAATGGACCAAGAATATGCATATATGGATTAGAATGTACTTGAAATTGCACATTTGGTTGTGTAATATTATAATTTGGGTTGGCTATGAGGGTTTGACTTGGAGGATTTTATGGTTGGGAAGGAGGGATATAATTATATTGTGCCTACTATGGCTAAAAAGGGACATGCTACCAACTAATTGAACCTTGTTTTTGAGTGGGAACTTGTAGATCAAGACCTTATCTCTAAACTTGTGGCACATTTTAAACCAATTGTTGTTTAGTAGGTGCTTGAGAAAAATGGGATCCTCCTTGTTTCATTAATCCTTGTGGGGAAGTGAAAGTAGGATGAATATTTCATATCTATTGTTGACCAATATTTACATGTTGTTGACTAGTCATTATTTGGTTTTGGATTAGTATACTAGTCTGTGACTGAAGAGGTATGTTTGTCATTATTTGGTGAGGTATAACATTAGTTACACCTTGCTAAGGTGGAAATACATTCAGCCTTAACTACATTGGTACAATAGATTACACCTCATGTTATGGCATAATACTCATCACTTATTAAGGAGGAGTTGGATTTGTTACATTTTTTTATTGAGGCATGACATTGGTTGTTGGTTGACTATCTAATCTCATAGGTTGCACACTTAAGGAAGCAGTCAGTTGAGGTTGGGAAATAGGTGGTGAAGGTTGGGGTACAGAGGCTCTGATTCATTAGTATGATGATCCACTCATGGTATTAACTATGGGCACATGTTTTTGACTAGTTATTTATGTGTTAGTACCATTTTGATTGGGATTGGACATTGTTTACACATTGTCCACTATATTTGGCTCACTATTCTACGTAGAAGTAGAAGACACTTCTTCAATAATAGGCATATGCAGTAAGTTATCTACCAAAGTGTTTTGTATGAATGGGTCTCAAATCTAATTATCTTAACTAGTTAACTCTATCAAAACTCTTGTTAAAGGAATTAAGTCAATAAGAGGGTTACTCACCATGTTTATCTGATTAAAATTATGTGCTAGATTTAGGTAGGTTTGATATGTTATCTACATTTGATTAAAGTGGTCTTCCATGATGTTTTTGCCTATGTTAGGCATATTATGGTCCTAATATGTTGTTTGGAATAGAGCTAAAGGATTGATAGAAGAAGCCTTTTGATCATAAATGATATTGTGGGGCATTCTTACTAGGCTTAGTAAATTCTTATGAGGGAAGTCTACTGAAAATGTGGCCCCTACCTTTATGGCACTAACCAATATCTCATCTTTATTCTCTAATAAATAATTTTGAAACAAAAATGGATCATACATGGAAGCTATATTAGTAGAATATGACTGTTGAAGAACTGGTTCATCAGTTGTTGGTATTGTAGCTAGGTATTGTGTGGTTTTTTCTTGGTCTTATTCTGATTAAGGTGGTGTATTAACCAAATAATTAGCTAATAGATCTTGGATTTGTGACCTTAATTGAGTATTATAAGAGTGATAATAATCCATCTCATAAAGAATATTATCTACATAATGGTCTTGCACCATTTCTTCCTATGTAACCACATTACTAATCCCTAAATTGTACACGAGTCTACTACGAGTGTAAGAATAAATGTTGGGATCCATAGTCAATGCTTTGAAATAAAAGGCCAAAGAGTTCTTAAAACTCTAAATATATAATGTCTAAAATAGATGATGTTCAAACTTGGTTTATATTCATCAAAAGGATCAAAAGGTTTATGCAATGATTTGTGATAACACAAGCCAACATTAAGTGTCTAATGTTACACATCTTACACAAAAAGATTAAGTAAATGAACTAAAAATAGAAATCCCAAATGCTAAGGTAAAAGTGTTTCAAATTAGTCTAATATAGAAAATTAAATGATGTTAGGTCTTTTGGCCAAACACGATGTCAAAATCTAGGCTCAAATAAGTCATGCGCTAGGACTCTTGGCTAAATGATGTCAAAATCTAGACTTTGAAAATAGATGAAATTTTTAATCTAATAGATTTGAAACACTTCTAAAAAACATTAGGAATTTGATTCGTGGACATGGACTTGATAAAATAGGTATAAGGTATGAAACAAAAGGCACTTTAGAGATAGTTTATTTTCTCATAAATAATGGTATAAAACTTAGTTCTTTTAACAAATAAGCTAGACAAAATTGAATGGCGTAACTGTGCTAGATAAAGGTTCATAAAAGTATACTTGAATTAGTTTGAAAATGTAGGAATACATTTTAACTCTATGCAAGAGGGCCTATGAAATAATATCTAAATTTTTTGGGCAACGTAACAGTGCTATACTACCCAAAAGATATGAAAAAATGTTTATTTCAAAAACTCTCTAAGTCAAAGCTACTTTCTCACAAATTTGATAGCATAACACTGTCTTTATTGACTCAAAATGTTGTGGTGCATAGACTCAAAGTGAACGTGTTTATAATGAAATGACTTAAGTCTATCAAGTGGTGATAACAATCATGAGTCTTAAATAGCCTTTAACCCAAATTGGAAATTGAATCTAAGTTCCCTCAAGTTTAGTACAAATGGTGAACCCAATTAACACATCAACCCTATGAACTTATAAAGGTGAAATTTCAAATTTACATTATAAATAAAGAACTTAAACAAATTTGGCAAAGCTCTAGACTCAATTGGGTAGCATAATTGCACCAAAGTGGATGATATGACTCCAAGTTTTGATGAATTTTGAACAAGGCAAATTGATGACTTCACATGGGAAAAATAATGCCTATTTGTTTAAAGGAAAATGAGGACAATGTGTTTCACTTGAATCATTTGTTTACACCAAGTTTTGACTCCAAACAAGACTTTAATTTAGGACAAAACCAACTGATTAATCGCTCTAAGATCCTAAACTAACAAGGTGCTTGGTATTGTTGGAATCCATCAAGTGTTGGGGGGTAATGATGTCCCCCTCGAAAGCCAAGTTTAAATGAAATAAAGAAAACATAAAATAGAAATACTTTAGGGTTGTTATCAAGGTCACCCAATACTTTTTTGAGTTTTTTGGGGAGTGCTTTAGACGACATTGTTTATATGCTTTTGACTAGGCAATTTACAAATAAGGAAATCAATTTTGATTACAAGGGTTCCCTAAAGGGGAAAAATGGAAGAGCATACACACAACACCCCTCTTTTTTCCAAATAAGAATATAATTTAAACATCTAAGTGAATACAAAAATCTTGGAAAGGTGAGTTCATTTTTAAGCCCAAATTAAAAAAATGAGGTGGTGTTCATTTGACCCCTTAATATTAGTTGTAAATTTGAAAAATAATGCTAAAAAAACTTATTTAATCACCTTAAATTTTAAATATAATCACCAAAATAATGTTCTTAATTCATTTTAAAATCATGCCAAAGATGGTCTAAAACATGTTATAACAAATTTGAAGTCTGTCGGTTACCTATCTACCCTTAAGGCATCACCCCAAAAGTAAATATGTTAAGTTAGAAAATGTTAGAATAAATATAAAGAAAATATTTTAAAAAAATATATTAAATATATGAACACCTAAAAACACCAAATTAGAAGGCTAAAAATAAAATATAACACAACACATAAAATCTTGCACATAAAATATAAAAACATGTAGTTAGTATTTTTAACATAACTTTTAAAATATAAGTCAATTTGATACAAAATTTTGAGAGGTTTTCAATAACTCCAGGTATAATGTATATGAAAAATTTTAAGTCCAAAAACTCAATTAAAAAAGTTATGAACTCTGTACTAACCGTTTTTACTAGAAAAATAAAAAATAGAAAGGGATAGTTACTAAAACAGCTATAACTTATCAAATATAAAGAATTTTTTAATAAGATTTTTAGAGAATGTCAATGACATATTTATATATATGAATAAAAAAATTTGTACAAAAATATTAATTAAATAAAAATTCATGACTTATTTATTGTCCATTTTTAATCAAATCAAAAACAACAAAAAAAGAGATTCAAAACTATAAAACACAAAAAAAAATTTATGAATTGCGCTCTTATGAAGATTGTCCCACCGAGCGTGCCATTATGTGAAATATGAATTTTACTAAGAAGAGGAGATTAGTATTGTGTTAGTGAAACCAAATCAAAAACACACTAAGCTAACATCTTCATGCCTAGTTACTAGGGTGAGCTTAGTAACAAAAACAAATGACAAACACAACTAAAAAGTAAGAAAAAATAACAAGAATTCCTTCACCTTCCTTGGATGCTCCAAATGCCTTATTATAGTGGCTTGTTTGGATTATGCTCATGAATTATTCATCAAAAGAGGTTTGGCTATCTCCTCTTCTCCTTGGCACCTTGTGGCTTGTGGCTTGGTTTGGCTTGGAATCAATTTGGCATGGTAACATTAGTTGCATGAAGCTTTTGGAACCAATCCTAAATTATCAATTTTCACAAATTAAGCTTAAAAATGATGTTTATGGCCTCTCTATTTATATATTTTCACGAATGACCAGAATAAACCATGACCATCCATCTCAAGATTGAGATGTGTGGTCATGGATTAATTGAATTATGTAATTAAAATTCATAATTATCCTCATTATGACTTTGGAAGAAGGGACATTAACGAGGCATGGGAGGTAATAAAGAGGCATGAGAGACCCATAATCCTAATATTTGTGGCATTTATGGCCTATAGATGTCTTCTTAAGAAATGAGGTCACTTAATGATGCAAATATTCAATATTCATTTCTAAAAACAAGTTTTCGACAAGTTTCTATGGAATTATTAATTAATCCTTGATTTGGATTAATTAGCTCTTAAGCATGATTAAGCACTTTGTACAAAAATTACTCAAATTGATTAAAATGCCTTATTATTAGTCTAAAATTTGACTAGATTAAAATTGCAAGGTAATGTTAGATGCATTGGATCCATTATCCCATTTAGGATGTTTTCAATACAAGATAAAAAAGGCACGTGTCTCGTACAAGAAATTTGATAGAAAAGAGCAATCCAGAGCACCCAAGTGCAAAATTAACATTTTGACTTGAAATGATCTAATCAAATTTGGGTGGCCCATAAATTACATTACCCCATTTAATGATACTCTGGCCAAAATTGGCACTTGAATATATCAGTTTCAACTCATTTAATGTGATTTAGTGTTTTTAGGCCAAATTATGCACTTTGATGGAAATTGGTCAAAAGTATAGTTAGAGGTTATCAATAATCAGATTTAGGTGTCTATAACCTCTATTTCCATCATGTCTTCAGTGGTCATAGCTCTTCTTACTATGAAGCTAGTAGTGGTACATCTAGTATCTCTACCTCTACCTCCTTATCTTCCTTCTATACTCTCCATCATGCTCAATCAGTCTATGGTTGCTCATGACATGGTATGAGTGTCAGTCTCACTATTAATGGTCCTAGTTCTCTCCTCCCCTATAGCTCTCTCACATGCTAAATCCACTACTTAATCATTAGTATTAGTGTCACTAGATGAGGTAGGTCCATCTATCTTTGTACCTGTACCACTAGATGTGGTTCTTTCCACCATATGTAAAGTCCAACCACCTCTATCCTCATTGTCATTGGTGCAAATATGTGCTATCTCACCCATGTAGTTACTATGTGCTCATATGGATACCATGCTATGTATGTGTATCTCACTAAATACAACACTAGCATGTGGGGCATGGCCCACACTACCTAGTCCTCTCTCCATCTTTACACTTGAGGCAACCTATCATTAACTATATGGGGAAACCCAACTGATCAATATATAAGAAACCTCATATATCCAAGCTATTAGTAATATGATTGATCAATATCATTATCTTCTACCCTCTGACCAACATCTCATATAGATCATGTATAAACTAGTACCAGATGATAGATCCTAAATCATATAGAACCCACTCCCCCAACATCATCCTACTTAAGGCTACCATAAACAGTGGTACCTTACCATCTGACTTGTGATATATCACCCACTATGTCATAAGACCTATCATAGATTTATAGATATATAGAATCTATGATGTATATACATCATCTATATTGACTCTCTATCCTCCCAAAATTATATCTGAGCCTGTAGTCCACATGGCTAAGGCTCTCCTCTCTTCTATGTTGTCCAGTATCCCTGTGGTCATTAGTGTTTCTACTATGGGTAGCCCAAAGATGGCATGGACATCCTCTAGTGTGATGGCCACTTATATCACATCCCCATAGACCTCTCATCTAAATGTGTTAGTTAGTCATTCCCAATAATTGAAGAACATGACTAATAGATCAACACTCATGGGGATCTTGCACATATCAGCTATGCCTTCTAGACCTATGAATACTAGTCTATCCTTATCTCCATCTGATAATCACTCCAATAATTCTAGTAACTAGGACACATCCATCAATCTCTAAAACCTCTGTCATTTTTGTAACCAATAAATAATAAAGGATGTATCAGTTCCTTCATGTCATGTATAGTCACAATATATTCTTTTTACATTTAAAAGAAAATAAGCCTAATTGATTTTAAACTTATTCATTTTACCATATTTATAGCTTACTCAATCCTAATTACCTTCCTTTAGTCATTTCAAGCCATTCTATCCCTCTTTCGACCTTTTGCATGCTTTTTTTTGCTTATTCTAATTCTTTGGTCAAACTAGTTTGACCAAAATTTCCCTATTTTTGCCTTGGTTGACTCAAAAATTTGAGTCAAACTTCTTATTTTCCCCTTATTAGTGTTGTATTATCATTATAAACCTTTCAAATCAATTAGAAAAATGCATTAGGTTAGTATCCTATAGAATGTATAGGGTTGACCCATACCTATTAGGTTAGCATTGTGGATTCTACCTAGTTTTAGCCTACTGGGTCGACTGGGTCAACCTAGTTCATTTTGCCTACTGACCCCTTGTATTTTCTTAAAATAGTCCATTTTTTCCACTTTCTTCCTAATTCATCTAAACCCATTTACCATCTTACTATTTACTACCTCTAGAATCTAATTTTGTATCATTCTTACATATAGAAATGCTTATAATTCAAAATTACTAAAAATACACTTAATTCACTACAAATTTAAAAAACTAGTTTGAGATTCATACTTGCATCCTTGTAGTGCACCCACTTCTACATCTAGGCACCCCTCTCATCTAGCTTGTTGTCTCCTCACCATCCTAGCCTATTTGATCTCTAGAGCTCTTTTTTCTCTCCTTCACAAGTCAAAATCATAAATGACTTATCTTTTCCTGTATTTAAAAACTCTTTTCAAAATTTAAAATCTTTAATTATTTTCAGGTAGATCCCTTGTTTTGTCTATTCTTTGTTTTTACTCATCCATTTTCAAAACCTTATAATGCATTGGATTCATGATGATGTAAAGAATATTTTCCATTATCATATGCCTATATTTCAAAAAATTTGATTTTTGTTTATTTTTTGCACTAACGTCTCTAGGTTTGCCTAGTGTTCTTCACATTAGATTCCTTCACTTTTCCATTGAAGTCTAATTCTTTATCTACAACACTAAGGTAAGTAAAGGTATGTGTTTTTCAATTGTTTCCTTTCCTTTATCTTTTTTGCTACTTATTGCACTTTACTTAGCATCAATATTGAGTGTTATCATGTTTTATCCTAGAGCACCATCCCATGTTGTACCTTAGTGACACATGATGAGCTTTAAGTGGGGCATATGTATACATATAATATTTTTAAATTTTATTTATTACTAACACTTTGTATCTTGAAGGAACCAATCAATTCTTAATCTCTCTGAGTGCATACCTTAAGGGGTACATTGAGAAAGGGGTGGGTAGACTATTTGTGCTTCATAATATTATTGTCCCTTTTACCACTTTCCATCTATACACTTGTCTCCTAAAACCATTTAACTAATATTATTTTTATCAATCCTAACCATTCTTATCATTATCATGCTATTTCCTTTCTTTTTCTTATTTTAACACCCTTTTGGATAGTTAGTTGTATTAGGTCGACTAGGTCAACCCTATATAATTTAGGGGTATTTTTCACTCTTTGAGTTTGTTAACCTAGCTCAGACCTAGTGAATTATCCCTAAAAACATATAGGGTCGACTGGGTCGATCCTATAGAATTGACATTTTTGAGAGGATTTAGGGAAAGATCTACCTATTTATACAAGTTTATTTCTAACCATTTGTAATAATAGAAGTGAAGAAGAATAAGTGTGAACAAACATCTACTTATTGACCATTCTTCTTGAGTAATAAAGCTTAGGGTTCCATACCTTCTTTGTAGATACAGATCTTATCTTGTGGAGAAGTCTTTTAGATGCATAAATAGGCTATATAGCCTAGAGCTGATTTGTTTTTGTTATCCTTACATACCAAAACAATATCTAGTGAAGAACCTTGGCCAAGGGAGAGATTGAGTCTCAATAGGTTCATCTTCAAGGTAAGTATTTCTAAATTTATTTCTCCTTATTAAGAGTATATAGATAATGTAGTTATGATTCTATTCCTACACATTAAGATTACATATACATTGATATGAGTATATTTCTTCTATGCACGTTTAATTTAGCTATTTATTTTGTTTTTAACCCCCACTTTGTGCCTTAAGATTTGGTGTGTAATAGATTAGATTTACTTTCTTGTTTATTAGAATAGGTGAATATTAAACCTTGGGACTCTTTTAGGGTTAATATGTGATTGTGTTAGATTATAGGCTTTATAACCCTACCTCATATGGTGTATTATGACAAGTGATTCCTTAATTGGGCTTAGTAGATCCTCATATTGGTCATGGTCCTACTTAATAAATGTATTCCCAATCAAAATTATAGGTATGCTCTATCTTCTCTGAGCTAGGATCCATTTATAAACATGATGAATTTTTGATTACATACAAGATGAGTAGGAAATGATAGGAATATAAACAAGAAATTAAATAATTAAGATAATACTTACCTTAAACTAATTGCAGAAAAAATTTATTCCTCCCACAGGTGTAAGTGATCCTCTTGGTTTGTGATGATGGATGTGGACTAGGTGCAGTGGAATTTTGACAATGTGCTTCTAGCATTCTCATTAATTAATTGAGAAAATCCAAACAAAATTTCAAGATTTAAAATTCATGATTTGGAACCAAAGGGTCACTTGTATATATATATATATATATATATATATATATATATATATATTATCAGTGATCAAGAGAATCAACACCGATCATGGGAGAATCAATAATGATTCACCGTTTTTAGAAGGAGATTAGTTTCATCCATGTTGGTTTTTTATAACTATAAAAAATTTAGGATTATATAAGTAGGGTTATTAGGAATGTGTTTATATGTGGGTAGGTTGTTATAGGGTTAGGATTTCATAGGTTTTAATTAGATTTAGGTGGTTATGGAGGTAAAATGGTAATTTTTAAAAACAAATTATAGAGTACCTGATGATAAATAAGTTAGACTTTGGGATAGGGAAATTAAGGATAATATAATAATGGTAAGGGCCCTACAACACCAAATAAATTATATATGACATATGAAATTGTAGTGTCTACATTTACCCATTTTTGTGGAGTGGTAATATGTGTCATGAGATAAAAACCAAGAGAGCTCTAATGCCCCAGGTTAATGTGAGAAGGCATCCCCCCTCAAAATAAGAGCTAGTGTAGGATGATGAATGGGTGATGGGTTTGAAAAATAGAGTAATGGATGGGATGGATAGATAAAAAATGAGAGCTAAAAGTGTAGATGCATAACATAAAGTATATGTTTTACATTGATAGGGTGTGAGATAATAAAGGTAGAGATGCTTTGAGACAAATCCTATAATAAAATTCCATATCTACAAATAAGTGGGCTTACATGAAGGCTAACTAGAGAACAAGTTATGGGGTTTAGCTAACCAAAGCATCTAGTGTGCTATATGGTGTGTGTGATACTTATAGACAATTTTTCTCAAGAGGACATGCACTGTTGGGACCCATAGAGGGGAGATGCCCTAAAAGTGCATACCTTATGTAGGATATAGGACCAATAGGGGGTATATATCCATAAACCTAAAATTTAATAAGAAAAATAATAGGATAGGTGTGGTAAGGTAATAATCTTAAGAGTAGGATTAGATGCACAAAAAACTACAAGCAGTGGAAAATAGGTAGATTGACATCAATTTTGAGGAAATCAATGATGATCTAGAAAATTGATGTTGATTTGAAATAAATTGACATCGATCCAAAGTGGAATATATAAAAAAATCTAACATGAGAGAGTTCATTTATTATCAATGCATGGTCAAGTATGAGTGTAAATTGGATGATGATTATGACATGAGGTAAAATGTATGTAAGTAGTCAGAGGTGATGGTGATGATCTCAGGATGAGGTAGGTCTTATTTTTATTTAAGTTTTTTTTTTGTGTGTTTTTTCTTTTTGTATTAGGGTAATGTGTATGATATTAAGGTATTATGGTAACACAATATTGGCATTGATTTTAGTGAATCGATGGTGACTTAGGGAAAACATCATTGATTCAATAGAAATGTCACCAATAAAAATTGAAATTAGCATTGATTTGATAAAAAAGGCAAACAACTAGGTTAGAGTGTTTAGGTTTAAACTAAGTTAAGGTTTAGAAAATATAAGGCTCATATAGGATTTTGGTAACAAGCACAAACTGTATTTAATTATAAATTCATCATGTCTATAAATCAGTATTAGCTTAGAAAAGATATAGCAGACCTACAATTCTGATTGAGAATACATTTGATAAGCAAGAACATAACTAATATGGGGATCTTCTAGACTTGATTAGGGGGTCACTTATCATAATACACAATGTTAGGAAGGGTTCTGAAGCTTATAATATAGCATAATCACATAGTAGCATTAAATGGGTCTTAGGTTTTGATATTCACTCTATTCAAATAAAAAATAAAGTAAATTTAATCTAGTGTACACCAAAGCTTGTGGCAAAAAGTGGGGGTTAGAAACAAAACAAACTAAACTAAACATTTATAAAAGACATATATTCACATCAATGTATATGAAATCATAATGCATGGAAGAGAAGCATAACTACATTATCTATCAACTCTTACAAAGGAGAAATAAAGTTAGGAATACTTACCTTTGATGATGAACCCATTGAGACTGAATTTCTCCCTTAGCCAAGGTACTTTGTAAGAGATTGTTGTTGTATGTAAGGATAATAAAGACAAATCAACTCTAGGTTACACAACCTATCTATGCATCCAAAAGACTTATCCACAAGATAAGATCCATATCTCCAAATAAAGTATGGAACCCTAATATTTATTACTCAAGTAAAATGGTCAATAAGGAGATGTTAATTTACACTTATTATTCTTTGCTTATCTATATTCAAATGGTTGGAAATGAACATATATATATATATATATATATATATATATATATATATATATATATATATATATATATATAGGTGGATGCTTCCCTAAATCCTTTTGAATATGTTGGTTATATAGGGTCAACCCAATTGACCCTATATATTTTTGGGACATAAATCACTAGGTCCCAAGCTAGGTCAACTGAAAGGATAACAAAAATCTGAAGTGAAAATACCCAAAAATAGTATAGGGTCAACCCAGTCAACCCTGTATAGTAATCAGAGGCTGAGAACTATACAAGGTTAACATGTTGACCTAGTATAGTCAACTGGTGAAAGGGGTGAAGGCAAGGAAAAGGAGGATAATGATATGATAAATTTTTAGAATGGATAACATAGAGAAGAATGAGCTTAGGGTAAATGGTTTTAGGAGACAAGTGTGTAGATGGAAAGTGAAAAAAGGGAAAATAATATCATGAAGCACTAATGGTTTGCCCACCCTTTTCTTGGTGTACCCTTTAAGGTGTGCACTTAGAGAGATGAGACTCGATGGGTTCTTGTAAGATAAAAAGTGTCAGTAATTAATAAACATTTAAAAATATTATGTGTATACATATGCCCCACTCAAAGCTCATCACGTGTCACATAAGTACAACATGGGATGGTGCTTTAGGAATAGAACATGATAATACACATTGTTGATGTTAATTAAAGTGCAATAAGTAAAAAATAAGATAAATGAAAGGACAAAATTGAAAAAAACATAGCTTTACTTACCTTAGTGCTGTAGATAAAGAAGGATATTGCAAGATAAAGTGAAGGTGTCTAATGTGAAGAACACATAACTTTACTTAACTATAAAAGTTAGTGCAAAAAATAACGAAAAATCAAAATTTTTGGAATATAGGCATATGATAGTGGAAAAGTTTTTCTATGTCATCATAAATCCAATGCATTTTATTTTTTTAAAAGTGGATGAATAGAAACAAATATATAATTAAAATAAGGAATTGGCCTAAAAATAATTAAAAAAATTGAATTTTGAAAAGTGTTTTTAAATAGGGGTAAAGATAAGTCATTTGTTATTTTGACTTGTGAAGGAGAGAAAAAGTGCTATAGAGACCAAAAGAGATAGGATGGTGAGGAGATGATAAGCTAGACAAGGGGGAGCTCCAGGAGTGGCAATGGGTGTGCTACAAGTATGTAACTATGAATCTTAAGCCAATTCTAGATTGTTTAAGTGAATTAAGTGTATTTTTAGAAAAAAATTAATTTTTAGCATTTCTAAATGTTAGCATGAAGCCAAATTAGATTTTATATGTAGGAAAAATCAAGATTGGAAATGGGTTTAAAGGAATTAGGGAGAAAACTATTAGAAGGCACTTTTTTTAGTAAAATACAAGGGGTCAACAGTAAAAAACAACTAAGTCAACCCAGTCAACCTAATAGGCTAAAATGGGCAAAATCCACACTATTGACCTAGTAGGTATGTGCCGACCCTATAGGTTTTATAGACTATTGACATTATACAATTTTACCAATCGATCTGAAAGGTCCAAAATGACAACCCAGTACTAGGGAGGGGAAAATAAGAAGGTTAACTTAGATTTTTAAGTTAACTAGGTCAAAAATTGAGAAATTTTGGTCAAACTATTTTGACCAAAAAAAAAGAATAGTACAAAATTATGTGTAAAAGGCTGAAAGAAGGCTAAAATGGCCCAAAATGACCAAGGGAAAAAAAACCAAGTAGGCTAAATTAGGTTCAAATGAGTAAATTAAAGCAATTTAATCTTGTTTTAATTTTTATTGTAAAAATAATGTATTTTGACTATACATGACATGAATGATATAATACATATTTTATTGTTTCTTGATTTTAGGGATGACCTAGATTTTGGTGATTGGTAGATGCATCATGGCTACCAAAGCATTTGATGATTGGAGATAGAGTTAGACTAGTATTATAGGCCTACGAGGGATAGCCAATATGTGTAAGATTCCTTTGAGTACTAATTTATTAGTCATGTTACTATGATGTTGGGAATGATTGACTAACACCTTTAGATGGAAGGTGGATGGGGATTAGGGCCACTAGTGATGAGGCTGATGCTTAGACCACATCATGAGTAACCATAGATTGGGTGATCATGATAAGGAATAGAGTAAGAGGAGAGGGGAGTAGAGGTAGTGGCACCAAAGATACCACCACCAGATCCATAGTGAGATAATCAACGACTATCGAGGACATGGTGTTGATGGAAGTAGGAGGAGAAAGAGAGAGTGGAGACTATCACCATCCTTGATGACCCATTAAGTGAGCCAGATGAGATATGGATGATAAAGAGGTCACTTAGGCATAGGCTAAGGTAGATGTGAGCCATGATAGCCATATTTGTACTGAGGAGGTGACTTATAGAGGAGGTGTGAGGAGGCTATATGGATGGAGTGATTGTGCTAGGTGGGCACATGAATATCAAGACCATAGTGGCTAAGACATAGATAGGTAATAAAGATGATGAAATTATTACTTAAGTTTTTATTTTGAAATAGATACTAGAGATAGATATTTTGAGATATAATAGTGATCTAATATCTATCTAGGTTTGATTTTATAGGTGTATCTAAGGATGAGGAGGAGATATGGGGGTCCCTTATGAGGGGATCACTCCATGACATCCTGGATGAGACTCTACATCCATATGACCCTACTACATTAGAGGACCCCAGTGTACCATCTACCCTAGCTTAGGTGAGCTAGTTCATATTAGTAGGGGAGATAATGAGGAAAATATGAGCACACAAAGAGAGGATTCAGCCCCCAAAAAAGATGGGTGTAAGAAAGATAGGGTCATAGTAGGCCTTGGTAGAGGAGAGAGCTACATATCTAGCTATATTGATGCAGATGACACATGCACATATAATACCTTGACCAATTAGTGTATGCACAAGCATAGGTAGTGCACCTATAGGGATAGGTAGAGGTATTGAGATCTTAGATAGCCTATTTACAACATACTATTTAAAGGAATCAGATCAAGGCTTTGATAGTTGCATGACTAGGCCATGAGATAGACATGATAGAACTTAGCCATAGAGCTGAAGCATTATATATGGTTGTAGTTATTGTATCATAAACTCATTTTGGCATATTGATTTTGATTGTGTATGTTATCATCATTATGGTTGTGGTTGTGAATGATTTGGATATATTTATTTCTAGCACATGTATTTATCTATTGTTGCATATGATATAGGAAATATATGAGATGTGGTTTCTTTTTTAGCATTATGTAGAACACATGCATGGGTAAAAATAAATAGGCAAAAAAGACTTGGTAAAATATAATCAATCAAAAATGTACTACACACTATTTCAAGTTGGGAAATGTGTACTAACAAGAAAATGACTAAGTATAAAGAACTAAGGGATGGTAAAACAAGATGGTAAAAAAAATTAATTTGTTTCTAAACCAAAGTGAAAGATTTTTTCAAAAAATTAAAATAAGTAAAATAATACTAAATCACATTGGGAAGTATGAAAATAATGTAATAAAATGGAAGGTATGTAAAAGGCACAAATGGTATAAAACAAATTAATTAAGTCAATTAATTATACTAAATCATGTTGGGAAGCATAAGAGAAAAACAAAATTGGAAAAAGATTGGTCTTAAATTGATCACACTAATTCAAGTTGGGAAGTATGAAAAATTCAAGAAATGGTTGTACTCTTACATGCACTCAAAAAATACAAACATAAAAGTGAAAGAGAAATGAAGTAAGTATAAAAAAAACTAAATTAAGTTTGGAATCATGTTAATGATGTGTAAATTCATAATCAATCACATCTTATCTCATATTTGACACATGTAATTGTATTTTTGACTTATTGGAAAATTTTGTGAGGAATGTTGGGTCCTATCTATGGTCTTACACTACAACTCAAAAAGAGAACACCACTAGGGTGGAATAAACAAAAAAAATTAGGTAATGAAGGATGTAGGTAATAGGAAGGAAAAAGGTGGTAATTTGTGAGGAACACCAGGTCCTATCCATGGTCTTACAAAATAACTCACACATGAATCCCAAGGGGAGTGATTAGTAGAAAAACAATATTTCTCAAGAGGAAATATAAGGGATATAGGGAATGAAAAAGGGAGTGTAAAAAATCATAGATTAGACATATTATAAGAAGAAAGTAGGAGATAAAAGGCATACTAAGGACATGAGAAGACACTAAGTGACTAGTGACCATCAATGTGCAAAGGAAACATGCTCACTATAGACACAAAGATTTATAGGCATATAAGTGTGCTACTGTGAAGATTAGGTACTTGCATGAGAAAGTAGGTATCACTAAAAGAATTTTTTATTCTCCTTTCCTAATCTACTAGCCTACCACACCCCAAAGGACCTTATCTCTATCATGAGTCCAAATGTGGAGTTTTATATTTGACTAGAAGAAGGAGATGTGCTTTGAATCACATATTTTAGTGTGATTTGACTTTATATTTTTTACTTTTATATCATTACCTTTTGTAAAATGATTTATATTTTAACTTTTTATGGATTTTTAGGATTCCTCCTCCATATGGATTTAGAATGACCAATCATGAGAGATATAGTGATACACATGAATGAGCTTTAGGATAATGCTAAATGAATATAATTAACCAAATATAAATATTGACTATGACACTTAGCCTTAACAATGAACTAGCATGTGATTTTAAGTCTCAACCATGTATATACTTAGTTCATGAAAAATTAAGAAGGGAAAAAGGATATCCAAAGGTGGATTGGTGAAAGGAGATGATAATGAGATGGATTGTTGGCTAATTGATCACATGGTAAAAAGAGATAAAGACTAAAGGGAACAAGGTTTATATAATGAAGTCACAATGATAATTAATTATGAAAATAGAGGTAAGAAAGCAAACAATCATTAATACACAAGAAGATAGTTTTGAGAAAAAACAATAAAAAAAGAGAAAAAAATGATAAATAAAGACAATCATATGAAAATATAAATGACAATATAAGTAAGATATAGTACAAAAGGTAAAATCACTATATAAGAAAAATATGAAGTTGACACAACATCAAATGATATAACAAATAGATAAAAATAAAACTGGATCACATGTCCAATAAAAATGTAAATGTAAAATCTCCATGCATGTGCTCATACATATTGATAAATATACCCACATACATTATCTAAGCCATTAGATAAATCTCTTGAAGATGGATACGAACTACAACTAATGTCTCATTAATCTTTAATGAAAATTGTGAAAATACTTCTCTTCTAATCTCCTCTACTAAATAATTAGGAATACTCAATAGATCATGCTAAGAAGGGAAATAAATCAAGGGATATTTGGGGGAATGCATGGGAATGGGCTCTATAGGATATGCAAGAATCACTGATGGAGAAAGATCCATGAGTGAGGGAAGGTCCATAGTTGAAGGAATAATATGTGGAGGCATAAAAGGTGATGAAGGGGCCACAAGAGGGGATGGAACCACTGGAGGTGGAGCCATGGGAGAATAAGGAGAAGCCTTATTATGGGAATGACCTATGGGAGGAATGGAAGAAGGTCCATGAATAACTATAAGGTGATCTTTAAGGTGCTGTTGAAAGATGTGGTAATGATCTATCTGATGGGTGCCATATTGGTTCCATAGATAATACACCTCACCATACTTAGGTATATATTAGATAGAACCTTTGGAGGAGGTATGGATTTATCTAAGGAAGAAGAGGAAGGATTAAAATTATTAATATACTATTGCAACTTTTGACAATGGGTAGAATAATGATTATCTATCCTATAGAAGTAATAGATACACTTGTGAGTGGTCTTAAGAGAAACACTCATAGAAGGAGGTGTAATTAGAGTGGAAGAATCCATAGAGGATTCATCAACCCATTTGGTGGGTAATGAAGCCATCTTAGGTAAGGGAATAAACCAATAACTAAGGGAAGGTGGTGGTGGAAAATGAATAGAACTAGGCTCAACAAAAGGAATAATGGGATGAGAAGGGGTAGGCTTAATGAGAGTAGGAGTGGGAGTAGGCTCAACTATAATAGGAGCAGGAAGATGATAAACTATAGTGGAAGTATGAATGGGATCTAATAAAGGATCTACTAAGGGAGGAGTGATATTTATAAAAGGTTTAAGGAGGGTTTCACTAATCTCATGAGTAAACCAACTATGATGATCAGGGTAACTAGTAAAGTGGTAAGGCCTAGTCATAACATGATCCATGAGTATACTCCTATGAGGATCCTCATAAATTATAAGTGTTGGTTCCATCTCTACCCTTTGATAAAGAGGAAAAATACTAAAATTAGGAACTATAAATGAAGGATGATAGGAAGACATGTGAAAAGACTCAATTAAAAAAGAATGATAACAAATAATCTCAACATCATAGGCCTGTACAAGACCACCTAATAATGGATCATCTAGGGAATAACCATCATCATAAAATAAGGTGTGAAGATCAATGAAAAAATTAGGGATGACCTTGTCATTTGAGGAATTATGGTAAATAGAATGCTAATTTTTGGTGAAGACTACAAGAATATTATCATAAGGGGGTTTGTAAAAAAGAGACTATAAGGAAGTAGGAAGTTGTGATATGAGGTGAGGTGAGGTGAGAGATCAAAATTTTTAATATTTAGGTTAATATCATTGATCTCATCATAATTAGAATCTAAGAGGTTAGGAGGAATGTTTATAATGAGTTTTGGATTTCCATTGTAACCTTAGGTTGAATTAATGAAAAATTAAGATGTTAAGACTCACATAATGGAATACTGGGCAAAGGTTCAAAGACTAGGAATCTTGATGACACCACAATCTTGGAATTATTTGAAATTATAAGGGTTATTATCACCCTAAATATTATAAATGTATCAATTATGAGGGAATTTAATGCATTTCCAAGTGGAAGAAGTAATAGCTCTCATACGGTGAGTCCACTGCTTACCAAGAAAGATGTTATAAGAAAGAGGAAATTTAAAGATCATCACCTTCACATAGATGGTGACAAGTGTGATAGAATTAAGAAGCCACACACAACCTATAGGAAGAATTTTCCTTCTATCATATCCTTGGAAGGTGCTATGTGTAGACTTAAGATTGTATTCTGAATATCCAAATGTCTTAATGAAGTCAAGAGAGGCAATGTAAGTGATAGAACCCTTGTCAATCAATGCATGATTAACTTGGATATCACCTATTTGGACACTAATAAATAAGGGAGGATAATACACATGAAGTGGAACCTAATTTAGAATCATATATTTTATAGGAATTTTAAAATAAAGATAAATATCCATAGTTTCATCACTGTTGATAGACATCTCTTCACATTATTGTAATATACTATCCTCAGATCTAGATAAGGTTACCTCCCATCCTACTAGGAGAGGATAAGGGACATTAATTTCAAACAATAGTTACATAAGATGATTTATATGACATGGAAAATTCCTCATAAGCTCAAGGAATGAAATTTGGGATGGTAGATTAGTGAGTTATGCAATGGGATCCCACTCATCATAACCCATAAGAAGGTTGTTAGATATAGATTCATAGTGATTAAGGAGATCCTTCAAAGGAGGAGCTGAAGTGCATTGGGATTTTTTTTGATAAGAAGAAGAAGGTATAGTACAAGGTTGTAAATTATGTTGTGATGATGAAGTAGTTGGTTCAATTTGATTTTTAGAATGGGTATAAGAAGTGTTAGTATAGATTTAAGTATCGTTAATGTTAGAAGATGATAGAAGAGTAGTAAAAATAGAATGGGAAGTGTTATCCAAGGGAAAATTAGAAATTGAATCATCAAAAGCAATAAGGTCATCTTACCCCAACTCATTTAAATGAGTTGGAGAGTAATCTTGGATAACATGATATGTTTTAGATGAAGAGTGAGTGTAGATAGGTTGGGAATCAATTAAAATAACCACCCTTCTCATATTAGTCATGTTAACCAAATTCTATTTAAAAGTGGGTTCAACAAGAATTTATACATTATTGGTGGAAGGGGTGGCTTTGTCTTGATATCTTGGATAGGTTAATGATTAGGAAGAGGGTATTTGTAGATAGCCAAATGAGCATTGGCTTGGTTTAAGGCTTGAGTTTTATCTTATGATTTATAATATTTAAAATCTATTTCATAAGCTTGTTAATGATTTAGAATGATATAATCATGATCAAAATTATGACCAAGAATAAATTCCATATCTAAATTATGAATTTGTCTACAAATCTCATCAAAATGACCCCAACTAGTGTGAAACCAACAAAACTTGTTAGGATCCTATCAATATTTCATAGGATGGGTAGGGTCAAGTTTTCAGGGAAGAGGCCTAAGTAGACACTTAATAAATTTAGCTGAAGATAGAGGTTTAGGAACATTAATGTTAGTGGGTGAAGATAAGTGAGGATTGGTATATTTTTGAGAAGGGGGAGCTGGTTCCAATGAAGGGGTAGGAATGATAGATTGAACATTATGAATGGTGTCATAAGAATCTATAACACCATCATTGGTAACATTTCAATTTTTATTCTTAAGTAAGAGATGAGGACCCATAGAAGGTTAGGGTGGATCAAATTGATGTATAAGGAAATCTTGTCATTTAGCTTGGTCAATAGTCTCCTCCAATGTATGTGGAGAGAAAGTACAGACTTGATATTGAAGTTTAGGAAAAAAGGCATTGGTAAAGAGATGGAAAATATTATCATTAGCCATGTTATGTTCAAATTTGTTTGACAAAGTTTTCTATATTTTAACAAAGGCTTGAGCAGTTTCATTTTCAAGTTGTTTGAAATTTATGAAGTGGGCCAAATTTTTTTTGAGAAGATCACTAGTTTGGAATTCTTAAACTAAAGCATTCACTAAATCCTCCAAACTAGTAATGGAATGAGTTATACTAAGTTGTTTATACCAATCCAAGGCATCACCTATGAGAGTTTTGGCTAATATTTTGGTAGTGGTAAAGGTGTTTAATTTGACCCAATCCTTATAAATATTTCCAAATGTTTTAAGATGAAGCATGGAATCGATTGATCCATTATAAGAAATTATAGGTGTGATACCTCCTATATCAATGTTATAAATTTGAGTAGTGAGAGGTTCATTTTGAAGATCCTTAATGGTTTTATTTATTAGAGGAGGTTGAGGAATGATATTGCCTTGATAATCTTGAAGAGGAAGAGGGGGAACATTATGGTTATGTTATAAACTATGAATAAATTGTGAATAATAAAAATTATGAATAGTTAAAAGTAAATAAACATAAACATATGGAAGATTCACCATTAAATGAAGGGGATCTAATCCCATGACTGTGTAGGTGATTTTATAGCCTACAAAATATCTAGGTTTTTGGTGACTCTGTTAGGGAAACTATGAACTTAACTCCCATAACTAAAATTAGATTACTCACACAAGTTGAGATAGGTGTAATTTAATGTTCTCTTCTCCAAAAATCTAAAGTTTTCTTAATTGATGTTTGAGATGTTGCATGAAAATAATGGTAGACTTGTATATTTGCAATGCATCCTTTATGAAGTTAACTGGACTTATTAAAAATATATGCGCCACTATTCTTGAGTTGCTACATGTCTAGATGCATCACTACATGAAATATTTTGTTTTACGCCTTGTTTTTCCTAAACTCTTGCATGTCAAGTAACTACCTCTAAAGAATTTTATTATAAAACTAAATTAATCTCAAAACAAATCCTTAGAAAATCTTAGGTATTTTAATCTAGCCAATTATTTTCACTAGAGGGAGAATAGTTCAAGGCCAAACCGATGACTTCTTTAAACTACAAGAATGGTTTAATTTCATATTTCTTGTCCAAGATAGAATAAAAAGAGTGAGATTTGCACCTATGATACAAGTAAGAACTCTTGTAAATTAATTACAACATAACTCTTTAGGAATAGTTCAACCTATAAACCCTCAATTTCATATTCCTAGAATAATGGCATTACCATTACCTATTCCTTGGGGGACAATGATTAGCCCACTAAATTTGACCCCTCCTCTCTGTGACTTTCCAAAGGGGCCAAGAAAGAATTTTCCAAATTTCATAGGTGATGGAAAACAAAGTCTAGATGAGCACTTAGTTTCCTTATTTGTATCCTATGGAGTAATTGGTGTTTAGCATGAATATGTTTTAATTAGACTCTTTATTGAGACCTTGCATGACATAGCTACAAAATAGTTTTACCATTTGGCTCCTTGCACTATAGTTATTTGGACCACTATACAAGATCAATTTGAAAATATATTTAAAGCTATAAAAGATTCACATATATTTCTCACCCAACTGACTCAACTCAAAAAAGAACCACATGAACACATACAAGATTTCATTGCCAAGTTTAATAGATTACTCTATAAAATCCTTCAAACTGCTCTACCCACTAGAGATAATTAGAAGTGCTTCTTCAGCAATGCTTAGTTACCAAAGGTTAGTTAATAATTACATAGAGCACATCCTTTTAATTTAGTTGTAGCTCAAAATCTTGCTATAGAGGTTGATGATGACCTTATCATGGTTGGAAAGATAAAGAAAACAACTTCTAAGGGTGATTATTCTAATTCAAGCACATCACAGATCACTGATCCCTTATTAAAAAAGTTAGCTAATGATTTTATACAAATTAAAAGGCAAATTGATCAAGGTGTTCATATTTCTCCAATCAAAAATGCACCTACATGCAATATCAATAATCAAAATAGGAACCACATTGCTAGTCTTACATAAAGACTGGCAATTGAAGGTGCTCCCAAAAATCATGTTGAGATGAATGAATAAGATCAAATGACTAATAATAATCATCAAAGTTTTGTTGATAAAGATGAATTTTTAGATCCCATTGGTGACCCCAACATAGGCTACCTTAAATATCAATGAAAAAGTGATTATGAAGAAGCATTTGAAGAAGATCATACTCACTCTTTTATAGTGTTTACAAGATCACAAACTCAACAAGTTGGTGAGAAATATTCCAAGGAACAAGGGAAATAAAAAAAGGACTCTAGATTATATGTAAGCATTCTTAAAATAGGTAGTCCTCTACCTTCTTCTCTTGCTCTAAAAGATAAGGATGTAGCTTCTTCTTCTCAAACTCATAAGCCAGTTACTCATACTTCTAAAGCCAATCCTACTTTATTTACATCCATCACTTAGTTTGACATAATTGATCACATAAAAAAAACCAAAATTTAAATGTTAGAAGCTAAATACTTGAGGTCTTATCTAGATCATCTAAATAAACTAGTCAAGTATGTACAAAGTAAAGAATCAAGTAATATAACCAATGCCTCCAAAGGTATCTTCCCAAAATAATACTTTAAGTACTTCTCCCACATATACTTCCACATCTAAAAGAATAGATCCATTCTATGTGTCTCTCTTGATCAATGGATTCAAGTTGAGAAACTATATCCTAGATTCTAGAGCCTCGAATAATGTTATGCCAGCTAAAGTAACTAATACCCTTAGCCTCACTCTAACTAAGAAAATAGGGAGATGTTACTCAATAGAGAGACAAGTTCCCTTTATTGGATAAATCAAAGATGCCCAAGCTGTTCTAATAGCTTTCCTAGATAAAAGGCTCAAAATGAAAATTTTGGATGTAGATATTCTTATTTCTTATGGAAAGCTGCTAAGTATAAAATTCTGCAAAGATCTAGGTGCAGAAGTAAAGATGGATTGGTCATGTGCTTACTTTCAAATCAAATAAGTAAATAAAAAAATTAATCCTGAAAATAAGTCCAAGTATATGGTTTCTAAGTCTAATGATCCAAGATCATAGATTCTTTTTGAATAATTAGACCATATAATCTATTACCTTGAATTAAGCAAGGAAACTCAAGAACTAGAGACATAAGAAGAGAAAATATAGATGATGAAATTTGATAAAAGTTTTTGTTTTCTTGGTTAAGGTGTTGGAGTTTTATTGATATCTCTAGATTGTAAAGTATTTCCTTACTCTTATAAATTCATCTTTGAAAATACTAACAACATAACAAAGTATGAGGCGCTCCTATTAGGACTTGAACAAGAAAAGGAGTGAGACTTCTTAAAGCACAAAGAGATGATGAATTAATAGTGAGACAAATTTAAAGACAATACAATTTGAATATAGATAAGGTGAAGCATTACCATGATCAAGTTCTGAGTACAACACTTGAATTTTTAGCCTTCTCAATCAATTCTATTCTTCATGAACAAAACTCTAGAGGTGATTTTATTTTAGTCACTGTAGTTCTACTCAAGCCAAATCAACTACCCACACTTTTTTGAGAAGGTAACTATGAATTAGAAATGGTTTTCCATATGAAATTTACAAATAATGTTAATCAGTGGCAAGTTTTTAATGATGACAAGTAGATAGCTACATTTCTTGGCATCAAGATAACTTTGAATATCTGTACTTTGAAAGAAGTAGTTCACTTCCAAACCAAAAAATGAAAGGTAACACTGAACCATAGTTCAATGATGATGAATATGTTATTAAATTAAAGGGACATAAAATAACTAAAGGGTTATTATATTTAGAATAAATCTTTGATAAGTATGATCAATTTCTAAATAAAAAGAAAGAATATGGTGATAATTCATCTTTAAAAGTGTAACAAGTTAATCTAGATACTGAAGAAGAGCCCATGATAGTCAACATTGCAAAATTTTGTTCCAAGAGGAGAGATGATAATTCACTACAATTATTATAAAGTATATTGATGTGTTTGTTTGGTCTTACAAAGACCTAAAGACTTTTCAGCTAGATGAGGTGCAACATTACATTCCACTTCAACTAGAAGTGAAGCCTTTCAGGAAAAAGCTTCACCATCATAATCCCACAATTTTACATACTATCTTTGATAAAATTCATAAGATACTAGATGCTAAAATCATTTACCCCATTCATCATTCAGAATGGTTAGCTAACATTTTCTCAATAAGAAAGAGAAATGGATAAATTTTTGTGTGTGTGTTGATTTTCATAATTTGAATCAAGCTTCTTTGAAAGGTAATTATCCATTTCCTATTATGGATCATACTTTGTAATTAGTCATAGGCTCAGAGATGTTTTCCATGTTAGATGGATTTTTAGGATACAATCATAGAAAAGTGGCTGAAGAAGATCAATACAAAATGGCTTTCACAATGTCATGGGGGACATTTACCTACTATAAGATGTTCTTTAAGCTGATTAATGCTAGAGTAATTTTTCAATGAGAAATGGATCTAGCATTTACACATATAAATAACAAGAGTATAGTTATATACCTTGATGACTTGACAATATTCTCCAAAAAAAGAGGTAATCATATGATTGATTTGGAAGAGGTTCTTATATAATGCAAGAAGCATGGGATCTCTTTGAATCCAAAGAAATCAATATTTTCCATCACTGAAGGGAAGATTCTTGGTCACATATACTCAAATTAAGGAATGAATATTTATCCAAAAAGGGTGAAAGATATTCAAAGTTTACCTATGCCTACGTCTAAGAAAGGAGTATATTCCTTCTTTGGTAAAGTCAACTTCCTTAGAAGATTCATTCCTGACTTTGCTGAGTTGACTCACCATATTTATGACATGATGAAAAAGAAGCAAGATTTTAAGTGTAATGTTGAAGGTAAGTTGGAATTTTAAAGGAATAAAGTAGCTATAGCTTAAGTTCCAGTGTTGGTTTCCCCAGCTTTTAGTAAAGAATTCATTATTTATTGCTACTCTTCTAAACATACCATGTCATCCATACTTCTATAAAAGAATGATGAAGGTATTGAATACCCTATAGCTTTAATGAGCCAACCATTTAAAAGATATAAGCTAAAGTATACATAGATGGAGAAACATGCCTTTGATGTTGTCAAAGCATGTAAAGCCTTTAGGTATTACATTTTGTCTTCACATATTAAAGTCTATGTACCTGACACTATAGTGGAATCTACTCTAACACTATAAGATTTAGGATTACTAAGAGGCACCTAGGTAGCTAAGGTGTAAGAGTTTGATCTTGATATAAAACTAATGAAGCTAGTAAGAGGAAGATGTTTATGCCAATTGATGACATATAGAAAACCTAAAGACATAGATATAGTGGTTCCTTCACTCCAAGCTAAATCAGATGAAGATTTGCCCATGGTACTTTTTGTTGATCTTATTGATGAATGGTATAGTAATATTGATTACTTCCTAACTTACAAAGAATGTCTAACTGATATTACATGTAACTAAAAGTGGACCAGCAAGATGAAATTGAAGGATTGTGTCCTTTGGGATAATAGTTTATATAAATAGGGAATTGATGGTGTTTTCCTACACTGTGTGGACAAAGAATGACAATAGAGACTTCTAGATCAATTTCATGAGAAAGCCTATGGGGGTCAATTCTCAGCATGAGTTACAACACATAAGATCCTATGAGCAAGGTACTATTATCCTAATCTTTTCTAGGATGCTTTAGATTGGGTTGCTAAGTGTCAATCATGTTAGTATTTTGTGGGACATCCAAAGTTGGCAGCATTGCCTCTAAAACTAATCTTTATTTATGAACCAATTTTATTAGTGGGACATATATTTTATTGGTATGTTGAATCCTTCTTCAAGTGATGGACATTGATATGTCCTAACTATAACTAATTACTTCAACAAGTGGGTAGAAGCCATTTTGATCAAGCATGCTACTTTTGAAGTTATATGTGATATTTTAGTGAGGTTTAGTATTCCTCACAAGATAGTCACCGATAATGCAACTAACTTTTATTTAGTGGAATTAACTAATTTTTGTTACTCAAATGGAATAGATCTAGTTCATGCTTCAAATCACTATCCTCAGGGGAATGGTTAAGCTAAATTTAGTAGCAAGAACTTGATGACCATTATTCACAAGTTGGTGGATAATAATCAATGTACCTATCACAAGAAGCTATTTAATACACTGTGGGATAATAGAATCACTCTAAATAAGTCACCTTTCTAACTGATATATGGAAAAAACACTAAGATACCAATCACTATAGAGTTGCCCACTTTAAAATAGTCTAAATTTTTTGAAGATGCAACTTATCAAGATTCACTTGATAAGAGGATTATATATCTCATTGAATTATAAGAGGTTCATACTCAAGTTGCTAACCAACTGACTGATCAAAAAATTAAAGTGAAGAATATATTTGATAAGAAGGCTTAAGAAAGATAGTTTGAAGTTGATGACTTGGTCCTTCTATGGGATAAGTAGAATGAACAAAAAAGGAAACATGAAAATTTTGACTCATTGTGGAAAGGGCCTTTCACTATAAATAAGATTTCTAGAAGAGATAGCTTCATCCTAGATTATCAGGATGGAAGTGAAATACCACTGCCATAAAATGGGTAGAACTTGAAGCTCTATAAAGATTTAGTTGTAGGGTAACACCTATATGTATATAAATAAGTCCTTAGTCTTTATTTTGTTCATTTGTTTTTGTTTTTCTATTTGTTTGTTTATTTTATAGTTTTTTGTGATTGAGTTTTTACATGACTCCATACCCAACACATAAGACTCAAAACTAGAGATATTAATATCTCATCCTTATTTCTTTATTTTTGATAGAAATAAAGATGTTCTCAATTGGAGCCATCTGGTATCCCCAAAAAATTCACACATGGAATTTTGGGATACCTCTATTAAATTTTTGTCTTTTATCTTTTGTAAGTTAGTTATTCTTATTGAAACAGACCCCTGAATAAGTCTTAATCTTTAGTTGTTTTCATTACGATTTCCTTCATTCCCAATTGCTTCAAATTATTCCAAAAGGCTGAAAATGTTTACCTAAGGCCATCACTAAAAAACCCATTTTCCCATATTTTTTAGAGGATCAAAAAGCTAAGTGTTTAGGATCATTTCCAAGACAACTTGGGTTCTCCAAGTTAATTCACTTATTAAATAAAAATCAAGTCATCCCTACAAATTTGAGTTATGATGCCTAGTTTAAACTAAAATTAAGAATTTTTTTTGCTTCATATCGAAAGATAAGCAAAGTACTTTCGTAAACCCATAAATCATTAACTAGAGCAAACTAGAGTTTATAAACTAGTTTACTTTCTCAAAGTCATAAGTAAAAGCAATTAAGTTTTGCAAGTCTGAAGTAATCTGAAATCAATACCTTATTGGGATTATGAAGCTACTTAACTTTAAAATTCATATTAAGTAAAGTAGTCCATAAAAACTGATAAAATATTAAAGGCTTACATGACCATCCTCACAAATGTCACCTACTTGTCATAAATGTGGGGTTAAAATAAATAGTGAAAATTCCACCTCATTTCATACCTAGCTTTCAAGTTACTTGACCTAGCTGTTGTCCATATGAATCTTGATCGACACCATTTGAGCCTTTGGATTGATTTTGGGGCAATTTCCTCTCAACCCATTTACATTTGATATATTTAAATTGTTTTCCACTTGTTTTATTATTCTATTTTTGGTTGAAGATTGCATTTTTTTCTACTGGTTATCTTGCACTCACTATTTTGGTTTTTCTTTGCCATTTCTTATTTTACTTACTTTTGAAAATCCATTTTTACATGAAAAATGTTATTTAAAACCTTGTTAAAACTGTCATAAATACTTAGCATGTGAAAATCACACACAAAATACTAAAAGGTTAAATCTTCTTACAAGAAAAACCCAACTATTGACCTAGCCTAACTACTTGGGTTTTTCATAACTTGTTACTTGTTCAAAATCCCAAACCCAACTAGTATCAAGGAACCCAAACCTCTCAAAATAGAACTTACTCAAACTTCCAATTACTTATTACTTACCTAAAATTATAATTAGTCCATACTTCTACTTCACCTAGTTTTTCAACCTCAATAACTTATCTAAAGAAACCCAAAATTGTAAGTCTTAAGAAACCCAGTAAACTACCCAAGAGAAACCTAGACTCCTCATAACTTCCTACTTACTCAAAGTCTTGAACTCAAGTAAATTTATAAGATAAACCCAAAGTTGTAAGCTAAGAAAAACCCTAAGTTTTAAATACTTCCTACTTACTTGGAGTTTTAAATGTCGTAGACTTAAGGAGTACCCATACCTTCTCAAGATTGTGATACCTTGTTACTAGCAACAAGTTATCCATATTTTTAAAAGCTTATCACTTGGTAAAAGTACCTTATATCCTAAAGCTTGATAATAAGTATTACTTAAGACAATAACTTAACTCAGTTGTCTAAACATTTCCAAATCAACAAGAGTAATTAATAAGTTCTCAAGATCATTCACCAAGTCTTTCAAGTATCAATCAAAATAAATGTTAGTATCAGAGGAAGAAGAAAATGAATTAGAAGTAAAAAAATTAGTAACTCTCATTGAATAAGTTCTTGATCTAGCACTAGAGGAAATACCAGGGCCAATTAAGAAGGGTAGGACAAAAGTAAATAAATTTATGAAATTACAAGAACCAAAGATGAAGTATGAGTATAAGGGGTACACCATTGAGTCCATTATTGTATCTAAAGTGTCAAAAATTAGTGACATAGATATGGGACATGTGTCTATAACTAAGTTATTAGAGAGATCCAAAGCTATCACCAAGACTCCACTCATGCAAGTAATGATCAACAATGGAATCTTGTAAGTTGTAGCTTTCCTAAGTTTCATATAACTACCTGAGTTTGTTCTAGAATGTGCTAAGTATGACTCTCTCACTATAATAGTGAAATACACTTTAGGTAATGTGGTGATTAGGATTGATGTTCAATACTTTGACTATTGTTTAAAGATTCTAAAAAGGTCTAAAGCAATAGATTTATCAATAGAGAAAGCCAAGAATATCTGAAAAAGATAAATTTTAGAGTGTATCAATGTAATGAACACTAACTATCAAAAGAAAGTAAAGCATCCCTCAAGGTTCCCAAAAGAGATAGTAAATTTTGATTTTATTCAAGAAGTGGATGATATCACCTAGTTATTATGTAGAATAAATGGAAAGAAGAATGCTAAGTGCTTTTCAACCTAGATGTATGCATACATCAGGGCCATTAATGTCAACAAGAGTTCTAAAATGATTGATTGGTCAAGGATGATAAGTGACAACATTGACCAGTAGTTAAATACTATTTTGAAAACTCTAGATTTCAAGATGACTTCATACTTAGTATATGAAACATCAAGTGGAGCTTTTTCTATATTGAATACAAAAAGGACATTAGCATCAAAACTCATATATGAATATTACCCCCAATTTTTTATTTTATAATATTTTAAGCATTATAAGAGGGTAAATGATGGATTATTTTATGAAGTAATCTATAAGTTGAATGTTGATCTAAATCTCAAGAGAGTGCCTGATGTAACTTAGGAAATAGTTTCCCATTTTGGATGCATCTTCATTCAATTCATCAATTTCACATACATCAAATTTGGTATTTTCTCAAACATAATAGTCAAATTTCCAAAGTATCCTAGTGACAAATGGATTCTTATAGAGTTATGTACATAGTTAGCAGAATTACATGACCTACAGTCAAAGATTCACCATTCCTCAATTAGTTTTTACATTTTTATTGGTAACTATCATTGTAAAAGGATATAAAAAGAAAATAATGTGTAAATATATATGTACCACAACTATATTCAAACCCACTTTGAACCTAAGGAGAATTTTGATTACAAAGGCATAACTCAAAATATAGTTTCTCTTAAGTATATGCATATTTCTACACTTGAAGACTTTTGGATTGATTGTAGGGATGAGTTTGAAGTAAGAAAAAGAGATAATAGTAGATTGAATATTGATAAAATTCATTTTTTTAATTTAGAAACAATTCTTGAAGACATGGAAGATGATGAAATAGTAACTAGTGATGCTTATCATACAACAGGAGGAGATAATGCTCCACTTCTAGAAATTATATTTGGTAGGAATCAATTTAAAACTATTGCTAAGAGAACTTATTTGTTCTTTGTCATGACTTCCACATGGATTCTCAATAAGGGATATTACATGAAGGATTTAATGATCAAAACTACTCGAGTAAGTTAGAAGAGAAAAGTCTTACAAGGCGAAAATAGTCAAGTGCCTAATAGGAAATTGAAGTTGAAGAAGAATGTTGATGGTAAATACTCTATGGTGAAGGATAAAGAACCAATTCAACCATCTATCACTATAACTCTTCTGGTCTCTTATGTAGATACTTCTCTTCCCATCATTCCTACTTCTACTACACCTACCACATATCCATCGACACTCATGCCACCTCTAAAATATCATAGCATCAAGCCTCTAGAGAAACCCATTTAGAAGGAGACTGATGTTCCTACTCCTCCTCCTCCTATATCTTCTCCACCTAATTCTCCACTTCCACCTCCTTCAGATGATCAACCCACTAATAAAAAATAACTATAACATGTAACTATTGAAAAAGTGACCCCATCTCAAGAGGTATCATATGAAAATTAAAAGGAGATAATTGAAATAGAGAAAGCAATAGAGGCAATATAGGTAGAGGAAATGAAAGAGAAAGAGAAGGAAAAAGAAAAAGAGAAAGAACCTAAGAAATAAAATTAAAAGGATGATAAAGTAGTTTTTAATGTAGTTCAAGATGTTCCAAATGCACAAAAGGCTCCTTTTTAGGAATTAGTAGTTAAAAAAAATCAACAACGAATGGTTTTACATTCAACTACTTCAACAAGCATGGACTTATCATCATGGCTAAGCTTTGAAAATAGTTCCTAAAATAAGAGAAGTGATAAATTTGGAGGAGATTGACTTAAAACTACTAAATATTCTTAATCATTAAGGAAAGAAGCCCAAGAGTGATAAAATAACTTCTAAACTGATAATTGAACCTTTAAGGTAGAAATTTGTAGAGATATCAATTCCTCCATAGAGCAAAAATAAAGATGAAGTCACTAAAAAAGATCTAACTGTTACAAATATATCCCTTAGAGAAGTTACTATAGAGGGCTTGAAATAAGACACTTATACCTTAATCAATAATCTATTACAAAATCTTGATGAAGAGAAAGCTGAGAAAGCTAAATTGAAGGAACAAATTGCAAAGTTGTGTGAAATAATTGCCAAGGTGGAAGTATCTACTCCAAAACAATCATTACTTTTAGGAGGTACATTTGATCATCAAAATTTAACAAAGGCATAAGAGACTATGGAAGAGGCCAAAGCCATTGATGAATGGATATAAAATATGTTGCAAACTACTAAAAAATGGTTTCCTAAGGTCCCAGGTACTCTGCCTGACATTAAAAATAAATTATCATAGATAAAGACACTAATGAAGGAGATATAAAATGAGAATGAAATATTTGAATTGAAACAATAAATTATTAAAAGAATAAACACTTTGAGTGAGAAAGTTTTTATTGAAGAATATATTGTTCCTAAAGGGTCAATAAAGAAGGAAAATTAAGAGGAACATCTCATATATTTATGCATGCATATTTTTGGGGTAATTATTGAAGAGATGAAGACTTTAGAAGAAGATACTCATAATGATAAAGTTGATTTGGAGGATTTCATCTTCGATCTCACTAAGGTTTGGTCTGAGAAAAATTAAGGACATCTGAGTAGTTACATTAACAATTCAAACAATTAATTGAAGAGGCCTCAACTCTTTTCATAGTAAAATCTATAAAGGAATTAATCAAAAGTCAACAAGAGGTCCAGAGGCTAGAAACCCATCTTGAAAGAGTGAAATATTATTTCAAGAATCTAGAAAGAGAGCTACTAAGATATGAAACTGAAAGGCAATCACTTGCTAAATAAAATGATTCAAAAATACAATTCATGATGTCTCAACATATCAAATACAAAGAAAAGTGAAGATCTGAAGTCTATGACTTGGAATGATTATTATTTCTCCTCTTCTCGACAACTTATTTCTTCTTCCATTTTATTCTATTTTCTTTATGTAATGATTTTGAAGTAAGTTTGTTATAAGTAATTACTTTGTAAGTAAAGTCATTTAGTGAAGTTACTTGTCAAGGTAAATTAATTTGTAAAATGTAAAACTCAAGTAACTTGGTTACACACCATTACTTGAAGTTATTTTTTAAAAGAAAATTACTTAAGCAATATTTATGCTACATGTAAAAATTATTTTTGATTCAAATAATGAAACTGATAAGTGCTACATGTCATCAGCCATTGCATGCCACATAGGGGAAATTATTAGATGATGCTACTTAATGGTTTTAGTTTTTAGTGAAACACATGGGAGTTCAAGGAGTTTTCTCCTAATTTATTTTGACATCTGAATTAGTATAAATAATAGTGAAGGCCTACATGTTAAAGGATGGTAATTTTTGGAAAGCAATTGTAACTAAAGTAAGAACATTTAAGTAATCTAGAACTTTGTGTTTAAGTAATCTAGAACTTTGTGTTTATATTTTTAATTTTTTCTTTTGTATGAAATTGGTTCAAAGTGAATAAGAAGGAAGTTGATTTATGTGGAAATTTACAACTAAGGAGATAATTTGGTTCATTTATGAAGATTAAAATGGTAAACTTTGTGTTATCTTTAAATCTGAATATGATTTCCAATTTTTCTTAATCATTTACTGAAAGGATTATCATCTCTTAAATGTTTATTTACTTGTATATATTTAATAATATTTGTAAAATTATTTATTATGAAGTGCACCTTATTTTTTCTCACATATTATAGTCTTTTAATTCTATATTTCCCTGATCTTCTTTATATTTTCTCTAAAATAGTTGCTTACTACAAAATCACTATGTTATGGTTCATGAACTATGTGATTAAAGTAATACCCCAAAATAACATGACATGTATCTATCCTATGAATAAATTTTAAATAGTTAGAAGTAAATAGACATAAGCATACAAGATATTCATCATTAAATGAAGGGGATTTAATCCCATGACTACCTGGGTACTTTGCTAGCCTATAAAATATCTAGCTAACACTATTAAATAAGAAAGTAAATCTAATCTAGTACACACCAAATATTTTGGCACAGAGTGGGGGTTATAAACAAAACAAACTAAAATAAACATGAATAAAAGACATATACTCAATTCAATGTATACAAAATCCTAATGTATGGAAGAGAAGCAAAACTACATTATCTATCTATTCTTACAAAGGAGAAATAAAGTTAGGAATACTTACCTTTGAAGATGAACCCATTAAGCCTCAATCTATCCCTTGGCCAAGGTTATTTGTAAGAGATTGTTATGTTATGTAAGGATAAGAAAGACGAACTAGGTCTAGGATAGACAACCTATCTATGCATCCAAAAAAATTCTCCATAAGATAAGATCTATATCTCCAAAGAAAGTATGGAACCCTAAGATTTATTCCTCAAGTAGAATGGTTAATAAGCAGATGTTCATTCACACTTATTCTTCTTCACTTCTCTATATTCAAATGGTTGGAAATAAAATTGTATATATAGGTGGATATTTCCATAAATCCTTCTGAATATGTTAGTTGCATGGGGTCAACCTAGTTGACCCTGTATGTTTTTAGGAGATAAATCACTGGGTCTTGAGCTAGGTTAGTCAAAGGGATAATAAAACTCTCAAGTGAAAATACCCAACAATAGTATAGGGTCAACCCAATTGACCCTATACAGTAATTAGGGATTGAAAATTATATAGGGTTGACCCAGTTGACCTAGTATAGTTAACTGGTGAAAGGGGGTAAAGGTAAGAAAAATGAAGATAATGATATGAAAAATGTTTATAATGGGTAAGACAAAAAATAACAAGCTTAGGGTAAATGGTTTTAGGAGACATGTGTAGATGGAAAGTGGAAAAATTGATAATAATCTTATGAATCACTAATGGTATATCCACCTCTTTCTCAGTACACCCCTTAAGGTGTGCACTCAAAGAGTTTGAGACTTAATGGGTTCTTACAAGATACAAAGTGTCAGTAAGTGATAAAATGTTTTTATTTTTTTTGATTTTTGGATTAGGGTAATCTGTATGGTATTAGGGTAGTATGGTAACCTAGGATCATCATCAATTCTAGTGAATCAATGATGATTTAGGGAAAATGTCACTAATTCATTATAAATGTCACCAATCAAAAAAGAAATGGGTGCTAATTTTCTAAAAAAATGAAAACAACTAGGTTAGAGTGTCTAGGGTTAAACTAAGTTGAGGTTTTGAAAATTTAAAGCTCCTATAGGATTTTGGTAATAAGCACAAATAGTGATGCAGATGTGGGATTGAGTATCACCTTTATTGGAGTGGTTATGTGACCAAATAAGTGATGATGATTGGGTTCATATGGAGGTTATGGGCTTAGGAGGAGTGCACTTTTATCACCACACTCACAGAGACACAAGCTTATTGGTTGCATTACTAGAGGGATGGGATGTGGCCATGGGGACATTTTGGTCACTTACAAGAGAGATGACCATCATAGAGGAGGATATATATAGGATTCTAGTGTAGGGTCTACTCTTGTACCTATGGATGAGTGGAGTTACACAATAACATTGACATGGCTATATGGTAGAGATGCCATAGACATCACCTTCATAGTAAGAAGATTTATGTTCAATCCATTATATGAGACATATATAGAGGGGAGCGGAGTATTGATGATGATGATGATAACCATCTCATTCTACACCCTCCCAAACTTAGGTGGAAATAGGTTCTCATGCATCATTATAGGTGTTATGGTAGATATGTTGGAGCAGTGGATAATATTTACTTGGGCCTCAACATTACTAGTGTAGGTATATAAGGATCTATAAGGGCAGAGGACCCAGAGGAGATATGGTTTATATGTGATCATTATTTTTTAGTGATAGTCATATAAAAACATCAAGGTGGTATGACCGATTGGTACCCCATGGTTGTATGAGACTACTTACAATGCTGACTTCTTTTTATGGAAGGAAGATTTAGTACAAGATTATATAGATGGTGTGACATAGAACCCATCATACTATTAAGGAGTCATTAAGGGGATATAGGATGGGGATATAATTTTGAGGCCTTATGTTAGATTTACTGCATGCCTTAGGATAGGGGTAGAGTTGGTAGACATTTGAAGGAGAGGTGGATTATAGGGAGAAGGATAGACTACATGGAAATTTTCCATTTTGGGAGGGTGAGGAGATAGTTTAGTCTTATATATGATATACCATGGGCCCCATGAGTGTATAAATGAGATGATATATAGCTTAGACTCTTAGATATAGATACTATATATATTCCTATAAGAGATAAGGAGGAGGTAATAGGTGTAGATGTATATGATGCAGGGTGTACCCTAACATTCTTAGTGTGGTGGGTAGGGTAGTTGGATACTAGGTAGGAGAGGGTGGTGTGACCTCGGTAGGAGGGAGAAAATGAGGAGATGTAAGATGCAGAGGAGGAGGGAGGAGGAGAGGGGAGAGGAGGGAGGAAAGGAAGAGGAGATAAATATCATAAGGATTATTGATGAGAGGGATACACTAAGAGCCTAATGCATTACATTATAGGGATAGGTGACCATAGTGTAGGGTGAAATCACTACCTTGTAGATGGAGTGAGATTGTATTTAGACCATATTGGACACTTTGTAGATGGAGTATGACACCTAATTACTGAGTCATGATCTAAAATTTGAGGGTCAAGAGTGATACTACACAGAGAGGGATAGCTTGTGATGAGGGGGTAAAGGCTCACATGGTAGATAGTTACAGGGGTGGTTAAGCTTAGTATAAGATATGTAGGTATTATGAGTGTGGATAGATACCAAGATTTAGTATCCAAGATGTGATACTATGAAATTTTTTTACTATATTTGCATCCAAAGATTCCATGGTATGCCATCCATTTGGCCACATAGGGTAGATCTTTTAGATGGATGCATATATGTTAAGTCAACATAGGGAGTGTATCTTGAAAGAGAGACCAAAGGAAATATAGAGGAGATGGGGGAGGGGATGGGAGTGCAGGTGGGGGTGGATGTATTAGGATCATCCATCTGAGCCATCTCTAGTTTATATAGTATCTCATTTTATATCTACTATATTGGTCAGAGAGCCACACACTTTGTATATCAAGATTTATGATGTACACTTGAATATATATATATATATATATATATATATATATATATATATATATATATATATATATATATATATGATTTTGATTATGAGTTGTGATGTTTATATGTTGTGTTTAATGGATTTTATTAGATTGTAGATTTGAAATGTTATGGATTTACATTAAAATGTTTATGGATTATGTTATTATGGAGGTGGATTAGATTATTGATTATATTATATTATGGATTATGGATTACAAATTTTGTGTTATGTGATTATGGGTTTGATTAGATTATGGATTATAGATTTATGTGAGTAGATTAAAATATGTATTTTAAATGTTATGAATTTACATTAAAAAGTTTATGTATTATGTTACTATGGATGTGGATTAGATATTGATTAGATTTGATTATGGATTTTGGATTACTAGATAGGATATTCTTATGCTTTGATTAAGATATATGTGGCAATCCTATTTTTAGATAATTAATCAACATAATTTTGATTTACTTAGGATAAAGAGACACAAAGGTTTTATTTCTCATTACTAGATCGTACCATAAACTAAGAAAACCTCTTATAATAAATGCATGTGCATCCTTAACTAATTATCAATAAATACTTTAATAGCCTTAGGTCAACTACATTCAGGGTCTATTGGTTTGAGATGAAATTTTCTAGGGATTTTCTTCAAGATTTTGATAAAAGCGGATTTTTTAAGAAGATGCTTTCACCTTGTATACCCAAAACTAAGGCTAACCCTAGGATCTTTTTGTGATGATCGATATAGATTGATCAATATGAGAAGTCTATTAATTTAGAGAAATTTTATCAATGTAGGAAGATTTTTTGGGATATGGTGTGCTTGATATCCATCCTTTGATGGAAGCATCTATCCTTTGAGGGAGTAGTCTACACTATTACAATTTGAATAGATTTTAAAACTATCCTTCAAGGGATAAGTTTGTAATATTTGCCTATTTTATAGATGATTTTATTTTCTTGGTTTTTTATCCCAACATTATTATTTTCTTATGGATTGGCTTAAGGTATCTTAGAATAGTTCCCTAAAACTTTTTGGCACAAGATGATACTCTTAATCTGGAAATGAACTATTGATGTGATAGGGAGAGATTTTAAGAAATAATGATTTGGGGCACCTTCCCAAGGTGGAGCCTATCCAATTAGAGCATGCTATGAATATAGATATGGTATTCATATTCAAGGTTAGAATAGACAATGCTATCGAATAACCACATAACTTTATATATCATTATTTGATATAAGAATAAAAGGGATATGGCTTTATCTTAATCAAACTAGGTTGACCAAAGTGATTAAGACTTATCAATAGTGGAAAGGATGCAAAATCAATGCATTAAGATGTTCTCATTCTATTTTTCCATAAAGAGAGGCCAAACGATATGCCCTAGATTCATATTTATGAGTGAAGATATATGGTCCAAGCCAATTTAGAATTTTTTTCCCTCATTTTCTCTTTTAAATATTAATTATGTGTTGATTTTATCTTAATATAAGTTAACCAACATTAAATTCACATTATTTTAAATGTTTATTATAGGCACACTTTATTCATTCTTGATATACATGGAGATGGTCAAGAGAAGTTGATCAATGCTCATCCAAGAGTTCAAGCTGGGTTAATCATTCCTAATAGAAGTCATCCTAAAAAATGATATATATAAGGGAGATGTGAATGGAAATAATTTAAACTCAAGAGGTAGTACAACTTTGATACCATGAACTAAAGAGAAAGGAGTAGCACCCATAGGGGTTCAAATACTAGTTCGATAGGCCCATAAGGCAAAGGGAACATGAAGATGTTAGTTATTTCCTACTTCATTAATGAATTTAGTTAGGATTTTAACAAGAATTTTATTGGATGCCTCATCATATCCATTATATTGAGGATAGTAAGTTGAGGAGAAGCTTAGCTTAATGTTAAAAGAGTCATAGAGATCTTGAATCTTTTTGTTTTTAAAATATTTTCCATTATCTGTGATGATCTTATGAGGAACACCAAAGCGACAAAGAATATGTTGATTAATAAATTCCTTAATTTTTTCTACTTTATTTGAGATAAGAGGAATATCCTCCACCCACTTAGTGAAATATTTAGTGGTGATAATGATAAATATGTGGCACTGGGAAGATTTAGGATTGATTTGACCTATACAATCAATCCCCCACTGGGAAAATAACCAAAAGTCTTGTGCTACATGTAATGCATGACTAGGGACATGTGATAGGTTGGTATAATACTAACATTTTATGTATTTCATAACATACTCACAAAAATATTAATTTAACATGGGCCAATAATATCCCAATCATAAGATTTTCTTAGTGATGGTACGACCACTAAAATGTCCACCACATGACCCATCATGAGCTTCTTTGATAACAAGGGTAGCTTCATGATTTTGGAGATAATTAAGAAGGATACCATCAAAACCACACCTATATAGAATACCCCATAGTATGACAAAATGTGTGATGAGATGATGGAAAGCTCACTTGTCATTTCTAGACAAATCTAAAGGAATAATCCCCCTTGATAAATACTCAAATATCTACATGTACCAAAGATATAATGGATTTTAATCTACACTATGGATGGAGGGAAGATTAGTTTTGTTAAAAAAGGTTGATTAACCTTATGTATGAGGATATATAACTTAGATTCCTGAGATGAAGATGGGATAAACAAGACTAAAAAATCCATGGTATCCATAAACTTGTTAGTTGACTGAGGAGTGGCCTGGATAACATAACGCTCGAAAGTGGTTAATAACTAATAAACCAAGGTCTTATACTTTTGAAGGGTATCATTTTTACATTGATATATTCCCTTAATCTAATTTACCATAATTTGAGAATCACCATAAATATTGAGTGTTTTAATACATAAAGCTAAAGTGGTTTGGAGACCTATGATCAAAGCTTCATACTCTACAATATAATTGGTGCATTAAAAATAAAGCTTAAAAGATAAAGGTATAGGTATCCCCTCTAGAGGGATTAGGATAATTATTGCTCCCCCACCACACTCATACTTGGATCCATCAAATAATAGAGTTTTTTGATATTATGGATCTATTTGAGACATTGAGGCTTGGATTCATTTGGGAATTCATAATTAATTGATTGAATATTAACAAGAGGTGCCTCAAAAAGATGATAAAAAATGATTTAACCTTTAACTAAATTTTGGTGGATAAACTCGAGATCAAATTCTACCAAAATCATGAGCCATTTGGCCATTCGTTAATTATGATAAGGCTTTGAATGCATAAATTTTAGGGGATTTATGTTTGTGATCACATGGGTTTTGTGATTGAAGAAATAATTGTAAAGATTAAAAGTTATAAAGGCTAAATCCAAACATGACTTTTCTATGTGCATATAGCATGCCTCATATTTAATGACTATGTGACTTATATAATAAACCCCCTAATCTTTATATTACTCATCACAATGGGAAAACATGGCTCCTAGGGCATGGTCCATGGTTGAAATATAAAATAAGAAGGGTTTCTATTCCTTAGGAGGAATGAGAACTAGTGGTGAATAAGATAGCCTTTTAGAGCATCAAAATCCTTGAGACAGCAAGAGTCTCAATCAAAGTGGGTATCTTTATTTAGGAGGTGATGGAATGGTTGACATTGATCAGATATCTAGGAAATAAAATGATGAATAGACTAAAATTTTCATTATAAACTATGGAGTTTCTTAAGATTAGATGGGGGTGGCAACTAAAAACTTACCATCAAAACCTCACAAATACATTTCTTGGAATTGAGATGAACACAAAAATAGAGTAGGTGATCAAAGATTATTTTAAGCATTGAAAGATGGTCCTTTCATAGTTTTAACTTATTGAGGAGATCATCCACATAATATTTAATGATTTTATGGATCATATCATGAAATATATAAGTCATGTCTCTTTGATAAGTGGCCCCAAAATTATTTAAGCTAGAATGCATAACCTAATAGTAGAAGGTCCCCTAAGGAATAATAAATGAAGTCTTAAGTTGATCTTTTGGTTGGATAAGGATATGATTATATCTAGAAAAACCATCTATAAGTGACAACATTTCATGACCAACTGTTAAGTCTATTAATTGGTCAGTATTATGGAGAGGTAAATCATCCTTAGGATAAGTGAGATCAAGGTCATGAAAATTAGTACAAAGGCATAGTCCTCTTATGGGCTTTATGATAGGGATAATATTATATACCTATTGAGGGTAATCAATAGGCTGGATAAAGTTGATGGATAAGATAAATTACAACTCTTCCTTGACTAAGAGTACAACATGAGGATGCATCTTTAAAATTTAATATTTTATAGGATTGGTATCAAGGAATGTGATAATGTTATGGATGATAATAGTAGGGTTGATACCAGGCATGTCACTATAGGACCAAGTGAATGCTTTAGTAATATCTACCATAAATGTAGTGAAATCTTGATGCTCCTAAGAATCTACATATGTTTTAACATTAACAATTCATAGAGTCTCATAATATCATATGTTAGTGTGAATATTAGCCTCATTTAATATACTAGAGGTTTCAAATGTAAGACAATTATGTAGGTGGGAGTTCTCCACACCTAAATGAGTTAAGATCGACTCGTTGTCCTAACATTGAAGAATAGGGATGGTGGGAAAATCTTGCCATATCATGTTTGGGTAAGAAAAAGGAATGGTTTTGACCTCCATATTATGATGATTGATGAAAGGTTCTATAGTGATGGTATTGACTACAAATGTTTGAGGGAATGAATACAATGTTGTCTATCATAGAAGGGGTGTTAGATGGTGATGAAGGCTTGTCCTCTTTAATAATAGGAAAAAGAGTAATTTATAGTGTATTTGTGGGATTTTTAAAAAAATTTAGGTCAAGATTTTCATGGGGTTTCATAAAATGTCCTACCATAAAATTGTATAGCACTTGTTCATAGATTCCTTTGCCAAAACCCTTCCAAGCACACCATTGTAGGTATGTTTTTGCAAAGTGGGGTTTATCTAATAAAAAAAAGTTTGAGGTGAATGGTTTGGCATGGGTTTGGTTAGCAAGACTTGAATAAGGTTGATCAATCCACCCATAAATTAAATTAGTGTAGAGGAAATATGGATTGAATGGAATGAGATCTCCTATATTAAGAAAATATGCATGTTGTTTGTCTAGACACCCATATTCTTGGGGAGTGGGGAAAGTGTTGAGTGTTAGTAACTAATGCTCTCTAATCGATAGCTATTGAAACATAGAATCAATGAAATCCTTACAAATAATTTTTGACATAGGGATTATCCTATTAGATAATTTTTCATTGGATGATGATGGGATCATGCTTTGTAATGTAATTAAGACATCATTTGGTTGAAAGGTAAGTTTGTAAGTTTTTAATGGATGAGGATTGGTTAGGACATTATGGATCTTACCCTTAGGTTCTAATTTAATACATCAATGCAAGGTGGAGGGTACACAATGCATAACACATATCCAAGGATGTCCTAATAAGATGTTGTATTGAAACTCCCTTTCTAGTACATAAAATAACTCAAGTATAATATGCATGCCTACTTGGATGGGAAGGACAAACATTCCTAATGTAGGGGCTATAATATTATTTAATTCTCATATAATATTTGGAGATTGGGATACAATAGTTTCAAGTAACTATATTTGCTTAAATGCATGAGAGGAGATAATATTTATGATTTCTCCATTACCAATCATTACTCATTTGATTTGGGTCTTATCAATTTGGGTAGTGATAAATAGAGGTAGATCCTAGTCATCAGGTTGTAATGGTGATATTCTAAAATCATGGAATGTTATGGATGATGTCTTTTGAAGTGATGCTATAAAATCTGATAAAGGTTGGGGTTCAACAGATTTTATCTCGATAGCTTACAAGGCTTATATCATAGCCTCATAATGTTGTAGAGAGTTTTTGACAAGTTTATATAAAGACTTATTGATCAAGAGTTGATGAAGCTATTTTAAGATGGATATATATATATCAATTTTGAAGCATTATTATTTTGTACTTTTCCTAAAATATAAAATTTAAGTTTGGGGTGGGCATTGTAGGATTATTTATGGTAGGAGCAAGAGATTTTGTAATAGTCACTTTGGATTTATCATGTTTTTTGGTCTTATGACCCTAGGTCTGGGATCATGTATCTATGTGAATTGATTATATCTAAAACAAAGGTGGATTTACCATGTTTTTAGACTCATCCAAATCTAGATGGTTTAGGAGGGGTTGATATTGAGCTCTATTAGAGATTCTATCTTCCTTTGAAGCTCATTTCAATGTTGTTGGTAATATAATAGTTCCTAAGGTGGATGTGACCCTAATAGTTTAACTATGGGGATATTCATGATCATATTATTATATTAAAATATCATATTCTTCTAATAAGTTTTAGACAACAACTTTTAGCATGTTAAAACTTTTAGTATCATGTCTTGCTATTCGATGATATGTGAATTTATTATTTTCTCGATACCACACTAGTCTCTAAATATGAGGGTTAATAGGTTTTATGGGTGGTAGAGTGAAAAGGGAGGTTTTAAATAAGTTGATTAAGAATATTAGAGTAAGACTCCTTTAATAGATCCAGATTAGGTTTTTCAATCTTTGAAGGCATTGGCATTGAAGTTACATTTGCTTAGCCTTGATCCTTTGAACTGGTTTGAATATTCCCTATATTAGGTAATTTTTACTTAGGATAAGATTTTACACCTAGGCCTTATGCATAGTAGGGATTTAAAGGGTTATAAATTAACATTATCATAGTGGGAAGATCCCTTTCTAATGAAACATGCTATTTATACGGGGATTCTATAATGGTGGCTTTTAGTCTTACCAAAAGATGAGGTCCCAATATATATGCCTTAGTTTAAATAGGTGTCATATGCACCTTCCCTTTTCAAATATGATTGAGGGTAGTAGGGATATCCTCTTTGTGGAGTTCAATCCTTATGGGATGATGTTGTAAGGATTTTCCTCATGATGCCCCAAGGTTTTTGTTTCTAATTACAAAAGCACTTCTCCTAATTTATCTAAGATTTAGCTCTTCCCAAGCTATGAGGGGCAATAGGTTTGGGTTTGTTTTAGGTAACCTAATAGTATCCTTAGGTGGGAGTAAGATAGAGGGGATGGGTATGCTATATTAAGGTGTTGGGGTGACATGAGGAGTGGTTTGCATATCTTATGGGATGTATAAACAAACATCCTCCTTGATAGCTCTATCATCCTTTTCTTGTAGTTGATTATCTTGAATGGTTTTAGATAATGTTTCCTTGAGAGGATCCTAAATAATGAGATCCATAAATCTTGAGTGATTTTTGGGGATAAATTCACTTAATTTAGATGGTTTGAAGGCATCTCTTATAAGGATATCTATGATTTTAGTTATCATGGAAGGTGTTTTAGAAGCACTACCAAACTCTTTAGGTAGAAGTTGATCATGGATCATACTGTTCACATGGGTGTAATGGTCTTAGGTGCACCCTAAATTAGCCTATATGAAATTAGACATAAAATCATGGTTAGGGAATGACTACCCAAAGATGTCTATGGACTGATTAGGAGGAGTTTTAGAATATTCTAATTATAAATCTCATTTATCAATAAGGTTTTGAACTAGAACTTTTAAATATGACACCTATTGATGTCATGACCTATTACATGGTGGTAGTTACAAAATTCATTTTTCTTGAACTAGAAAGGCTTAGGGTGAGAATCATCAAGAGGTATAACTAGAGGAAGTTTGGTGAAAGATGCTTTTAAGAGATTTTATAAGATAAAATCATAAGATTCTCCTAAGGGTGTGTATTGTCATAGAGGAAAATGTGTTAATGGTTTTTAGGATTGTTCTTGAGAGGTAGAGGGTTTAGATTGGCTTTTTACCTATGGGGGTTCTAATTTTAAGACCATAATATTAGCAGTACCTTTGGTTTTGTTATTTTTAGTCCTTTTAGAGGGATCAAGTTTGAAGTTTTTAACATGTAACTTTACTTTCCCTTCTTCTAAATCTCAAATTTATAATTTATAGGCCATCAAAAAGGCCTTATCAAATTTTTTGAAGTATTGAACCCATAACATTGATGAGATATGTTTAGCACATGATCTCGCAAATAATTCAATTAGTTTAGGTTGAGGAAGGGAGAAGGTGAGTTAGTTTATAAGACTCCTCTATATAGCCACAAAATTAGTGATAGATTCATCATCAAATTGTATAATGACATAAAGGGTTATGATCATCACTTTTATAATGATGTTGATGGAAAAATGGTCTAAAAATATTTGGGATAGCTACCTAAAAGAGAATAGGGAATACTGAGGGATCAAACCATACCAATCTAAAGCTATTCTAACTAGCAACATGGGAATGGTTATAAGGATAAGAGCTTCATCATGGGCTATAAGATAACAAGTGTGTTTGAATGCTCAAATGTGTTATTAAGGATATTACTTATTTTGAAACTTCATAAATTTTATAATCTCCCATTATGAGGGGTATGGTCTAATAGGGATAGTTGGGTTGATGGGTTCATTGTAGATTTGGTCATAATCGAGCATATTTTTTTGCCCAAAGGTAGAGGTTTCTAGATTCTCTATTCTATTCATAAGTATATTCATAAGGTCTAGTTAGGTATTATATTTAGGAATACCCCCCAAAACATTCTATTGTAGATGTTGATAGGTAAGAAATAGAATGGAAAAGGGCTGTGGTAAAGGGTAACTGACTGAAGTGGTCATAATCAATTGGGATGCTACCACATCCTATAAGGATTGAAAGGGTATATAAGTGGACTTAAGGAATTGTGAGGGACTTATGTATTAGGTGGTCAATGAGATATACTACTTATGAGGTTGACTTCTAGGATCTTGTTTCAAATTCTAAGTTTCAAAATTTAAAGATACATTAGTTTGGATGGGTGGGAGAGTTGTGGGGATTGAGATCATTACATTTTGAGGTACTGTGATAAGAGGTAAATTAAATGTAGGTTAAGGTGTGGTAATATTTTGAGCTTGGTTATTATTTGGGGATGGAACACTAGATGTTACCAGAGGTGGATTGAATAAAAGTTTCATGGTGTTAGTATTGGAACCTATTTGGGGAGGATTGTTGAGGGAAGATACTATAACTATAGTAAACCCTTGATTTTCCTCTAGAGGCATGCCAA